>LR545917.1:171347-198844 GCA_900536305.3 Caenorhabditis sp. 40 LS-2015 | reverse complement strand
TACACTTTTATCTTTGGGGGGTTTAAGGGGGTCTTGAGTATTCCACACGTTCGTTTTTCCTGACTTTGGAGTGGTCTCGGCTGACCCAGACTCCATTGTCAACACAGCACCCAGGTAACTTGATGACATATTATGACATTCAGGAGATGATGTAGAAACCGATCTGAAAGAAACGACGAGAGGCCACGTTGGCATAACTGTAGTTGCTGCTGACCCGTATCAAAATCACCGGTATTTTTACTGATATTTTGTTTTCTGGCATGACATCTCGCGTTTTTCAATTCTTAAATAGAAGACCCGTCTACCTACAACTATCCAAACATGGCGAAGGTAACTTCGGTGGAAAAGTTACCAACCTGTAAGACATCGGCCGTCGTTGATATGTTATAAGATGATGTTTAACAACACACATCTCCACCATACTAGTTGCTGATTGTAGGACAACTCGATTGGGGTATCCTGTGATGTTGATAGACTTCACATTTTTGTCGCCATCTGAAATGAATGACGAGAGGCCACGTTGACATAGTGACGATCTCACGTACAGCAAAAGTTAGGCTATCAGGGCAGGTTTAAAGCTTTGATAGTTATGGGAACCACTGGAAACAATAAAAACAACCTTTAGGGCAGAAGAACCTTATATACAGACAACGATATAATCTTGGCTATTGGAAGAGATGAGGGGTGAAACAGGGACGTTGGGAGACTCGAAAGGAAAAACGAAGATTTCAGATAACGCGAATTTTCAAGAATAGTTTCCAATATACTCACAACCACTCGCCCAAATGGGTGTGAGGTTGAGGAAACTTCCTGAAACAGGAATCGATATAAAATGATATGGTTCGTTATGGGTAAAAGACGAGTTTCAGGGCAGAAAACCCATATATACAGAAAATGATAAATTTCTGATTACTGGTAGAGATGAGGGGTGAAAACAGGTGAAACCGGACACTGAAGAGGATAGACGAAAACTTCAAACAACGCAAACGTCTAGAAGAGTTTTAACACGTTCACAACCACTTGCCCAAATGGGTGTGAGCATGATAAAAGTCTCTGGCGCTCATTTGAAGCAATCTCTATAGAAACACAAGTAGAACTTCGAAGTAGTAATGATGTTGGGGGACCGAGAACATGGATCATTTAGATTCAAAAAAGAAAGTGTTGGGAGAATACATCACATAATATGACCTAAGATGGGGACAGATTGTGAATCCCTAACTACACCAAACGTAGTGTGGATACTTGGAAAAGTAACCAACCTGTGTCTCATTTTTCCTCGACCACTTCCCAATTGTTGATTATGTGTTGTTGCACTGACTTGAGTGGTTCAGCTACGAACTTTGAAAATAGTCAGCAAGAGATCCAGGTAAACTGATGACGGCTTATGACAACCAGCAGAAGAAGTAGAAACCAATCTGAAAGAAACGACGAGAGGCCACGTTGGCATAACTGTAGTTGCTGCTGACCCGCGTCAAAATCACCGGTATTTTTAATGATATTTTGTTTTCTGGCATGACATCTCGCGTTTTTCAATTTTTAAATAGAAGACCCGTCTACCTACAACTATCCAAACATGGCGAAGGCAACTTCGGTGGAAAAGTTACCAACCTGTAAGACATCGGCCGTCGTTGATATGTTATAAGATGATGTTTAACAACACACATCTCCACCATACTAGTTGCTGATTGTAGGACAACTCGATTGGGGTATCCTGTGATGTTGATAGACTTCACATTTTTGTCGCCATCTGAAATGAATGACGAGAGGCCACGTTGATATAGGGACGATTTCACGTACAGCAAAAGTTAGGCTATTAGGGCAGGTTTAAAGCATTGATAGTTATGGGAACCACTGGCAACAATAAAAACAACCTTCAGGGCAGAAGAACCTTATATACAGACAACGATAGAATCTTGGCTATTGGAAGAGATGAGGGGTGAAACAGGGACGTTGGGAGACTTGAAGGGAAGAGCAATGATTTAAAATAACGAGATTTTTAGGAATAATTTCCAATACACTACAACCACTCGCCGGAAATGGTGTGAAGAAGGGAAACTTCCTGAAGCAGAATCGAGATAAGATGATATGAGTCAAAGACAAGTTTCAGAGCGGAAAACCCTTATATACAGACAATGATAGATTTCAGGTTACTGGTAGAGATGAGGGGTGAAAATAGGGAAAACCGGACACTCGAGAAGATGAACGAAAACTTCAAACGACGCAAATGTCAAGAAGAGCTTTAATACGTTCACAACCACTTGGCCAAATGGGTGTGAGCATGATAAAAGTCTCAGGCGCTCATTTGCAGCAATCTCTATAGAAACACAAGTAGAACTTAGTAGCAGTAATGATGTTGGGGGACCGAGAACATGGATCATTTTGGGTCAAAAGAAGAAGTGTTGGGAGAATACATAACAAAATGTGACCTAAGATGGGGACAGATTGTGAATCCCTTACTACACCAAACGTGGCGTGGATACTTGAAAAAGTAACCAACCTGCGTCTCATTTTTCCTCGGCCACTTCCCGATTGTTGATCGCGTGTTGTTGCACTGAGTGGCTCAGCTAGCGCTTGCTAAGTTTGAAACCAGTCAGCACCCAGGTAACTTGATGACATATTATGACATTCAGGAGATGATGTAGAAACCGATCTGAAAGAAACGACGAGAGGCCACGTTGGCATAACTGTAGTTGCTGCTGACCCGCGTCAAAATCACCGGTATTTTTACTAATATTTTGCTATTTGGCATGACATATAGCGTTTTTCAATTCTTAATTTTCAATTCTTTTCAATCCTTTTTCAATTCTATAAGACCCGTCTACCTACAACTATCCAAACGTGGCGAAGGTAACTTGAGTGGAAAAGTCACCAACCTGTAAGACATCGGCCGCCGTTGGTATGATATCCGATGATGTTTAACAGCAGACATCTCCAACGTACTAGTTGATGATTTTGGACAGCTTGGTTGCGATATTCTGTGATGTTGATCGAGTTCGCATTGTTGTATCCTGTACGGAAACAGAGACTCATCTGAAAAAAATGACGAGAGGCCACGTTGGATAACAGTACTATTGAAAACCAGTTAAACTGGGGAATACCCGTATGGTCGATATCAGCTAAATATTTTCGACTATGTGGCAGGAGTGAGAGGCAGGACTACGAATCACTTCACTGTTTCCTAAGGTGGCGCTGGTTCACTTTTCAAGGATCGATCAGTTTTCGAATCGAGAGATTCTAAAACTCGGGGATGAAAAGTAACCAACCTGTGCTATTTTCCGTGGATGTTGGCTGGTGATTGATCGATGGAGTTTCATCGGAAGCACGAAGGTCTTCTTATTTAGAATGCCAAAGTCGGCTGAATTCAGATCCGGGTTCAGGACAGCGTTCATTCTCCACTTGAACATCACCATGACTCATTCTGAAAAAATGTCGAGAGGCCACATTGAGTTGACTGAATAAATAGATAATTGTTGAGTATGACATGTTTGTGAAATGGTATACATAACTCAATCTTTGCTTCGTTTTGACGAATACACGTAGGTTCAAAAAGAGGTAGACGAATTCCGAAACATGACGTGGGTAAACTTTTCAAAATCTAGACAAGTTAGAAAGTGTTGACAGACTTGCACAAATTCCAACCTCATGTCAAGGATGAAAAGTAACCCACCTGAAATTTTCGTAGGATTGCCATCGATGAGGCTGAGAGTGCGCTGACTTTGAGCAAGATGGAATTGCGCAGAAGTAGTTTTTGTAGAAAGGAGCACCCATCCAGTTCCAGGTGCCAAATCTGAAAAAAAAGAAAGGTGAAGGTGGAGAGATTCATGACACGTAGCAGTAATGGGCAGCTTTACTTTTCTGTGTCGAAATTCAATTCATTTTATTTTCTAGAGAAGAAAGTGAAAACTCGACCAACCTGCGATTTTCTCAAAACTTGATGGTGATCCTCAGGAGTTGTAGCGTGCAAGACAGAGTACTGGTTCAACGTCTTTTTGCATTCCAATCATTGAAAATGGTCTAACGATGTCTTGTGATCCGTCTAGTACAGCCCATGAACCGACATTTTGTTGCGTTCCAATGATCGGAGACTGTTTAACATGTGATTGGGCGTCCCGAGCCGTCTCAAATGCAAAACTTTCATCATAATGCTTCTATCTGAAAAAAATAACAAGAGGCCACGTTGGAGGGGTATTTGAGATTATATAGAGGTTTGTGGAATGCGGAAAAGTAGGTATATTCAAACATGGTGTTGGTTCAAATTTCTTTCTTCAAGTTTCAGAGATTCAACAAATCTGGAAGAATGCGAATCTCCTAACATTGAAGCACAGAAAGTTAACCAACCTGTGTCCTCTTCCTTTTGCGCTTCTGATGAGCGGGCTGGTCGAAAACATCAAAAAGAGTCATCTTGTCGTCCTCATTTGGGATCCATCTGATAGTATTGCCCAAGGTTGAATGTACTAATCTGAAAAAAAAACAACGAGAGGCCACGTTGGAAGACGGTTGAGTATTATAAGGAGATCACCGGAATGTGGAAAAGTAGATATTTTCAAACGTGGCGTTGGTTCAAATTTCATTCTTCAAGTTTCAGAGAATCATCAATCTCGAGAGATTTTTGTTCCAGAAAGTTGAAACACAGAAAAATAACCAACCTGGATTTCCCATCCAACCATGAGCTTCGATGTTCCTGAAGACGTTATTTCCAGATTACTGCTAATGTCCGTCTTCTGGTGATTCCAAATCATTGTCGAATGCGAAAAATTTACGAGAGGCTACGTTGGAGGCTTGCTGAAGGTTGTACGGCGTTGAAAGTGGAATTTGTTCATCATTATTGACGGCTTGGCGTTCTCCTCCATCTTGATCGTGCTCCCAGATTAACAGTCTTTACAGGGTCTGAAAAAACAACGAGAGGCCACGTTGGAAGGCGGTTGAGTATTATGAAGAGATCTGTGGAATGTGGGAAAGTAGATATTTTCAAACGTGGCATTGGTTCAAATTTCTTTCTTCAAGTTTCAGAGAATCATCAATCTCAAGAGATTTTTGTTCCCTGAAATTGAAACACAGAAAAATAACCAACCTGTTTTTTCCATCCAACATGAGCTTGTAAATCTGGGATGTTGAAGCAGGGGAAGCATTTGATCGACATCATTTTCCATTCCAATCTCCTTCAGAGACATTATTCTAGTGGGCGTTTTTTTCGGATTACTGATTGTGCTCGTCATCTGGTGATCCCAAATCGTTGTCGAATCCGAAAAAATCACGAGAAGTCACATTGGAAGATTGCTGGAGATTGTACGGAGTTAAACCTGACGTTGGTTCAAATTTCTTCCTTCACACATCTGCAAACCAACAGTCTCAAAGAAAAATGATCAACCCGTATCCTCTTCATGCTCAGTTTTGCAAAAACGGGATAGCCAACAACGTCGAAAAAGATTCATCTCGTCTCCCAATCCGGAAATTACCCTCCTCCAAAATACGATCAATCCTCGCGGCGACATGAAAAATCTGAGGAAAAAAGACAGCGGCTTCCGTCTGGAAAATATGTAAATGATGGCGAGAGGGAGCTACATGGTCAGATGAGCAAACCCGTTGAAGCAAAAAGGGTAATGAGAAGTTATCAGGGAGTCTAGCCCGTGAAGATTAAACGTCACATGCTGAACACTTTTTTAACATTAACAGGTTTATCGAAAACCGGAGATCTTACGGGAGCATGCAGTTTGGACAGAAACAATGAGAGGGGAAAATACAATATACACAGAAATAACATAGTGCAACATGAAGGTCGTTTCAAAATGTCATAAATTTTTGGCCATGCTTGTAGAAAAGAGAAGATATTCAGCAGCCATGCTATGGGTGGCCTAATGGTTGTCTAGACGGAATGACCCAGAAGTTGTTCAGACGAGGTGCAAATGGCAAAGTGATTGTTGACGTGCTACCGAAGGGATGATCCAGTCAAGGCGACCTCGACGAGGATGTCTGCCCTATGTGGCCGAGGATTTCTATGAATGTTAGATGGCGTACTTTAAGCGCGACGATCCAGCCAAACCAGTCCAGCTGTGGCGTTTCAGTTGAGGCGGTCAAGTCGAGATTCCACTTCTGAACCTCTTGCGAAGGTGTGTTAGTCGAGGTGAAAGTTGAGCTGCAAGCTGTCGCAGTTAAGCCAAATTGGTCTCGCCACAGTTTTCTGGTGAATGTTCGCAGGTTCCATCCAATCAAGCAAAATGTGTGTAGAGCAACCAGTGATTGTGTTAGTTCAAATAAAAAACAAAAAACGTTGGAAACATAGAAATGAAACAGTTTGGTACTGCTACTCAGATCTTGAGCATAATATTGCTATCTTTGTGATGACCGATATCTGCTCATCATCATCATCCCGCATATCTACTCAATAGTTTAAACGATGTTAGCGCATTTTTCGCAAGTCACTAATTGCTGAACAAGATCATTAGTCAAAAAAAATTTACCAGCGCGCAATAGCTTCTCTACTATCTACCCCTAAATTGAGATAAACGTACTGTTCCGGGACCCGTCGTGTCTGTCCCAGCTTCATATCGGTATGTCATGATCACGCACACACATTGCTCAACTTCAGTCGCCTTTTCCCACCATCTTTTTGAGGCAAACCTCTTCCTAAGCACAAACCAGATGTTGAGAGAGTATGAAGATGTTTCCCACGTTTTACTGGATCTTTATCGACGGTGAATCTTGAAGAAGGAAGGTTGTCGGGACGCAGTTCGACTGGCACCGACGATCAAACATGGGTAGGTGGATATGAATGAAGCGAGCGCGTTGGTGGTCCCGCGGAATTGATTTTGGGTTTTATCTGAAAGGATTGAAGCAGTTTATCTATAAAGAACGGAAACAAAGGATAGAGAAGATAAGAGGAATCAGAGAAGCTGTGGAGTGGGATTCAAGCCTATCTAGCCAGCAAACTAATATAAACTTTTTGTGGAGTCTAGGCGATATCTGACAGAAGCAACGTTTTAGTGGCTCTGTGTGGGCCGTCAAAACAGTCGTTGACGCAAAAAAGACATTGGCAGCGACGACCGAACACGTGTAGGCAAAGGAGGAGGAATTGAGCGAGTAAGAGTCAGCGGAAGGGAATGTGAGAGGTGAGAGGGAGCGTCGTTGTTTTTTTTTTGCCTCGTGTGTGTGTGTGTGTGTGCGTGTGTGATGTGAAATGTCGAGTGCGTAGGAGACGCAGTTACTGTCGAGGCCGTTTGAAGCAGAGGGGCAATCGATTGATTGACCGGAAGAGATTTCAAAGAGCTGTTTGAGCAGTTGAAGACATGTTTCTCGGATGATCCGTTTGTCTACAATCGTGCTTCGTAAGGTCTTCAAGAGTACCGAGTAGACTATTCTTGCGCGAAGAGATCAATTGTTCTTTTGAAAACTGTCGAGGCACGGTTCGAATCGGTAGTAGCTCATTTTCTTAATGTGAAGAAAGTAACTAGAAGCTAAACTTCGAGACAGTCCAGTGGTGCCATAGCTGAGCAGCCTCTAGTATCTAGCCGTAGTTTAGTAGTGAAGAGTTATGGGCTCTGTTTGGTTGCCAAAAAAGTCGTTGGCGCAAAGGAGACCGTCAGCGACAACCGATAGGACACGGGTAGGCAAATGAGGAGGAAGTGAACACCTCTTTGTCTTTCTGGACGCTTGTCGAAAGACGATAGTGACTCGAGAAGGTCGACTCCCAACTTCCATGCCCCAGGACACAGGAGTAACTGTTTGATGAAAAGTAAACACTGACAAGAGAGAAAGGGAAAGGCTTCAAGAGACGAGCAACGAAGGCGCAGACGACCACAAGTCCTGGAGACCATTCTTGTTGATGGAGAGGCACAAGTAGAAGGATGACATTGAAAGTTCACACGCTTCAGTATTCGTGATTGGCGTACCATTGTATAGATTATACGTAGCTCTACAGTTCGAGGGGTTGCTTGATATGCAAATCTACACCTTGAAGCAAGAGAGGTGCAGAGGGAGAGAGTATATGTCGCCAACGCAAATGGAGATACGTGTAGCTTTGATGGCTTGTTTTGTTGAAAGGAGAAGAGAGAAAACAGCACAAAACACAATCGATA
Organism: Caenorhabditis sp. 40 LS-2015; assembly: GCA_900536305.3. Classification (NCBI taxonomy): domain Eukaryota; kingdom Metazoa; phylum Nematoda; class Chromadorea; order Rhabditida; family Rhabditidae; genus Caenorhabditis; species Caenorhabditis tribulationis. The sequence continues at coordinate 190,772 of LR545917.1, read as the reverse complement.
ACTAACTGGGGTAAACTTAGGAAGGTGAAAGATCCAAGGAAATCAGAAAGGTCAAGGATGATAACTATAACTTACCTGTTTGATTGTAGCTTCCTCTTCCTATTCATTTCTTCCAGTGTCCCTTCAAGCATCGAGCACGAGAGATTCCGAAGCTAATTGGCAACGGTGAACATTACCATCGATGTGTCAGAGGGGCGAGGAGAGGAGCGGGGCAGTCGACGACCGAACACTGGTAGGCAAATGAGGAGAATGACGGCGCACGAGGCATCGACAAAAGAGGCGGAGCCTATTTTTTTGTTCTCGCGAGTGGAGTCGAGAGGGGATGCGAGACGCAGAAAGCCACTGTCGAAGAAGTGAGAGACCGTATATCGATCTACGAAATCTCCAAATGGTCCGCTGGAACCGGAAAGAATACACCTGATGATCTGATGAAAATAGAAGAGCCAGGGGCATTGACCGACGTCGGGTAGGCAAATGAGGAGGGGGGCGAGAATGGGGTCCGCGGATGTGAAGGGAGGGAGCGAGAGGGATGTGTGTGTAGTTTTTGACGCTCGTAAACGGCGAGAGACTGTGAGAGGGTGTAGAGACGCAGAAGATACTGTTAAGACTACATTATCGATTCACGCCATTCATACGTAGATGCCACACAACCGTCAGGCGTATTTTTGAAACAGGCGCTGGGGGGCACATTGATATTTCAACAACTGGGTCGATGTCTTGATTAGATAGAAAAAGTCGTAGGAATCGTCTGGTAATACTCGGCTGCAGCCGGCAACTTCAGGGCGAAAGTTAGGCGAGGTTCGCCTAAGATTTCCACAGAAGCCGCCCAACCCTAGCCCAACTTTCGCCTAAAGTTCGCCTTACTTTCGCTCAGAAGCCGACCAGGGTTAACTTTCGCACGAAAGCTGCTCAAGTTCCGCCCAAAAGCTGCCGGACTGTCGCCCAACTTAAGCCCAACTCTCGCCGTAAATGAAAATTGTAGCTTTACGGCAAGGGTTGGGCTTAAGTTGGGCGACAGTCCGGCAGCTTTTGGGCGGAACTTGAGCAGCTTTCGTGCGAAAGTTAACCCTGGTCGGCTTCTGAGCGAAAGTAAGGCGGACTTTAGGCGAAGGTTGGGCTAAGGTTGGGCGGCTTCTGTGGAAATCTTAGGCGAACCTCGCCTAACCTTCTCCCTAAAGTTGCCGGCTGCAGCCGAGTAGTCAAGCTTCATTTAGAGGCGTTGGCAATAACGATTGTGCAACTAGATCGGTTTCTCAGAAAAACAATTGAGTTCTTCGCAAAGAAACAGTGACAGAATAACAGCCCGATGAGGGGAGCATAGTGCGAGTGACTGTTTACATCTTGGTTATTATAAACAATCTTGTCTTGTGATGTATGGTACAAAAGCCGCCTGATGTTCAAAGGGACCTAATTTACGACCTATCCGAGGTCAGATATAAAGTATCAAAAGCGCGAAGCACTGTCTAGTCGTCCTCTCGAAATATAAACAAAAAAGAGGCAGGATAGACAGACAGTGTTAAGGTCATATGTCGGATGGAACACTCTTTTTCTTCTGGCAAAGAGACCGCAATAGTAAGGCAAAAGCATATCGACGAAATTTTGAAGGCCAATACTGATTGGCTAGTGATAATGAGTAGCGCATTTGGTGGCGCATTGTTTTTGAGCTTTTTTTATTGGTTTTAAATGTATTGGGTTACAAACCTGATTATAATCTAATGCTTGCGAAGTTTCATCTGCAGATGTTTTTGAGACCCTATAGAAGATCTGTCGACTGATCGAAACTATTAGTTCATTCGAACAGTTTTCAACTGGATAAAATAGAAGACGAGGTGAGAATGAGCTGCTGACGAGGACCAAATGAGTCGATGATCGACTGTGATCGATCGATGATCGATCGATGATCGATCGATAACTGTGGAGAAGAATAGCATTATTGTTAGCAATAAGACTTAAGTTTAGTTTGCCAGGCGGGAAGATGGAAGTGTCCAAAATCGGAAATGGTAAGGATTTGATAGGAAGTCGACAGTGTTTTCAAAATTATCTGGTTTTTTTTTTTTGCGAATGAGGAGGAAAGAAGGAGAATCCTAGACAGAATTGAAGTTCTCAGTATCTAAGGACTTGGATGGCCAGTACTCGCAGAAACACTGAGACATTTGTCTGTCAACGAACTATTGTTTCTTCTGAAAACGTGCCAGGTTACTTTTGAGAAAAGGAACAAAAAAAACTATAAACAGGAAGAAAGACCACGAACAACGTTGACACAGATTGCAATATAGAAGATCTTCTAGGAGAGGATCTGCGACTGATACAACCCTTCAAGAATCAATTCCAGAATCAATGATTTGAAATAATGCTTGATGAAAACTAAGCCGTTCCTTAAAAGTTGTTTTCTGTGTCTGAATAGAGCTAAACAGAATTGTTTCGAATACAATAACAGAGGTGAAAAATCTGTTTTAATGAAAAGAAAAATAGTATTTCTCTCCTCTCTTTCTGCACACTTTTTTGAGGGAGTCTCATAAAACCCCCAAATGATTCCTATGTGCATAAGTATCGGAAAAGGTTATGGAGATGAGAGAGGTGAAGGTTGTGTGCCGCGATTCCAACAATATTGTGGGAAGGTGAATGGTGAGACAAAAGTGAAGGTACTTGTTGAGATCTGCGTATTAATACAGAAAGGGTAAGGATTTGGGAACAATCTAGATAAAGTGTGAGAAACCCTATACATTGAGTCGATGGATCAACTCGTATGAAAATTATCAACAAAGAATGACGCAACGTTAATGCTTAAGCACATTTGTTGAATATACAGTAAAGTGCAGCAAGCAAACTCCAGTTGCTTATAACTCGACTTCTGAAGGTCGAATGTAAATTTTGAAAACGTGGAAGAGGGTTTCAGAACCTCTCCTGTTTACACGTACTGCTTACATCCTGAAGTGGCATTTGCAGTCCCGTGCAGTTAGCTATACATAGAATTTGACAGTTTTTAGTGAAAACTTTTCAATTTAGAGCAGTGGTAAAGTTTGTTCCGAACACTTGATTTCTCTAATTCCCTAAAAAGTTTGATGTGAATTGGACAAGTAAGATCTGTGGTTTATCTCGATCTATTTGACTTCACTTCGATTTTTGTGAAATCATCTAAAAAGAGTGGATTTAGAGTTGCTGAATACACACAACATCTCAAGTTTAGATAAATAAGGTAAACTTATTCAACTGTTCAAACTTGATAATTGTCCACTAGAAACAGTCCAATTTTAAATCTTACTGCATGGTACTGTATCCCCCTTTATCAAACTTTTATATCAGGCTTTTTTACATCAAAGACCTGCTCCAATCTGAACGCAATGCAACTTGATACGAAAACAACATTTTCTGTCAACACTTTCTCTCACCTCCCCTGGAAACAACCAAACCAATCCCGCTGCAAATAATTTGATTGGATACCCCTGCACTTTTTTTGCAATGTCCCGAAAATGTTCAATCTTACTCACTCGTTCCCTTCCTCTTGACAACACTTTTTGACACGTTTCGTTTCCAGGAGAAGACCACCAATTTCGGCCATCAGTCATTCTGGGATTTTTGGAATGGATGTCGAATGGCGTATGCTAATTTTTTGAGAGAAAAAACAAGGGTGAAAATGGATGAGGTGATTGATGAGGGGTACCTATTTTACATCTTAATGAGATGGATGTAAAAAATGTACCGAAAATTGACATATTGGTACAAATGTAAATTTGATTGGGATGAGAGTTTTTTAAGAAATGGGGTTGACGCGAAATTTCGATTTGGAAAAGTAAACCTTATCAAGTCAGAAACCATCGAATACTCAAAGACGTCATTTTTATAGGTTGAAATGTTGGACTGTCTGAAAAAAGGAATTCTGAGGTCGCTTCATGGTTCTGCAGAATCTCGGCCTACTACACTGGGCTCAGCACCGCCAAAAAAACGGAGAAAGTTTGTGAATTCTGGTTGACAAGTAAGGAGACTGCCAATTTCGACTCCTTCCCAAACTATTTCTCTCGAGTGTGAAATCTATTCCTTCTTTGTTTCTCTTTGTATTATACATAAATCACGAATATAAGACGCTTTGGTTTATTGAAAAGGGTACAAAATAGTAGAAAATGGCAAAACTATACAATTTTTGATGACTTTATAGAAATGGAAATATTTGAAAAATAAAAAAAAGGATTTGTGGGTCGAGCCAAAAAATGACATCGAAAAGAGATCGGGTATGAAGATTTGGAGAGATTGAAAAAGTGCATCGAAATTGGTTCGAAGCGGGTTCAGAATGAGATGAAATACTACGGTATATAGATTACAAAGAATGCAATTATTGGGAATAGATTTGTTGTACTTTTAGATTGAAAGGGGCGAGGAGCATGCCAAAATCATGGTTCTGAAAAAGAAAAATTGATATAAATAACAATGAAGTTATACCCAACACTCACAGACAAAACAGAAGACGTTTTTGAGACATAGACATTCATGAAATAGGACAAACTGTAACCAGCAGGCTCATTTTTGGAATTCACCACGACCACTGGAATAGCTTTTCAGACTTTCAACACGTTGCATATACACCATATAGTTTCTCGTGTACTTCTCCATTTGTGGCTTGCTCACTTCAATCAAACATATATGACTTTCCACTCACTGTTACGAGGGTTACTCACGCTTGGTGATGATTTGAAGAACATGAGATGGGATGAAATGGTGGTATTCAAAGCTGGCGAAGCGACGAGAGTGTAGCGGTTTGTGGATGTCCTCCATGAGCCATTTGGCCATGCAAGAGTCTTTGACTCCCATATCCTGCCATCCACGGATGTACTGAAACTTGTTATCGAAATTTTGGTGCCCTCACTTTGATTCATCTCGGTTTTTTGTTAGAGATATGAACAAATTGCCATCTGACAAAATATCCCATACGTTGTGCTCAGATTTTCTTCGTGAAACACTTTTTCATACTGTTACAGAAAGCGAGATAAATTTGGTAAAAGCGACGGTAAGAAGTTGGTCAGACTTTGAACAAGGCTGTTTCTAGAGCCGATTTTAATCCGACTAATTTTATACACTTCAGTGATTGGTTTGATTAGAATTTCACATTGTTTCGAAGCGATGAATAACTACAGTCAATATTGTCTCAAATAGATCATTTCACTTACATGTTGGACCAGGAGAAGTCTCTGGCGAATTTTGATCTCCACGAGCACAGCCTTGTCTTCATCACTGATACGACACCACTCACTGGCCTTGAGGAGACGCTCTGAAAAGTTTGTATTTGAATTTTGCTTCTCAAATTTGTGGCTTGTCACTAGGTCAAAAATGAATAATTTGTTTCAAAACATTTTTCCGCTCACCATGCATTTTGCGTTTCGCAATCGACTTTTTCTGAGCCTCACTTTGCTGCAATATCGGCATATCAACGGTTCCATTCTTGCGAGATGGCCTGAATCGAAATCATTATCACTCTATTATTGTCCTCACAATATGTATGTACACTCACTCATCTGGATCCTGTTTCTTGATCGAGTCTCCAATCAGAATAGCCGGAAGGAAATTGGCCATTGAGATCTTCTTCTTCGGGGTGATCTCAGTTTTATTGAGGTCGAACGAAGATGAGGCTTTTTCCATTGGCCACATGGACACGTCGAGCATGTTGTTTTGAGGTTCCTTGATGCAGTGTTGCTCGAGAAGGTCGGACACTGGGAACAAGAGTGCGGATGCGGAACGACGGAGTGGTACTCCGATGACAGAGTTGAGGAACTTGTTCGGCTCCTCGGGTGGGTGAGAACTGGGCACATATTGGATATTTTCATATTATTATTATTACTTCCTACCACTCCAACGCTGCATCTGCCATTTCTAATTTAGACATGCCTAGTTGTTTTGCCGCCTTTAAACTGATTGCTTGCACAACTGGAGTTGTTGGTCTCCTGAATCAATGTAATTGTTCGATTTCACCTTTTTCTATATGTAATCTCACTCCATTTCCGCTTTCTTCTTCAACGCCATCAGACTCAAGAACTCCTTCTCTTCAACTGTTTTGCATCCTAGACAGTATATCATATTCGGAGCCTTCCCGAGTCTTCTCAATGCATTTCTGTCCTTTTCTGGCTTGCTGAACCAGGCAATGATGTCAGCCATCGTTGCGCATTTCTTGTGATCCTCGGTGTTGTTGATGTGAACGCGCATTGGGAACTGAAAAAATTGGAGATGTGAGAGTTTAATGAAATTAGAAGCGTTCACATCATGATGAGTGTCGAAGAAGTTGTGCCACTCGAAGACTTGAACATCTTGGTCGTTGGGTGCCATGTAGAAGATGCGGTAGAGGAAGTGAATAAGTTTGATGTCGTCGAGTTGTTGAGAGCTCCATCCGGCTTTGATCTGAAAGAGTAAAAACTGGAAATATATGTTTTCTGATACGGACACCATACATTTTATTCTGTTTATCTTCAATTAGCTTGAGCAGCTTTGCTAGGTCAAAACTTGAACTACACGAAACTTTTGCTGATGTTCAATTCAGAATCTGAATCTGTACGGTCGATTTCACTTTGTGTCAGATTATACGGAAAAATTCAATTTAAGAATTCCATTCACTGAGACCAATTTCTCTCGGTGAATCAGAAAGCTTGGCCAATTCTGTTATTACCCTTATCCGTAACATTCTCTCAATTTTGATTCGTCTCATTGAACAAAAAATAAACTCACCTTCTGATAGAAGTCGATTCTGAAATTGGCAGCATTCTCACACGTATTCCGGATCTCCATCTCCTCGTCAGTCACAGCCGCCTCAACAGGAGTAGAAAGTGTGGACCCCAGCTTGACTCTGGAAGAAAGAAACACTTTTATATCAACCCTTCTGGACGTTGCGTTTTGTGTTCTGAGAAACGTGTTAAAATATGAGGGCGTAGGAGTTGTCACCCCGGTGGGGAAAGCAATCAGGTAGGATTTGGACTGAAACCTATGGTTTGTGGGTGCAGCATCAGTAACATATATTCATGCTACCAACCAGAAAAAAAGAGAAAAAAGGAGAATCCTAGGGAAGGGAGATCGGACCAACAATATCTCTTTCAAGAAGGACAACCTATAATCATAAACGTCGGTGCGAGGAAAGAGTAGAGGAAATGGGGAGCCTGGGGTAGCGGGAAATGGGGAGCTCGGGTAACCATTTATCCGTTTATACCGCTCGTTCCTTTTTACGACTGACAGACCGCGTCTATCGTTTCCCGAATCAGAAAGAAAATGGAAGAGTGTATGAAAAAGATGGATGACATCACGGGAGCGGCATATACAGAATGGTTTTGTGTTTTGAATCTGTGACGTGGCAGATGGAATGAGAGATGGAAGGCAAGATTGGTATCGACAGAATATTCAAATCAACCTTTGATTCTTTGATGGTTGAGGAATGAGGAATGAGATTAATTAATTAGACGCAAACTTAAACGCTCTTGCTCCGATTTCTCGGTACGTTTCAAAATCAAAAAAAAACGATCAGGTTGAGTTTTGAAAGGTTCCTTCGATCTAAGTGTTCAATTTTCATTATGTCATCATAATTCAATTGTTTGGTTTCTCTCAGTCCGTCTAACGGAGAGGATTCATAGATACCATGAGCTGAACTGGGAGAGTTTGTCTGTGTAAGGTCCGGAACCTTGAAACCACTCTCATTCTTCTTGCCTTGGTTTTGATGATACGATTTGAAGAGTTTTCCAAAATGCAACTAATGGTTTGGATGTTACCAATATTTGTTTTTCTGAAGACATTCCTTAGTTAGTCAGATCAGTCAGGATTTTGAAAATCCTGGCTCGTAGTACAATACTGTATTTACTGGAAAATGATGATCAAATCTTGAGAAGTTAACTTCACTTCGTGTGATTCTTGAAGCCAAATATCTCAGTTCTCAGACTTTAACGGCAAAAACTGCAAATTTTCTTGGAATTTTTAGTCAACAAACTGTGCTAAACTAATATGTTCTCACAGAGGAAGCAGAACTATTTCATGTTAATAAAAAACTATAATAACCGGCAGACATGGGTATCTGAAATAATATCTGTAAGTGATAAACAAATTCATCTCTTCCCTTCCCCTAGTAGTTTTTCGTCCCCAGAGATTTACGCTAATACCTGAAAATATAGTACCATAGACTTCATTCTTTTCCGTATCTTTACTCTTTGTCACAACACTTATGAGTCCTCTCATCCTATCTATTTCCGTCAGTTTGGACGATGACGTCATTTTTGTGTGCCCTGTTTGCGTGTTGGTGTCTGTTTGAACAGTTCATGTATGTCTCTGCAAATAACTTCCTTTCCAGTTTTTTAGAGATGATTCATTTTTCATATTTTATATGAAGTGGGCAGAGAGATGTTGAAAAGTTCAGGAGCTTGTGATGATTGGATTTCGTCGAATGTCAGATTACATTTTTCTCATAATTCCAGTCTGCCAGTTTGCCAGTCATGCTTCAATCTTGTCCCTATCGTTTATATTGACTCATAACTTTTTTTCCCCTCCGATCTTTCCTCATGACATCATAGTCTTGATGGTTGTGTCCTCTTACCTCCTATCTACCTGTTTGCATGTGTCATTGACTGTTTGAAGGGCGCGGTCAGGAACAATGTTCATTTTGGGATGACCTTCAAGGGAAGCAAAAGTGATCATATGTTCAGATTAGAGCAACTGTGAACTAGTTTTAAATAAGCCGAATTTCCTGAGAGGTTTTTCATGTTTCTCGAATTTTGCCAAACTTTGACATCTGTAACCAAAGAACTGGATCACCATGATTCATGAATGACATCAGTTGTTCTTGAAGATTCGAGTTTTTGATTCCTGTCAAAGACCAAACCTCGAGCGTTCAAGCAAAAAATCGGTGAAAAATTTTACGAGTTTCGAAAATGTTGATAGTTCTCTTGGTTCCTGAAAAATGCATGAAACAGGGATCAACTAATAAAATGTTGAGCACAAGGCGAGGAACATATTACTGATTGACGACCTCTTCATGATAAAGGAACCGAGATAAATTCGATCAAAGTGGCGGTGAGAAGATACCGGTCTATTACAGAATACACAGCTCAAAATCTGGAACCCTGAAACTTGAAAACCTTAGGAAAATAGACCAGCCATCGCCATTTTTGCACATCACAAAACTACTGAGCAATGCTAGCCAGTACTTTTGTGCAGTACAAAAATTGCAAATGGGTCTGTGCAAACTCACACAATAATAAGAAGACCAGCAATATTTCAAGAATACTTCAAGACTGACATTTCCTGCTGGGAGTCCTTCTTTTATACCCAAAAAAGTGTTGAAATATGGAAGAATCTGACGGTCAAGAACAAGAAGGCGGTGATGCATCGTTTCCTCTCTCCCTCGGATTTCATCACACTGCCCTACTTTCCTCCTTCCAGCCACCGCCGTTCTAAGCAATTTTACAGCAGCGTGACTTGTGACTCATGGACCTCCCGCCGCCAGTCGGGTGACAACTTTCGCAACAGATTCTCTGCCGTCTCTTCATCTCGCATGAATATTCCTTAAGCGCCGGAACAACCGATAGTATGGTGGGTATGTGTTTGTGTATGTGGAGGCTGCTGATAACCGAATACACATACACAATTCGACGCCCTCACTACGCTGACGAGGCTTATGTAGGGGAGGCATGGTGGGGTGAATCAAAATCAACCGATTCCAATCGGGAAAAAAAAAGTTGAAACTCTCCTCTGGCTCTCTACTGAATGACTTTCCGCCGGCAGTTTTGTGAAGAATAGGAAGAGATAGAGAGAAGAAATCGGGGGAAGAGCCCATCGGACGGAGAGGCACAGAGACCGAGATGGCAAAAAATGCAACGTCGAGTGTGATGGTGGACGGAGTGGGCGGAGCCAAGTGAGTCATGCAGGGAAGGTAGTATAAAAGTGAGGGTGTGAGAACGCTCACTACCTTACTCCTTCTCCCCATGATATTTCGAAATTAAAGGTTGCGAAATCCCCAACTTCTAGTGGTCCACCTCTTTCCTTCGGACTCATGTTTCATGATTCTCAGGTTTCATTTTATCCCAGAATACTAATACTCGAAATTATGTCCAAATGTTTCGCTGAACAAAATCGGATCATATTGTGGATTACAATCTGGTCATTCTTTCCTATTCTGCTTTCTGCTAAAAATCCGATACTGCAATTTTTGTACTACAATTAGGTACTGGACACCAGCACAGAGTGATCCAGTGTCTATACTAGTGCAAAAATAGCAATGGATTTCTTCTTCAATACATTTCGAAATGTTTCACAAGAGGTAAGTTTACTTTTTCTTGTTTTAATGTTTCCAATAAACATTCCTAGACATGATGTTGAACTATGAACGCAGGAACAATATAAACACAAGAGAACACAAAACATAGTCCTATTCCTCTGCCGTATCCTCTTCAAAACACAATAAGGCTTTTGTGTCTAGAGAAGGTAGTAATTGAGTGTGTCTGTTTGACCACTATGATATCATTGTCAGGTGTGGAAAGGAAATGCTGATTGAAGTGATTTTACCTTATAATGTGACTGACCCAAACCGTGTTAAAGGTTTTAGGAGGCCAGAGCAGAAATCGTAACTCGTTATCAGAGGGGAACAATCAGCGGAAAACATAATGACGTAGATACAACACGCCGTAAACGTTTTATGGCATTGCTCCTGGTCACGGATCGGAACCGGGAGGAAATTTTCGCTGATGTTGAAATTATTTCAAGGGCGATTTTCATTGGGAACCCAAATTTTAACATCCCATCGTATCTACTTCCCCAGTGCACACAACATTTTCGATTGACACCTAATATTGCTCCTGAATACTATTGTCACCCAACTATTATTGACCATCATACATTTCATCATTCTCCCCATAGAGCCCACTCCTATTCATCACAAACAATGTGGCTCTTTTTGTGGCACGTTTACAAGCGATATTGGGGTTTGCGAACAATTGTGTGGGCTTGAGGAAGAGTGTGACCGTTTGTGGTAGGAAGGAATAACGAGTTGTGACACATGAAACATTGATATAGAGACAGAAAAAGGGCGCCAGGCATCGTTGGAAATTTTGGCGTATTCTGAGAAGAAGAAGTGTGGCGAAGTATCCGAAACTCACAAAGAAACGATTGAATTATTCAGAGCATCTTGAGAATTTTTCAGAGAATCTCCAAAGTTCATCAATGAAGTTTCCAAGTTTTTAAAACTCTCCAAATTTTTCAGAAAATCTTTGAAGCTGCTCTCCGAGAAAACTTCAAGACTGTTCAACCTTTGATTCAGATCGACACAGGATTTGAAAAGTTGACGTCCCAAAATTAACTTGAATGAAAATCCGAAGTTCTAAACAACAACACGTCCCTCCATTCACCTTTGAATCATCTTCGAAATGAATAAACGAATACATAACACCACTAAATTCTATTACATTTTTGTACCTGAGACTGAACATCTCACGTTTTGACTACTGTATCAACTAGCTCTCTACCATCAGTCATAACGTTTTCTTCTCTCTCACCCGTATTGTTTTGCTGAAATACATTCGATGTTCCAACTATATATGATTCCCCATACGTAACTAGTCGCAATGATTCGTAGCTTCTTGTGAAAAACAATTCAGATTGGAGACTACAGGCCCAAGCCAAAAACAAATTACTGTTAATTCGCCGAATCAGTCTCAAAGTGTGATTTGATATCAAAACCAAAAAAGAATGAGTTAGAAATTCAATTCAACTTCTGAAAAATCAAATCTCAAATCACAGTTTGTCTGTCTAGAGTACTGGGTCACTTGTGGTAGTTTGGTTTCAAAAGTTTCCTCACATAAACTACAGATTATCGTGAACTTTTACAAACACAAGAGTACACTGCTAGGGGGACATGAATGAGTGACCATAATAGCACTATTGAGAATGATCTCGGTCACAAAAGTGTTGAAGATCTTTTGCGACACAAAATGCGACAATCCCGGATTGAGAGTGGACTGAACTTATACGTAAAATTTGATGATATTGATTGACTAAACATCAGAGGGTCAGTAATCTTGTTGCTGTGAGTATCATCAAAACAGGAACAGAGGAGATGGAAGCCGGGAGAAGGAAAAGAAACTGATATCATGTTACAGATTATGGAAGAAAAATGGAACTGCCAATTGCAACGACAACGATTATTCACAGTTGATCTTCAGTGCAAAATGGTTTTCGAACAGTTGAAAAAATGACATCTGATGACCGGATTTCTCTGAAATTCTTCGGATGTGTTGAAGATCTGATAATCTTTTTTGTAGTTGACAACTTTTTACAAAAAACAAAGACGAGTCAATTAGGTCACGCTGAGAGAATGAAAAACGTCTTGAATAGTAATTTTTCAGAAAATTTGGATAATTGGAAACCAGTCTTCCAACTGCTCAAACTTGACCGTTTTTGATCATTTTGCACTGAAAATCCCAATTTCATGATTCTTGAATTGGGTTCACCCTACTAGCCATGAGCTAAATTTCAGTTGAACAGTAAAATCTTGGGCTAGAATCAAGTGGAACATTCGAAACTGACTCTATCAAGTTCTCAGGCTTCCAGTGATTCATAACAACTCCGTTTTGTCTGCGAACAATATGACTCTGATTTCATGATGATGGGTTAGTCTATGCGAAGAGGAAGATTTGACCGCCTTTTCAAATTGTTCAACTTTTACTGACTTCTAGACATTCTCGTGGAATCCCATGAAAAGCTCTCATGCCATTTTCGAGATCAATTCAATTCCACATTTTCGATTTTCTTTCAAACGTTGTCACATGAGAGACGTTTCATATCTAAAGCGCGTACATGGTAATTTTCTTCGCCCTTTTGTTAAAGAAAATAACATTCGTTGAGCTGCGCCTCGATCACTCTCACTTTACTTTTTTGAGACACGATAACTGGCGGTCATTGGCTGTTTCTAGGCAACCACTCATCAATGCTGTCACTCCGCCGATACATTTTCATCTGAAAAGGGGAGAGCTCGTTGTTAGATTGTATTTGGCTCTCACTCGCTTCATTTGTCTCATATTCATTCTCTGTCGGCTTCATTGCACCTACATTCGATCGATATGTATATGTTCACGGCTCAAAACAACAAACCTGCTTCCGTGTCCAAGGTAAACAATGAAAATCTTTTTTGAAGATGTTTCGTGTTTAGCACATTTTCATAAAAGCATTTTGACTTCTAATCGTCAACAATTTTTTAATGTGGCGTTCGAAACGACAAAAAAATATTAAAAAAGACAAAAAGAGACGTTCGAAACAGAGGGAATTTCGCGTCTTCTTTTCAGAGTTTTTGGAAAATTTTACGCTAAATCAAACTCGAAAATCACGCAAATGAAAACTAGCCTTAATTTAAAGTTTGATTTAACGTAAAATTTTCCGAAAACTCTGAAAAAAATACGCAAAATTCCCTCTATTTCGAACGTCTCTCTGTGTCTTTTTTTGTCTTTTTTTGTCGTTTCGAACATGCCATAACAATTTTGGTTCTACACTTTTTCACATTTACAAGCGTTCATTTTGTCCACTTCCCCCAACCGGACAGCATCAATCATTTATTCATGGAAATCTCTGGAAAATGTGCGGAACTTTTTCATGAACTCTTTTTTACTGATGTTTTTGAGTTTGTCATGAAGATTGAAACTAAAAGGCGATGAGAATCAGAAGAATGAACATCATAGGAGAAAAATGTTGACTGAAAATATGAAATTCAATTCCGTGGCTCGGTCAAGCACAAGCAGATTTTAAAATGAATGATATCGCCGGACGGTCCAAAAGCAAGGAAAACTTCTGGGCGGTTCCTCCTGGTCATTGCTGCCAAAATGCGTGAAAAAATCTCTTTTCAATACGAAGCCGAAAGGAATCTAAGAATTTGATTTCTCTGAGAAATTCCGCTGATGTTGTCAAGCTATGATTATTTGGTCCAACCAGGCCCTTCGATGATAACAATGTTCAAGAACACAGAAGCATTGTATCATGTCAAGTCATCTGATCGAACTATTTTTTGTCAAATATCCATAGTCTCCCCCTTCGAAACTCTACAAACTGGAACACTCACAATTTCAGATTCCACCAGTCGAGGATGAACGTCCACCGGCCAACAGAAACCGAATTCGACGTCAAAGCGCAGAAGTGAGTTTTTTGTCGTACTATGGAAGTCGCGCTCTAGTCAGATTCTCAATTTTTGACTTCATGATTTTGCCATAACATTGTCCATGGAAGAGCACTTTCTGGGGCAAAACGATGCGTAGCACTAAAAATATCTGAAAACTGTTCTAGAGTTCAATTTCAAATTTTTTGAAGAATAATGGTATTTTTCTTGTTCAGTGGCCATTTTCTCATTTTCCGTCCGATTCCCTTCGAAAAGATTTCATCTGCCTGGAAAAAAATTGTCTGACTATTTCACAAATAATTTTCAATATCTGAATTACAAAAAATATCTATTTTTGAGGCTTTTATCTCGCTTTTTGCCTGACAAAAAACTTTTTCTCGTCTTCGTCCCATAGAGCGCACTTTCTTCCGTCGTGTTGGCACTGTCTGCGTCTCTTGATTGTGCGCACTCTCTCGCACCCTTTCATTCTTTTTGGTTCGCCCGCCGTGGCCTGCATCCTTCTGTCGTCACACACTCTCGGCGATCGCCTCCGATTTATAATATTCGATATGTACATAGAGATGCACTGAGTTTCCTCGCCTTCCTGCGTCTCTTCGGTTCACACGATCTCTTTTACCTCTTCTCTCTCCCCTCAGTCCGTCCTTCCCGCAACCGAACGCTTGCCGCGACGCACCATTCATTGATTCGGACAGTTCCCAACAAAAAGAGAGAGGATACAGACAGTTTCCCCCTCAATTGCCACATATATATGTTTCTTTCATTCTGTTGCTTCTCTCTTCCGCTACCGATCAATAAACTATAGATTGTTTTCTCATTTTTCTCGATCGAAAACTTGTTTTTGTCAAAGAAAACCTCGTTTTTTTTCCTGCAGGTAGCTCCTCGGACAACACAAAACATGTCCGATTTTCTGGCCGGATTGACCACATCCATCAAGAGCACGGCCAACTCCATCACCAAGAATGAATACGTCCGCAAGGTCACCGAATCCATGTGAGTACTTTTCGCTGAGTTACAAGGCCTAAAAAATGAACAATTTTGTTAGAGGTTTTGAGCGAAACTATGTGTATGTGTGTGCCTGCAATATCATCGCAAATTAGTACGGTCAAAAAGAAACATACTGTTCTGCATTGAAATTGACTGCAATTGTCGAAAAAATGCTCAAAAAGACTGAAAAGCGTGTCTTCTCGAGTCACAAAAGAAGAGAATGACATTGAATGGAAGGCGTAATTGAAAAATTCGTTGACGTTTGCCGTTGTCGACGGCAATGTTTTGCCTCTTTCTTTTCGCTCATCCAGCCATTAATTAGACATATTGTGAGACAGAGGCAGTGGGTAGCAAAAGAATTTTGGGAGGAATAACAATAATTGTCTTGAGGAAATATCCCCAAAACCCAAAGGATCTCGTAGACGAAAATCCGATTTTTGCAGGAACGATGCCATCATGAACTACCCGAAAGCGCATCAAGAGGTTCGAGAGGCTACCAACGAGGATCCATGGGGACCGACTGGACCGCAGATGAAGAAGATCGCAGAGTACACGAGATCGTACGTTTTTCTTCACTTGATTGTATCGGTGACGGGAAACATTGGAGAACTTTGCGGTTCAATAGCGAGTTCCACTCATCGCCAGAACTACTGCGACAGCAGGAGAAAAAAAAGACACGATCTCATTAATCGACTTGAAAATCCAAACACCTCTCACAGTTTTAGTGGATTCGAACAATCTGGTTTAGAGTTTGAGCGCATAGAAAGTTTCATCAATTCAGGCAGTGATGCGCAGGAATAGTAAACTAACAGAGAATGCTTTTTTGTTCGAGAAGCACTCAGATGTGAAACTCAGCACTAGCATTTGAGATGAATTCTCAGTCGTTACGGACTCCGGCTCAATGTTACGTCTTTGAGCGTTTCTTACTTTAGTGTCTGGAAGAATTTCAAAAGACTCAGTTTCAATTTTGTATTCCAGGCGATACATGGAGGACTTCTACAACGTCTACACTCCACTCTTCTCTCGTATGCTTGAGAACAACAAGGATGCCTGGAGACGAGTCTACAAGGTGAGGGAACTGTCTGGAATCAAATATCGGATATAGAGAAAGACAACATGGTGGAAGAGAAATCTAGACCTCATAGCCTTCATACCAATTCTGGGAATCCTCGAAACTCTTATAATTGATAATTTCAGAGTCTCATACTGCTTGACTACTTGCTCAAAAACGGAAGCGAGAGATTTGTTCAAGAAGCTCGCGAGAAGACGTATGAGCTTCGCCGACTCGAGTCATACAAATGCATCGACGACAAAGGAAAAGACCAGGGAATCAACAGTGAGTTCTATCACAATGAGTTACCCGACCCAACATTGAATGTTCAGTACGCCACCGCGTCAAACAGATTCTGGAGATGCTGAACGACGACGAGATTCTCCAGGCCGAGAGGAAGAAGGCCAACTCGGATGACAAGTCCAAGTACCGCGGATACGACAAGTACGACATCAACTCGTCCGGTTTGAAGTCGTCTTCATCATCCAACTTTGACAACTCCTGGGATCACGGATCCTCGTCTTCATCCTCTAAGAGATACGATGATGACTACCAGAAGAAAGAGGTATCCAACTTCTCCTTCTCGTCAAACGCTCCGAATCGATCTCCGTCCCCGGAACTTGGATTCGTCGACGATGTGAGTGAATATCGGATGTATAAAAAATCAAAACCAAAATTTTCAGACCAAGAAGAAGAATGTCGTCGACGACGATGGATTCGGTGCGTTCGTGAGTTCTCGCTCATCTGTGCCGGCTGCCAAGGGAAAAACCAATCCAAATCCACCAAGAACGACGAAGTCATTCTTCGATGATCCGGTTCCAGTGATTCCACCACCATCTGGCGCCACCAACAACTACGTGGCTCCACCATTGTCGCCAGGTAGGAATTTGGCCAATGTAACAAATCGATAGTTATTAGAAAATTAGAAATTGTGCAGCTGGAAAGGAAAAAGCTATCTAGTGATGCTCTAGTGATTTCTGAGGCTCTTAAGAAAGAAAAAAACGCGAAAACTTTCACTCTGATACACTTCATCAAACGAAGAAGGAGCATACTTTTCCACTTGGCCAAGTGCCCTCAAAAAGGAAGTGAGGCGGGAATTTTTCGTCCCACTAGCAGTTGGATTCGCATAAATGGGCATTGCTGAAAATTTCCTGCTTTGTGATTTTGCTCACTTTTTCTGAAATCAGTCAAAAATAACTCAGCTAGAGTGAATTTTTCTATGTAACTGGAGTTTCCTCCTCTCCTCTGTTTTCTCAACAACACAAATGTGCGTAGGCGTCCACGGGAAAGAGAGAAAGTGCAGTACGTGTGTTGTGTGTATGTGCGTCCGTGAAATAACTGGCGACCTTCACTGGTTTGTGAAAACTCCCCTCTCGCGCCGAGCGTCTTATCGTCGCGCCCTGTTGTTGGTTTCCTTGTGGCCGCGTGGCCTAATGGATAAGGCACCAGACTTCGGATCTGGGGATTGCAGGTTCGAGTCCTGCCGTGGTCGAAATCTTTTTGCTTCTCTGCTTGAAAATGTAAACGTGATGTGTTTTCAGTGGGCAACAAGGCACAAAGCAACGTGGATTTGTTCTTCGATGTCTCTGCCCCAGCTCCCGCGGTCTCGCACAACAATGGTGGAAATGTGGATTTGTTTGCTGTAAGTTGAATTTATAAATTTGAGAAAAACAAAATTCAAAACGGCTAAGGCAAGTCAACGACGCGTTATTACTCACTCTTGGTTGCGAAAATTCGCGTCTCTTTTGAAACTGTTAAATCAAAGTTGACAACCAAATAAAGTGCATTTTGATCTACCAAAAAAATAGGGGAAACCTGTTTTTGAACGGAAAATCGGTGAGAGTGGTCGTTAATGCACGTAGAACGCTAGTACCTTATTTTTGAAACAAGATGAAAAACAGCTCAAAGTATAAGATATTATATCTCGTTATGCCCAGCACAACTTTCGTGTATATTACGAACCGTTCGACAACTTATATTAAAGGCTGATTCAAAGCCAGACAGGAAGAGTAAAAGTTCAATTTTGGCAAGCTTCCTCACTTGAACTTACTGGACGACTCGTTACTGAATGTAAAACGTGCCCTTACCTTAGTACAGTGTCAAGATAGAATTTACCCAATTCTGACTTCTGATACTGTGAATTGACTGACAATCACATTCTGAAGCCTGTCAATACTATCATCCTCAAATTTCAGCAAATCAATTCGCCAGTCACTCAAGCAGCACCGGTTCCAACCACAGCGACGCCGTCCGGAGGTCTCGACTTGTTCGACTTTGGACCAGCGCCAGTGGTAATTTGCTCTCACTCCGAGAATATGAGTTAATGTTCCTCATTACAGGCCCAGCCAGCTGCTATGACGTCCCCAATGACCACCACTGCTCCACCAGCCAACAATGCCTTCAACGGATTCGACTTCGGCTCTTCGTTTGGAGCATCATCGACGCCAGCGTTCGGAGGTGGAGCTCCACTCCAACCAATGAGTGGATCTCAACAACAAGCAGCTCAGCCGGCCACTCAAAACATTCTTGGTGGTCCGTCTCCAAAGGTGGGTGTTTTGCTGAATTAGAACATTCTAGAAGATGCAGTTTTATCCTGTTCTTAATATAGACGAGTTTGACTAGTTCCACACGTTCCATTGAAACAAGATAGCAGTGTTTCTTGCCCAGCAAAGCGATTTCGCAATACTATATACGAAGCAAGTTTTTTTGAGTTTCATTAGTGGTTACGCAAGCAACAAAAATAAAGAATGAGTATGACAGATATCCCTCCGCTGAGATCTCTCTCAATGATCTGGGATGAACAGGGAAGGCCGCGAGGCTCTGGGAGGGTAACTCCGGCAGTTGCTAGTGGTCTTCGGATTAGACTACACTGCCACATAGAACACCCCCAGATAAAACACCGTGTACGGTGGGATGAATGTTCTTTGGATTACTCTCAGCTGGGGCCTCGACCTCTGTATCAAAACTCACCATTGGTATGCTAGTGGTTCAAAACTCCAGTATGGGTATTCCAAAAGCCTGACACGTCAATTGTATTGACCGCTCTCAGAGCAATGTATGCACATAGTGACCCATAAACACCCTAGCACATAGTGATCTAGCTTCTTGCAACTACAGCATCCCAGACTCGCCGTGAATGTATTCGAAAAGTTGCAGGTCGGAAACTCGTTCGCTGGCCTCGACGAGTTCATGTCGCTCTCATTGAGCTCCACCAACACCAACGCCCCGAAAGCAAAGACACTCAATCAAATGAAAGGAGGTAACCAATAGTCCCCCCCCCCCC
>LR545917.1:106394-171308 GCA_900536305.3 Caenorhabditis sp. 40 LS-2015 | reverse complement strand
GGTAACCCAAAGTCCCCCCCCCCCCCATTCTCCTCCCAGTAATCATATCATTCCTACACGTCCTTACCCTTTTCGCCCACCCAGTAATCAACCCGTTTTATATTTTTTTTTTCTAGCCGAAGTGCCTTTCCTCCCTACCAGTCCCTTTTTCTCTCTCTCTTCAATCATTTCTATTGTGTGTTCCCAAGTTTTTTACTCTCTACTGTTATCAGAAATTGATTAGTTTCTTTCTGTGATTCCCCCCTCCCCCCCACGTCCAAACAAGTAGTTTTCAAGTTGGTATTTAACATCGAAGCAATATTGTAATCTGTGATTGAATAAATTTCTGGGTTTTTTGAAAAGTTTTTTTTGGGAAGAAGCAGGAATTTATTGGAAAAAAAAGTTTTACAAAAGCGAAAGGTAATTTTAATGAGTAAAATGAAGCATTAAGGAGAGCCAAAGAGAATATATATCAGGTATCCAGAATTTCTTTTTTTTTTGAGTTTTGAGTTTTTTTTTGGAACTAGGGGTAGATGGAGCATGAGAAAGCAAGAAATAGTGCCAAGAGTTTAACTGTAGCAAGAAAGAAACTAAGAAAAGAAGGAGAAAAGCAAAGCCCAAAATCGTGAAAGCAGAAAAACAGAAGAGGAGTAATGGATGGTTTACAATTCGAGACCCTCAAAGAAGTCGAGGAAGAACGAATACTGTTCGTCTTCGTCTTCGTCTTCGTCTTCGTCTTCGTCTTCGTCTTCGTCTTCGTCTTCGTCTTCGTCTTCGTCTTCGTCTTCGTCTTCGTCTTGTTCGCCTTCGTCTTCATCTTCGTCTTCTTCATCCTCGTCTTGGAAATGGAAATGGAGACAGACGGGTTCATCGTCATCAGACTCATCAATTCTTCGATTGACGATCTCGTTCTCCACATATTCGTCGTAATCAAGCCGTGCTAACGAATTTCGAGACCAACGATGACTACCAACGTCTCCACGGAATTTCTCCCACAGCGTCCACGAGAAGATTTGTATTTTGTCGGGGTCAACGTCTCTCGTTCCGGCTGCCACCATTTTAAAGTACAGATCACCGTACATTTCTTCGAAGAAGACCAATATTTCTTTATCCGAGTTGTTGGTTCGGATGACGCAGAGAGGATAGTTGATGCTGAAAAAGGAATTTTTTTCTGAATAGATGTAGTAATGTTTAAACATACACCATTCGGTCAACAAGCGGTGATCCTTTCATCCAATCAAATTTCTGCTCCTCATATTCAGAGTAGTCCACCATTTTTCTCGATCCCACCATCGCTTCATTGCCGATGGGTGCGTCGTTGCGAATCCAGTTCTGAAATTGTGAATAAGTCAAGCCCACAAATTGTCTCTATACCTCAACTAGTAGATTGAAATACTCAAAAATGTGGATCGGTTCGAGTATCTGTTTCATTACCACTTGTCCAACGGAGTTGATCTGAAATGCAATAGGAGTTTTTGGAGTTTTAAAGTCTTGAATAATACCATTGGACTGCTCAAAACTGCCTTCATCCAGTCATCTGGTTTTGTGTCGAGCTTGAAACCTTTTCCCACCAACACAAGAAGTTCGATCTCCTTATTATTGCGAAGAAACATTTCTACCATCCTCACATCGCCGAACTGCATGATGAGTTGATTCACACTCATCGATAAGTTCCGGTTCAAGGCAACGATCATTTCATCCAAATATGTGGGGACGTTGATGACTTGCAACTCGTTCGTTTCGTACAGGGCCATGCGGCTTGTAAACAGTGTATAGTCGTCATTGATATTGTATTCTCTGCCGTTATGTTCAAGCAATCCTCTTTCGAAATCCACAAAACAGTGGAAAAAAGAACTTTCCATTCTATTTTTTCCAACCAACTGGTGATTATATCGACAGGTTGCTCGAAGTTGTAGACTGTAAAAATAATCGAAGAGACACGACATTCATTCATAGCTATGCTCACCTGTCCATCTTGTTGAGATGAGCAACGACGCCTGGTAGCACTACCACTGGAAGATCAAACCAACCCCAGGTGAGTTCGGTTTCTTCCGAAACCATTTCTTGATTCCGAGCGGCATGCTCCTCCTCCTTTCCGACTGCATTGTTCTCCATTTCACTGGAAACCTTCTTTACCTATTTGTGATACTGGGAAGTTAAGAATACTATTAGGGGCTGCAAGAAAGGCGAAAAAAAGAGAAAAAAAAGTTCGCCCGCTTTCTCCTCAAAAAGATAGTTTATACACGCGGATAGGAGGAAAAATGAAGAGTTGATCGCTTCCTCATCTTTCGGACGAAAGAAGAGTCAATGTAACGTAGAGGGAGGAGCAACAAGAAAAAAGAAAGAAGAAGAACACATTTGGGATTCTGTACACGAAGAAGACGGCTCGGCAAAAAAAGAACGATGGCATGTGTGGTGTGCCTCTTCGAAAATGACAAATTGCCATGGGCTTTAGGGAGGATCGCGGCTTTGGAAACTGCGTAAGAAAAAGACTCGCCTCCTCCAATTGAACTTTCTGTTACAACTAGAGGCAACGTAGAAGCAACCCTATAGATTCAGAATCCTCGATAAAAATGACGAAATGCTCACTTGATTTGAATTATAACCTGGAATAAAAATTCCCAATTTTGAAACATGATTACTAGATACAATAAACACACAAAACAACTTTCTGCCAGTTTCAGACCAGATGCTGAATATGTAGGATTGACTTTATCCAAGATAGTAATTTTCCATTTGTAAAAAGTATTGTCATACTCTGAATGAGAGAAAGAAAGGTCAAAAAACCTGCAAAACTAAATGGAAAACAGACGAACTGTACAGAATACTACATAAAATGATGTTGTTCCGTCGACTTGCCACGTCTTTACGACAAGTGTTAAACTATCGAGGACAGCGCGCGCGAAGCTAAAAAAAAACTGTTTTGGTATGAATGGGACTCAAGAAATCATTAGAAAAAACTCGGTCATCATTCATACTATGATGGTAGTATGTATGTATCTGTGAAAGCCAAAAAAATGCCACTTGGTTGTGAAGGGGCTTAGAGAAGTCATGCATTCACGAGAAGCTAGAAAGATCATAATCTCTTCCAGCAAGGACAACTGTCTATACTGACTTTTCCAATATCGAACTTCATTGTCTGTGCCTCTAGAAGTTGACCTTGACTGTCAAATGACGCGTAGCGGCTCCATGTAGATGACCCGTCGAGTCAAGAAGGCGGAGGAGGCAAAACCGATTACCGTTCCCATGATGGCACATTTGAATTTTGTGATGTTATGGACGAACTTTTATTTTACTTCTAATAATTCATACGAATAAGCGAGGAGTGCAAAATAGGAAAAAAAACATTCTGAATAAATATGGCGAAAGTCGAAAAAAGCAATAAGTGGAAAAAAACGTTCACAACTTAAAGAGTCCTAGAATCATGACAGAAGAAGAAAAAGATGAAGCAAAAAGAAGAAACATTAGCGGGTCTACAGTTCATGGTCTTCGAGTTCTGGGAGCTCGACACCATCATCTTCGTCGTCCCAGTTGTCTTCCTCATCCACCCAAAGATCGTCGTTGCCAGCATTGTAGTCGTCTTCCCATTCCGCAGCGACTTGTTCCCGCAGGGATGACGCCATTCGAGAAAAGCGATCACCATCAACGTCTCCTCTGATGATACCAAACGACAGATCTTCAATTGCCTTCTTTTCAACTTCTCTCGTTCCAGCCGGTGCCACAGTCAAATACAGCTTATACGACGAGTAAAACACCAATATTTCCTTCTTCGGGTTGTCGGTTCGGATGACGCAATAAGGAAATTGAATTCTAAAAATACGGATTGATTCGAAATTTCAAAGTGTTCAAACATACGTCATTCGGTTGTAAAACCTCGATTCCATCATCCAACTGAATCCGTTATCTTCAAAATAGTAGAACATGTCGTCCAGTTCTGCCAGCGCTTCACTACCAATCGGCGCGTCGTTGACAATCCAGTTCTGAAACTGCCAAATTATCAAGTTTACTGAATGACACAGTACCTCCAGCAGAAGATAGAAATATACGGATTTCGAGATTTGCTTGATGGCGAGTTGAGGAACTCTGATCAGCTGAAAATTTCTTGAGATTTCTTATTTCAAGCAATATAATGATACTATTGGGCTTTTCAACACATCTTCTATCCAGGAGTCTGGAATTCCGCTAATTAGTCCACCTTCGCCCACCAACACAACGAGTTTAATCTTCTCGTTATTGTGAAGAAACATCTCCACCATCTGGACATCGCCGAACTGCATGGTGAGCTCCTTCACCGACACTGATGTGTTCAGGTCCATCGCGGTGATCATGTCATCCAGATAGACCGGGGTGTTTATCACATGGAGCACTTCTGCGTAATAAAACGACATGAACATTGTGAAAGCTATGAAGTCGTCGTTGAATTTGATATCCTTGTCATCATAGTCGAGCACTCCTTTCTCAAAATCCACAAAAACACGAGTCCACGGTTTAAGCTTATGATGCTCCACAGATTGGCGAATAGAAAAGCAGGAGTTTCGAAAATGTCTGCTGAAACGAAACTTCAAAAATAGGTCCTATTATAGTTATTCTTACCGCTCGATTATGTCGAGGTTGTCGATGACAACTCCTTTCACTTCTTCTGGAAGGAAGAACCAGAACCAAATGTTACCGGGTAGCACGATCTCCCGATTCCGAGCGGCGTTCTCCTCGTTTTCGATTTGATCGTCTGCCATTTCTCTGAAAACTTTGAAATTCAAATTAATAGACTGAGAAGTTCATAAAGAGGTTAGTAGTGAGAAAACATCAAGAAAAATGTGAAAAAAAAAGAGAAAGATGACTTGTGTTCTCCCTAGAAAATGTAGCGGCCATGAACCGCTAGGAAGGGAAAAAAAGAGTCGGACCCTTCCGAATGTTTAGAACGGAGAGAAGAGAGGAGAGAGACGTTCGAGAGAGAAGCGGCGAAAAAAGAGATAAGGGACGTAGGAAAAAGAGCATTGGGACTCTCAAAATAGAAGAGGGTCTTAGCAAGACGTGCATGGTGTGCATTTTTGGATCGACACATTTTTCTTGACGTGAAGATCGCTTCTTTGAAACTGGCAAGGGGGCGCGGACGCTTTCTCAGTTGACATTTTTTTCATATTCGATGACCAGGGGATGTCAGCCTGCAGATAAGGAATCTGAAATGTACACGAGGCATAGAAAAAAATTTTCATGGAAATCCCGGTATACAGATGTAATAACAACTGTAGGGCGCGTCATAAGAAAAATGAAAAAAAAAACAAGGAAAGTAAAACGCACCAAAACGTTTTCCGATTTTATTTTATAGGTTAAATTTATGATCCACCCTGTTTTTGAGGTAAACAGGAAGTGAAATCTCGTTTCAAACCAGAGTATTGAAGCACTGTACTACTCCCCATGTACCAGGGCACGGATTGGGACGGGACTAGTTTCGTGTGACAGGTGGATAAGCTCTACTCGAGTGGCAATAGATATATTTTTACAAACGTGAGCAGGTGGCGTGTGTCAAATAAAGTTGACACCGACTTTTAATCAGTTGCAAGAATCGGTTCTTATCTAGTCGGGAAGCCAACGAGTGGAAAATTGAAACTGAAAAAGAAAGATTGAGAATCGATAAGGCGAAACCGATTGGAAAACAATGAGTTTGGTTAGTGACCTTAAGTCCGACAAAATTACAATGTAAGCCGATAGACGAACAGTAGAGAATAAAAAAGGAGACAATGAGAAAAGCGGGAAGCGAGAATGAATTGAACACAAGATGAAATGGCTTTGTTTCAATGACCAGTCACGTCATTACAACAAGAAGTGAACAATCAAGAACAGAGACAAGATGTCAAACTAATGGGAACAGGAAACATGAAAAAATTATCAATGAGGCTCGGCGGCTGAATGAAACACAAAGATAGAAATTGGCGAATGGAACTACAGTTCAAAACTGCTTCCTCGTGTGTAATAAGCAAGTCTAGAGCAAAAATGAGCGGAGGCCCCATTTTCAATTAACTGTAGGCGAAAGTCGGAAGAAGAAGAACTTCAGATCGAGTCATTCTCCGATTTTTACAGTATTCCCACCTCTAGGTTGATTATTCCACCTGTGCAATTTTCACATGGTTTTTTTTTTCATACATCTCCTGTGTTGATGGCTTTTCCCGTCTTCTCCTGTTCTCCTTGACTGGGCTAAATTGACAGTTGGGAGAGAAAAGAAACAAAATGTTGACTGAAAGGAGAATGTGAAATGGGAAAATTTATTGGTGCCCATAAGTGAGCTTCTTCTCTGAATTGACATATCCATGGAAACAATACGTGGCTGGGGGTCTCTCCTCCCTGAATTTCTGCCATTTTTACGACAGAAGCAGTGGAGCAGTGAGCTCGCTTTTTGAAGTTGTATATTTCTTTTCTTTTTGAGATGGCACCGGATTCACAAGATTTTTCGGATCCTTATACTAACTAACTGAGAGATTAGTGTGTAGATAGATCCAATTTGTCTTTTTGGAAATGCACCGTGAAAATAGTTGCGAAAATGCCGAGAAATCATGATTTGGATAATCAAGTTTTGGTATTAGTTTCAAACCACTTTAACTCAAGCCACAGTAATCAGTTTAATTTTCTAAATTATTGAACAAATAATAATTCTCAGACTTTTCAAAATGATTGCAGTTGTTTAAGTTACTCAGAAATCTGGGAAAAGACTGTTTCACAGACTATTCTTTCATGCTGACTTTATGATAAAATGTGTCCCACAGTCGCAATAACCACCACGAAAATTATGATACGTTTTGAATCACAGACTCTCGAGTTATGATGCTTGAAGCCAGAAAAGTACAGGTTGATTAGTTGGCTACAACTCGACTGAAACAGTTGATCTATGTACAACTCCATATGCAAAATTTAAAACTTTGGGAGTGGAATTTTTCGTTCAGGTCGAATTGTTTCCCCAACTTTTATGGGAAGTAATGAACTGGTCGAAAAAATAATTACTTTCCTTGAAATCTGCATTCTAAATGTGAGTTGTATTCAGATAAACATTTTCAGCCAGTTCTAGCCAACTCGCCAACCAGCATCATAACTCGAGAGCTCATCATTCAAATCGTGTCAATGTTTTCCTGGTGTTTATCGCGACTGTGGTACACATTTTATCAGAAAAATCAGCATGAGGAATTGATATATGAAGAAGTTTTTCCAGATTTCCGAGTGACGTCAACATCTGCAAGCATTCTGAAAATTCGGAAAATTAACGATTTAAAGAAAATTTATGGTTCATGGTTTTTTTGGGTTTATTTATGTTCTTTATAAAATTTGTTCAGTGTTGATTAAGTTCGAGCAAAGGTATGAATCGGTAAATGAAGTGGCCCTCACTGTCCTCCGCTGCGCCTATTGTTACAGTATTCCAACTTCAGGTTGGACACTCTAGCTGTGCACCTGTACAATTTTCAGACTACTTCGCTATAAATATCTTGTGTTGATGGTTCTTCCCGTCTCCTCTTGTTTCCCTTGGCTGGGCCAAAATTGATGTTTGGGAAAAAAAGAGACACAAAATTTTGACTAAAAGGAAAATGTGGAATGGGTGAATTTATTGGTGCCCATAAGAAAGCTTCTTCTCTGAATTGACATATCCATGGAAACAATACGTGGCTGGGGGTCTCTCCTCCCTGAATTTCTGTCATTTTTACGATTGAAGCAGTGAAGCAGTGAGCTTCCATATGAAAATCGTTTAAAAAAAATGTATGTTTTTTGAGTTGGTTTTGGATTCTAGAAAATAGTTGGTTAGGTGTTCAGAAATTCGTATGATGAGCTGTTATACAATTGCAATGTGTTTATTGTATTGTACTCCAAAATATCTTCAAAGTTATCTTACAGTTGATATTTGGATAGTCAACTTCCTACAGTATAGGTTTTAGTCAATCCTTTTTCGAACTATATAGGTCATTACTACTGGTTAGCTTCACGACTTAAAACATTCCCTTGTCAGTAAAAAAATTGAAAAAGAGACACCAAATCGAAAATAGTTTTAATTAAGACTTGAAAAAAAGTCTTTGACGATATGATTTCTGAAATCACATCTAAAAAGTCTGCCAACTAACCTAACTTCGAACATCGGGTTATTGTATCATACTTTGGACTGGTTCATTTTCATTTTCCTTCCACCGCAGCTTTCTAGTCAATTACAGAGCTCATATTTCCAATTATATTCATGGAAACAATAAAGCGCATGAGCATTACCCCCTTTCTGAACTTGTCGCATTTTGTACGTCCACAGCGGTGGAGCAGTAAGCTCAAAAGGGAAAATCGAGCATGGGATATTTTCAAAGTGTTTGTGGAATTTATTCTAGATAACAGTTGAGTAGGTTTTTGGATAGGCAGTTCCCATTTGTCTTGTTTACTTTTCACTTCAAAATACCTGGAATAGTAACTACAACTTGAGACTTGACAGTGATTTTGAACCATCACCACGCGAGTTACAGTAGTGATTTTGTATCATTTATGACAACTCCATGCAGTCAAAATCAGCTTCAGTTAGAATTCAAAAATTCTGTGATTTATGAAAACCGATCTGGTTTCGAAAGTTTGCCCCACTGAACTTTGTGAAGTTTGTGTCTTGTACTATATGTACGAATTTTATTCCATTTACCCTTCTCTCCAGCTCTCTAACCAACCTCAGCTCAAATTTCTTATTCTAACAAAAACTACGGCCAATTAGAGTAGTTGAGGGATTAAAAAGCACGAGGTGTATCTCCTTGGAGACGCTCCCCATCTGACTTGTCCGTCATCCACTCACCTTTCTGCCGTCTCCATTGCCTGGATATTCCTCGAAGCTTCTCATTTTGAGCTGTTGCTCCCTCTTTTTCCTGTTATTCATTCCAACTGTTCTTTTTTTCAGTCAGACCATGGCTTCTTCCAGAATGTCCGATGAAGAAGAAGAAATAAAATTGAAAAAGGAAGCGGAAAGGATTCACAAGTAGGCGGATTTTATATGAAACTCTAAAATGGATAGAAATTTCAGAGCAAAGTTTGTCGATCAGTTCTACACAAAAGAGGAATTGGAGAGAAACGCGTCCTTCAGGGAGTTGGTTCCACTAGTGGAAAATATGGAGGGAAGGTTCACTTATGAGACGATTGATCAGTTGGCAGGCGGAACCTTCAGGTTAGTTTGAAGAAACCACCAATGCTCATCTCCAAGTTTCAGCGAGGTTTTCAAAGTTCGATGCACCACCACCGAGCAGGAGTATGCCATGAAGACCATCGTCAAGAGAAGCGTCGATGGAAGGATTCCGAAGACACTTCTCAACGAGATCATAATGATTTATGATTTGGATCATCAGAACATCGTCAATTTCCGCACCTGCTGCTCGAGCAAAGGTGATTTGACCAATTGGCTTCTCGCGAAACATATTCCCTAGAGAACAGTCCTCCTTTACCTCTACTCTATTTTTCAGACGCCAAAGGCCACACCAGATATCACATGATCTTCGAGCTCTGTCTGTTTGATATGGGGTTCCTACTGTTCCAGAGTAAAGCCCACATGACCGTCGAGGACAGAAAAACTCTCGCCGCTGGATTGATCAGTGGCCTCAGATACATTCATTCGAAGAATATCATTCATCGAGATCTGAAGCCTTGCAACCTATTGATCACCGCTGGTGGAAACCTGAGGATTGCTGATTTCGGACAGGCAACTTTCATCGGAGAGAGATGTGAGACTACTTTAGTCTTCCTTGTTTTCAGGTAAGTCACCGCATCATCCATTTTTCCAGCTACAATCACCAAGTCCTGCCTCATCGGAACGCCGGGCTATATCGCACCAGAGATCTTGTTCGGAGCCGTCAAATATGGATGTCAGGTCGATATCTGGAGTGCTGGGGTCATCATCGCCGAGATGTTCATGAGGAAGAAGTTCATTCACGGCAGATCGAAACCAGAGCAGATTGCTCACGTCAGCGCCGTCTTCGGCACTATTAACGAGGAGGTTGTTTGCAGCTACTGTAATTCATAGTATAGAAAAGTGTTTTTAGAATTGGCCAAAATGTGAAACTCTACCCTACTGGGAGTTCTTCAAGGGAGAGCTGATGGATCGCGGACGAGGACGTATGACTGATTCTCTCTACAACTACGCTTTCCATGTGAGTTGTGGAAAGCAACATTATATCCAAGACGTGGTTACAGGAAAAAGAAGCAGGGAAAATGGTGAGAAGAATGTTGCGGCTCTGTCCCAGCGAACGATGCTCGCTCGCAAGTGCTCGAAGCAATCTCTGGTTCAAAAATCCACCCGGTCCGAAGCAGACTATTGATGAGTGCCTTCGGAAGCTTGCGGTAAGATTTGGAAAAGAGTAAGGCAATAAATTGATAACAAAGATTCTAGGATGGCACCATGACTCAGTATCCACCGCCGTCCTTGAGTGATGAACCTCCAATGTGGCATTGATCCACGGATAGCTACAACTGCTACTTCATAATTATCTCTCCCAATATCTCTTTCTATAAAAATGCATGAAACTTATATTAATCACACTTTAACCTTTTCAGGACAGAATGCTATGTTCATGAATACCTGACCCAATTATTCTACTCCTGAGTAGGATGCATGTGAGAAATAAAAGTAGGGCTGACCCGGTGCAGTAGGGTAACCTACACATTGATGAGATTGAAGGATCTAACTTTGACATGTCTTTTTCTAGACTAATTTCGATCAAAAATATCCAATCGGGTGTTGTATTCTTGAGCAATACTGGTTAGATTAGTAAAGCTGAAAAGCCAGCTAGAAGTGAATTTCTCATTGTTCTTGGGTTCTCAAATCGCATAATCAGCTAGTTGCTTATTAGAAATTGTTGTGGAACGAAACATGGCATCTCAGAATGTGACCGAAAACTTACTGGATTCGATCTATGCGAAACGTGTTAAAACAGTGGCCAATTAGGCGACTGCAAAAATTCGTATCTCAACTTTCGGTGTTTTCCTTCCTAAAGATTGGTCTGTTGTGTTGCACTCTCTCACCCTCTTCTGTCTTTTCATTCTCACTCCCCAACAGACAAAAAAAATTTGATGAAATCTTGCTCATTTGAAGGCGCCGGAAATGTTCTCCGAAAACTTGCTATTCTTCCTTCACGTCGAGTCAAAGAGACCACACTTCTTGTTTTATAGAATAGATAGAAGTGTTCACAGTCCCAGTCGTAAGATCGTTATCTAGACCGATCCCATGTGGCTCAAGAGAGATTATTATTGTAAACAGAATAGAGAATGAAGAGCTGACTAGACAAGTAATAAATGTATTCCCATTACCCGTGTAACAATAACAGAAAGTTGTATTTAGTGTCTTCACACCGTTCACATAGTCGATAAAGATTATCTGGCAGTGCCTGGTACTTTCTTTCTCCATCCTCCTTCTTTCTACCCCTTATTTGAATATGCCTCTAAAACATAAATACTTTTCTGTATCCCGGTTTGAAATTTCATTGTCCGTGACACTTTTCTCAGTTTCCTTCCCCTCTTTTAATTTTCACTCTTTTTGAATTCTCAATCCATCTTCTTCCTTGCCCTTTCCTGGATCCTTCTCTTTATGCAAATCTTAGCATTGTCTATTTCACTTATTGTGTTTGTCTTTTGGTGATTTGCATTATGTCTTAAATGAAAATCTACTGTAGTAGTGGTGAGAGCTTGTTATCCGCTCAGTTACATATGGCTTCATTTTCAATATGCATCAAAAACCGAAAATGCAAATTTTCGCCGACTCGATACATGGTGTTGTGTGCGGCAAAAAGGACACGTGTCCTTTGCTGCGTCGATGCCTCGAGCCCTTCTTTCTCATTTCCATTGATGTGTGTGTCCCCACCACCCGTCTTTATCCTTTGGTTCATTCTTTCCGGTTTCCCCCTTTTTTCTCAAACATCCGACGAAGAGAGCGAGGATGAGCCGACAGAACACCCAAGAAGGGGGTGGAGCGCCTTGAGCCGAAAATTGATGGTCGTTTTGTCTCGCTTTTTGGAAGGAGTTAGTGTAGTCCTGAAAGCTCATTTGAATCGACAAATGAAACGAAAACAGATTGGTTTTGGGTGTTGAGGGATTCGATTTGAAAACACTTTTTTTACACTTAGTAACCAGAGTCTGCCCGTTTGCAAAATCTTTGAAGTGGTTATTCTTCATATTGTTTTTCGTTGTTTTTTAAATTTCCTTGGAGACCATAAGCCAAGAAGTTTTGGCATGAATGATCCCCATAATGAAAAAAAACTCAAAACTGTTTTTTGATGTCTTACTAGGGGATGTTGTCCAGGTAACCATGAGACTCCAGTATGTGATTAGTACCATAAGAAAGAGGAGGTTTCGAAAGGCATTCCACCATATTCAAAAACTGAGGTGGATCTTCCTCAATCGAGTCATAGATTGCATATTGGCGTGCAACAAATATGATTCTTCTCTCCAGCCTCGTGCCCTGGAGTGTCCTCCCTCGTAAAGGGTGATTTCTCTCACATCTCTTTATTACTCAAGGTTAGCTTACGACAGTCTAATCTCTCGACAAACTCGCGCGACTACACGTTCAATGTCATTCATTTTTGGCGCTAATCAGAAATGGTACTTGTCGACGAAAACTCGTGATAACCTTGTGCCGCGGGAAACAATCAACATTCCGGATATTAGAATGTGTATCTATGTGTGCATGTTTTCTTCCCTCGTTCAAGGTTGATAGTCAGCTTGCCCTCACAACACTTCCATTTTTGCTCCTAGTTTTTCCTTTCTGAAAAGTGATTAAATCCCCCTTTCTGCTCCGTCCCATTCTGAGTGGGGTGATAAGAAGTGCGACTATTTAGAAAGAGATTATGCTGAACTCTACAAAAGATTACCTTTCATCCTCTTCTCTCCTTAAAATCCGTATACATATATATGGACGTGTATATGGACCTCGACGTTTGTGGGCGGAGTTTCGTGGCAAAAACTTATCACGATTTTTCATCAATCTAACCTGTCAACTTGAAAATAGCTATGAGATCTTATCGGTTCGGATATTTCATCCTTTTTTAACTCCAGTCAATATCTATCTCCAATTCTAGAGCTACCATCAACTTTTCGATGTCTTACTAGTTAGTCGTAAGGTTCATCAAGTGACGATTTCGTGCAATTTTGTCTTCCGCCCGCGAATTCAGTATCGATCGAAGCCCATTTTTTCTGTACAAGAGGACCAAGCTTACGCACGTTTCGCTGTTTCGCAGCCTGCTCTGTGACTCTATAATTGATGGTGCGCGCTCACTCAGCCGACCCCTGGAAACAGAGACTGCGGAGGAATAGTGGGGCGCCCTCCCACCGTTCAACACATTATGCGTCTCTATATTTGTGCACCAGTGTTGTTAACAATTCTGATTTCGGCATCTTTTTATCTTCCCACTTCTGAATGATGAAGAAGTTTCCTTCCATCTTTCCACTTTTGATTACCAGATGAGACACTGCACCAATATTTTCCTCATATCTTAATCGAGAGGGTCAGTACTTTATATCAAAAAAAAGTAGTGGGACAAATATAGAGACGTGTCAATTCGTGACGTGCATCTAATTTCCCACGAAGAACCAATAAGGGAACATACGACGCGCCAGGTGCTGTTTTGCGGCCATCTACACTGCTCCAGATGTTTTCGTAATGGGAGGCCGTGCCGCGACTGTATCTTCCCTCCTTCTCGGCTCATAGAACCTCATTCTAATTCACCTTTTCCTCTCTCTCTTCATTGCCTTCGAAACCCACCATTTCGTTTTCACATTCAACCCTTTCCATCAAGCGTCCTCGCTCTCTCCTAAATCTGGGGTTGTCTTCAGACCGAGCAATAGTAATGGCTGGTCTCAGCGTGCTGCTCAGCCATATACGTATACGCATAGTTCGATTTTTTCCGCCCCTTCACATCCACCTTTTTGTGTCCTTCTTCCTTTCTTTCTCGTTCACTCTTCTCCCTTTCAATCAAAGTGAACACCTTCTAAGCTTTTGGAAGATTGAAGAATTTAAATGAAACGATTCTTCATTCGTAAAGATTTTCAGAGAATGTCTTTCCCCATGGAAATCTAGGTAGAATGACTCAGAAAGTCCAATGCAGCCTTCCGTTTCATATGTCGTCATTATTTTCTCATATCCAGTGCACATTTCTGATTGGTTTCTTTTCTCCTTTTCAGAATCATGTTCTTGGTCAAACAAGATAAAGACGAGTATGAGTGGGCCGACAGACTCCCACGATTTGTAGAAGACAGGCTGATGTGAGTTCAAGGTTCAAAAATGGTAGAAAATTGATTACTTTCCAGTTTGAAAGTTTACGATCCACACGTTCGCGGTCATTTCGACTACAGAAAAATCAATTTCAAGTCCTCGATTGATGAGTACCTGCGATATGACAAAGTTGGAGTTGGAGCGCAAGGGTAAGTCCACTTCTCGAGTCGTGTGTAGATCACATACATTTCATAGGACCGTTCGCAAAGCTGTTCACAAATCTGGAGCAATCGTGGCACTGAAGCAGTTGGATAGAGTTGCAAAAGATGAGGTTTTGGAGTGTAGCGAGATCAAGTTCCTGCTCCAGCTAAGAGATGTCGAGAATGTCATGCGGGTTCTTTCCGTGATTGAAGCGAGTAGGTACTTGTTATAGAGATGGATTTAAAACACAGCCATATTCTTCCGTCACTTCCCAATAAGGTCGTTCCGCCAACACATTCGTTTGGAAGTGATCAGGGAACACCTGGCAAATAGTCCTAAAAGAGAGAGAGAGAGAGAGAGAGAGAGAGAGAGGGGGGGGGAGGTTGAAAAATTAATTGGGGATGACTGAAGCCACCACTATTATCTTTTTGATCGGTCAATGCGGACTGTGTTTACTGCTAGGTGCCAGTGGGTATCATCCTACCTAACACCTGCTAATTTGACCGTGTATTAAGTGCGGTAGCCTAAAAAAACAAATCTCATGTTTTGGATCACAAAAAATGAGTGATGGCTATACTGACTGAGGACGGGATCCACTAGTAAGGACTTTTCTGGTTTTCGGTCCTTTAGCTCAAACCGAAGTTCGCCTTCAGTACCGCTCGAACGTATGTACATCTAGTTTGATGGTTTCTAGTGCAAAATGGCCAAATTCGAGAAATTGGAAATGAGTCCCATATAACTTTTTACGGTGACATTTCGAAAGAAAGGCAACAAGAGGATGAATGCAAATTTCGAAATTGCAACGATACGTGGGAAAATGATTAGAGATCCTGAAGTTGTATAGTCGATTCGACAAATTTCTCTTTCAGATCAACCGTATGCCATATTTGAATACGCGCACATGGACATGAGCATTGTTTCCTCGAACAGATGTCACAATGTAGCAAATGTGAAATCGTTGGCATTTCAACTGCTTACAGGCGTGGCGGCGATTCATAAGATGAACATCGTTCATCGCGATATCAGACCAATTCATCTTCTGCTCAGCGAAAGTGGTGTACTGAAAATCACCGGCTTCGAGCGAGCGTCACTCATGGTTGTGAACGGTATTTACTTTTAAAACAGCTCTCAAACCATCATTTTGTTGTAGGGAAACGAACGACATCTGAGAAACCTGGCGCTTTGCAGTACAGAGCCCCTGAGGTGTTCTTCGGTTTCACTGAGAATTCTGACAAACTTGACATATGGAGTGCTGGATGCGCTATCGGTGAATTTGCCTATCAAGAGGTTATGTTCGCAGAAACGAAAAAAAATGAACAAATTTCCTGCATCAATCACTATCTAGGACCGTTCACCAGTGTATGTTTGAAAAACAGCACTAAACAATTTTCTAAGACTTACTTTCAGATTGCTTTCAAGAAAACTGCACAATGGAGGGAATGGACTGCTGAGAAACAACCAAAGAAGAATTATTCTCATATCATTTTCAAGCACAAATCGGGGACCGAAGACTTTCCCATTGTAAGTTTTGTGTTAAAAATACATTTCCCAATAAAACGTGTTCCAGGATCTCAAAGGTGTCCGTTTCCTCAAATTCCTTCTCCAAACCAATCCCGTCGCCCGTCCAACAGCCGAGGAGGCGTTACAAAACAAGTGGTTCCAAACCGACCTCATCCCTAATGTGGAAAATCTCGTGAAGGGTTACAAAGTAAGAGTTAGGGAAATCGGCACGAGTATTGATTGATTTCAGGGTAACACGTTCTCCCTTCATAGCTTCATGAAAACAAAGGAGAAAGATTACCAACACGTCCCAAGTCGTGGGATTTGCCGTTTCAGAACGCTGCAAGGATACAGTCCAGCTGATTTCAAATATGAAGAAACCGACATTGAAGATTTTGGAGAAGAAAGTAAAAAAAAACGTCTGAAAAGAGAGTTGAAAATCGTTGAATTTCAGTGTCCCTTGTACCACCACCAGCAAATGATCAACCACTGTCAGATCGGTACATCGAAAATGCACTCCAAAAGGGGACAAATTCGGAGAAGGAAAATATGTGCGAAGAAGATGATCAACGGATGAAGGACTTCTGGTTCACGCCATTTGCGGAGTATCATGAGTATGCACAACCTTTGCCGGATCCCTCGTTAAGAAAAGAGCCAAAACCGAATGAACGGCCACCAGAGATTCGGTTCAAGTTTCTAAACAAGATGGATTCAGAGGAAACAATGGAAGTTGATTCAACAGAGAATGCGGTGCGGATCATCAAAAAAGCAGTCAGGAAGTATCCACAGCCGAAACAAGACTTCGAGTTCAAACAACCTGCACCTTCGACCAAGGATGCTCTTTCAAAGCAAGGGGAATTGTCGAGTAAGGATCCAACTTTGGAACATGACAGCCAATCCAAGAAAGATGAGAAAACGACTTCGGAGTCACCAGCGCTGAGTAGTGAAACGTCAGAGAAAGACGACCCAATGGAAGTGGATGAGCAGGACAATCAAGACACATCGCCGAAGGAGGAATCCGGAGAGAAGAGTAAGTGCCGGGTTAAGAATTTTAACAGTGACAATATCATTGATTTGAATTTCAGTGACCTCCCAAGAACCACAAAAAGTGATTGAGTCATCACAAAATTCGCAGGATGCGTTGTTAAAGGATGAATTCGCAGAAAAGAGTGAGTTGAAGGTTTAGTGTTGCATTAAAGATAACATGGATTTCAGTGTCACTTGGTCGTCCTCCGACTCCGGCAGAGTCACTTCCACCAAAACAAGCTGTGCAAGCAGAGGGTTCACCGGTTGCTCCACCAACACTTCCACCAAAAGGGGACCAGCAGACGAAGGAATCATCGGATGCCCCGTACTCTGCTCCATTGAACCATTTTCCACCAAAAGAAGATGAGCAAGCGAAGGACTCCTCGGTCGTCCCACCACCGTCGCCAACGCCACTTCCATCAAAGGACAGAGAGCAAGCAAAGGAATCAACGGCTGCTCCACCAGCACTTCTTCCAAAAGAGGAGGAGCAAGCCAAGAAAGCATCTGGTGTCCCCTCTCAGCCAACGAAGCCACTTCTATCAATGGAAGACGAGCAAGCAAAGAAAACGTCGACCATTTCACCTTCAGCTTCACAAGAGCTTCCACCAAATCAACAGGAGAAAGAGAAGATATCCTCGGTTGTGTCACCAAAACCACTTCCACCAAAATATGATGAAATGGAAAAGGAAGCCTCCGTTTGCCCGCCATCAGCTCCACCAATGCCACATTCACTACAGGAAGACAAGCCAGCAAAGAAAGCGTCGGCTGTTTTACCACCGCCACCAGAACAACTTCCACCAAAGGAAGATGACGCGAGAAAGGATGATACACCATCTCTTCCAGCTAAAGTGGAAGAGAAGGAAACGAGAAAAGATGAAGCGAATAGTACGTCCGGTGTCTATTACCAGTTTTAACTTACCTGAATTCCAGCCTCGAAGCCATTTTCACCTAATGAAGGTGACGAAGCAAAGACAACGTCCGTCTCCCCACCACCATCGAAAAAATATGCGCCGACCAAATCTAGATTCGAGGAAGGACGTGAGTACACAAATCGTTAGAATATAATAAGCCGTTCAAATTCCAGGGGCTCCGGTTAGACCGGTATCACCAGAACTACTTCCACCAAGTCGACTGCCACACGGTCCACTCCAACCGATGAGAGGTGTTGATGAGGAGAAGAAGTGTGCTGGGGACGAGAGTGGATGTAGGGATTTCTTTTTTGATAACGGCAAAACTTTTTGATTTTCAGCAGCTCTCCCACCACCGCCACAACTTCTATCAAAGGAGAAGGAACAGGCAATGACGGAAGCAGAGCTGAGAAAACATGCAGCCTCGAAACAGGATGCTGAAACCAAAAAGGGTACCGAGTCAAAGCAGGTTGCTCTGCCAACAGATGGTGCACACTCTGAGAAAGATCCTCAGTCCAAACAAGAGTCAGAGTCTGAGCAGAAAGCCCAAGCAGGGAAAGATGAACAGTCAAAGATGGATAGTCGACCAAGAAGAGATGATCATTCTACTTCACAGCCAACGCAACCTTTCCATCCGCCACCACCGCAACTTCCTCCTAGGATGGGTGCGCAGTACAAAACTAGGTTCGGTGAAGGTACAGATTGTAATATCAGTGAGAATGAGATGAACAGAACAATTTTCAGCAGCCCTTGCTAGACCTCCACCACCAGGTCTCATCACATCGTTCGGAAGTCTATTCTCAGTCATCCCACCTCCACCGCAACCACCAGTTCTATCAATGAGTGGTTCCCAGTCGAGACATGGTTCTGAAGGAAATCGTAAGTTAATTGTGTGGTTATACATTTGGATTCATTGAATTACAGTGTCACTAATTCCACCTCCCCCGCCACCACCACTTCTATCAGGAGAGGAGGAGCGGTCATCGCTCGTTTCACCGTTACCGCCGCCTCCACCACCACCTGAGCTGGAGCCGTTGAGAGATTCTGGAGAAAGAGGTCAGTTTGAAGTTTATTGCATGAGTGTTCTATTCTGAATTTCAGCGTCCCTGCTTTCACCACTTCCGCCACCACCAGCTCCACCCATCTTAAACGAGCAATCGGAGGAGCCATCGGAAGAGACAAGTGCAAGTGGAAGCAGTTAGTGTAGCGTTTATTGAAACATAATTACTTGTTCAAATTCCAGGTGAGATCATTCGACCTCTTCCGGTGGAGTTTCTACGTTCCAGGGATCAGCATTGATTTCCAAAAATAATGTCTCTTCAAATCTTCGATGCCTACTTTGTTCTCCATTTTGTCCAGTCTTGAAATCCATTTCCATTGAATTCCTGAATCTCTATTGGCATGCCTAAAATTGATTCTGCATCTGATTCAAAATCATTTCTATCTGAAATCACATTGTCACTCACTGTGTGTCAAATGTTCCATCCAAACTGTTCTTCCCCCCGTTTTGTCCCATTCCCAATGTTTCACCAATCCTGATTCCCGATTTTTCGAAACTTGTTCCCCATTTGAATTAGTGAGACATTTCCATTCATAACATTCTACTTCAAATATTCTCTCACCCCATCTAAAATTACATGGTCATTTGTTTCGACTGAAATCTCCGGCAGCACTATTCCCGATTCCGAATCTGAAAGTGTTCATCAGTGTATTCTTATGCTCCTCAATTCATTTTGCAACCAACTCATTTGTAACTACACTTCCGCTGATTTCAACTCAAATTTCAAACCATAAATGAATATTTACTCCAGTTTTTCAGGGATCTAAAATTTTCAGTTTAAAAAAAACATCGAGAAGTTGAGAAATTTATTGTGGAAGAATAAAACCATGTGGTTTATGTTTTCTGAAGATAAATCAGCAAGTTCACCACACAACTCAACTTTTGTGACATGTTGTGTTTCCTTCTCCAGGCCCTTCCCGTTGCTGCTGGAAACCGTTCGTTGCTGTACACAAAGTATTCGAAGACTAGCTATTCATCACATTCGGATGGCTCTCGAGTTGGCTTTCCTGGCAGGCACTTGATTTTCGAAATTCAAGATGACGTTGTTTCTTTAGGGGAGGAAATTACTTACAACAAAATCTATCTAAAAATTTGTGTCAGATGATCGTATTGACGCAATTTGTGCGAACGCGTGTAACCATGACTGGTTCCAGAATTCCGACAACACAAGTTTCAGCATTTCGATCAAAATTATTTTAGCATTCATTTCTTGAACTTCCACGTCATGATGACAGGATTTAAAGTTGATCATCCTACAATTGAGAACACATTTATGAATATTTCATTTTCAATTTGTACTCTGCGTATTCTCCTTATGTGTCACGCTCACAACTGTCATCATAGACACTCGGAGCCATCTGAGACTCCAATTGCACTTTCATCCGCCTTGTTGGTAGTTATGTTGCCTAAGATTAATCACCCCTTCTAGAAGGTAACAAGACCACAATGTAGTATGAAACTTTTTTCACTCAAAATTGAACAAAGCTGTTTTACGCAAAAATGTTATTCGGAAATTTCGATTCCTCTTCTGTTATCGTTTCTATCGTTTTTAATGCTTTAACTAATCACGCCTTCTAGAAGATCAAACAACCACATGGTCACGTTCTTCGCGAGCGTCCCTTGAGTAGTTCTTGTTTGATTTATGTTTTAATTTCCTTCATTTGGCAGTCACTTCCTCTTTCATCCATGTGAGCAATACAGAGAGTGAGAAGAATTGACCGAATCTGTCAAAGGTCTCCTCCCGGTTTCATACTTATTTGTCTGGCCTTCTCAATGTTAGGTTCCTGGCGTTTTTGTTCTCGAAACCTACTTCATTCATTATTCCGAAGCGAATTGCCAGAGCAGATTTGAGAAGGACTACGTCTTCATTTATCTCAGTTCTTGTGACAGCTATCAAAAAATGATCAATTAACACAAGGTTTACGACAAACATATAAACATTTCGTTTGTCGATTGTTTTCGTAGCTTCTACGAAACCCAAGATAAATCATAGTTTCTAAGAACACCGATCGGTCTCAGAAGGTCGGTGAAATCATCGTTCCCAGAAACTATGATCTCTTCCACCGGACTCCCGAGTCCGATCGGTATTCCTAGATACTCTGTTCTCTTCCACCGAACTCCTGAGTCCGGTCGGTATTCCCAGAAACTCTGATCTCTTCCACCGGACTCCTGAGTCCGGTCGGTATTTCCAGAAACTCTGATCTCTTCCACCGGACTCCTGAGTCCGGTCGGTATTCCCAGAAACTCTGATCTCTTCCACCGGACTCCTGAGTCCGGTCGGTATGCCCAGAAACTCTGATCTCTTCCACCGGACTCCTGAGTCCGGTCGGTATTCCCAGAAACTGTGATCTCTTCCACCGGACTCCTGAGTCCGGTCGGTATGCCCAGAAACTCTGATCTCTTCCACCGGACTCCTGAGTCCGGTCGGTATTCCCAGAAACTCTGATCTCTTCCACCGGACTCCTGAGTCCGGTCGGTATGCCCAGAAACTCTGATCTCTTCCACCGGACTCCTGAGTCCGGTCGGTATTCCCAGAAACTGTGATCTCTTCCACCGGACTCCTGAGTCCGGTCGGTATTCCCAGAAACTCGGATCTCTTCCACCGGACTCCTGAGTCCGGTCGGTATTTCCAGAAACTCTGATCTCTTCCAACGGACTCCTGAGTCCGGTCGGTATTCCCAGAAACTGTGATCTCTTCCACCGGACTCCTGAGTCCGGTCGGTATTTCCAGAAACTGTGATCTCTTCCACCGGACTCCTGAGTCCGGTCGGTATTTCCAGAAACTGTGATCTTTTCCAAGCTTAAAGTTGCTCAACTTCTTCTCCAACCTCACATTCTGATTCTCTTTTTCGTATCAAATGTTGTCAGTAATCTAACAGCCGAGTCGGTTGCTGCAGGAAACATTTTGTTGCTGTACGCTTACTTTTTGAAAACCAGATGTTCATCACATTCTGATGGATGACGAGTAGGCTTTTCTGACAGAAATTAGTAGTAGACATTTTTTTCGAAAATAAAATTCAAAAATAAAATCGTCAAAATGACGTTATTTATAGTTTGAGACCGTGCTCTATACGTTTTACAAAATCTATTTTGAGATTTGTACAAGGTTTGTGTATGTAAGAGTTTTAGTATCCAATTCTGGAAGATCACGTCATAATGTCCGGGTTTGAAGTTCATCACCCTACAATTCAAATCTCATTTATAAATATTTCATTTTCGATCTATCGCCTTCATATTCATTTCATTTTGATGTCTAATTCAGTTTCGACACCCATCTGACATTTCGATTGTACCACGGTCCTCATTTTGACACTCTTGGGGCCCAGTCTAATCATGCTCTTCTAGGTTACACAACGCGTGATAATGACTTTATGTCATCCTAGACATCATCATAGACATTCAGTCACAACTAAGATCCCAATCACACTTCCGTCACCATTTTCGACACTTTGGTGTCTAGACTGATCAACTTCTAGAAGGTCAAACATGGTAGTGCTCTTCGAAGGTATCCTTTGAGAATTTTGGTTTTTGTCTCCATTTTTCATCTCGCATTCATTTTTGTTTCCATCTGCAGGAGAAATATAAAGAGTGGGGAGAATTAACCCAATCTGTCAAATTTTTGAATTCCTGCCAACTGAGAATTGCTGGTGTCGTCCTCATTTGTCTTGGCGTCGCCATTCTATCGAAATAGTGTTGACGTTTTGCGGTTTTGGAATACACCTCTTCTACGCTTTCAAAGTGAATAGCTACGGCAAAGATTTGGAAGGGACCTATGTATGCGGGGTATAATTATAAGCTTCTCGTTTGTTTTCATAATTTTTCCGATTCGAGCATGTTTTCGAGTTCAATTCTTATTGAGCTACCGCTTGACGTTTCTTGTTTTCAACTTCCATTTCGCTTGCAGAGCATTACTTTTTCCCGATTTCGTATTCCTTGTTTTCTCTGCCCCCTCTATTGACTGTCCGTTTTTAACGGCTATCACATACGACTTGTAACCATTCTTTTGTGTGTTTTGCCTCTCTTCTTCATTCAAATTTTTTTTCTTCTTTTCTCTCGGAAGATGCGTTTGGCAACCTCCACTATTGTTTCATCTTTTTTAACAGAGAATCTACTATATCAATTTCCAGACAGTTTATCATCCAACAGAAATGAATCGTCCACAACTACCACCACAATCCATCG
Organism: Caenorhabditis sp. 40 LS-2015; assembly: GCA_900536305.3. Taxonomy (NCBI): domain Eukaryota; kingdom Metazoa; phylum Nematoda; class Chromadorea; order Rhabditida; family Rhabditidae; genus Caenorhabditis; species Caenorhabditis tribulationis. Next base: position 148,267 of record LR545917.1, on the reverse strand, counting down.
ATGGGGAGGAAGAGAAACAACTGGAAATGTGAGTAACTTTCATCGAAAAATTGTAATGTATCTTGTTTACAGAGCAAGTTTCAGGGACTTGTATTACGATGAGGAGCATATCCGCAATCACCATAAGTTCCGCAAAATCCACGGACTGATTGCCGACCTGGCGAAGAACAACCATTACGAGGTGCTCGACTATATTTCTCGTGGAACATACAGGTGGGAATAATTGAAATTGCTGTACTCTAAAATGGAAGACGTTTCAGTCAAGTATACCGAGTCCGATCATTGGTGTCCGAGAAGATCTATGCGATGAAAAGGATGATAAGAAGAAGCAAAAATGACTTCGTCCCACGCTCCTTCTTGAAGGAAGTTCTGATTGCACACGACTTGAAACACCCGAACGTCTCCGAATTCAAGACTTGCTGCACCACAACGAGTAAGTTATCGAACGGAAAATCCAAAAACACAGAAACAAATTTTGCAGGTGAGGAAGGCCACACTGTCTTCAATATGGTGCTCGAGCACTACCCATACAACTTGGATTTCATTTTGTTCAGCAGTGGAGCTTCCATCAAGCTCGAGGACACAAAATACCTCATCCACTCACTCTTGCGTGGGCTTGAATACATCCACTCAAAAAACATTCTTCACCGTGACTTAAAACCGTCCAACATCTGTATTTCGCACGAGGGTGTGCTGAAGGTTGGGGACTTTGGTTTGGCGAGCTACTTTGGAGCAAATGGTGGGTGTCTAGGATTATTTTCTTCAACGTCTCCACAGTCTCATAATATGTTTTCAGAAGCCGCCAATATGAGTTGCGATGTGTGCACTCCGGGATATGCTGCTCCAGAACTCCTATTCGGGTGCACCAAATACGGCACGGAAATTGATGTCTGGTCGGCGGGAATCATTGCCGCTGAAGTCATGCTCCGTGAAAAAGTGATGAACGGAGGAAACCGAAGTGAGCAGTTATTGAAGACTGCAACTCTGTTCGGAAGCATCTCAGAGGAGGTATGACAAACAAGAATGAATCTTGCAAATACAAGATTTTAGAATTGGGAAGGCTGCGAGAAACTACCGTTTTGGAACGATTTCAAAGCGGAGGTCACTGACAGAGGACTTGGCACAGTGTTCGGACGATTGGAAACAGCCAAGGTTTGTTTGCCGTCCCAAAAAGTTATATTCAAACGAATTGTTTTTAGAGTCAATACAACGGAATCCAACTGGTCAGGAAGATGACTCAGTTGTGCCCAGATCAACGTGCGTTTGTCAGAGAAGCTAAGAATGACAAATGGTTCCTGAACTGTCCCCATCAAGGCAAACACATCAAACATGTCATTGACAATATCAAGGTAAGCTTGATAATAGGACGATGGGATTCAGGGATTGAGTGCTTTTTCAGAGACGACAAGCTGCTAGACGTCGATCGTTATCCAACCGGGCGAGACACCCTTTCTGAACTTACTCAATCAAAACAAGCCATTCCCATATTCCCGTGACCTTTCATGAAATGCCCCTTACTTTTTCTACTCGTCCAATATATCCCCTGTTTTTCATCTCTCCCGTTGCTTCTAATTTGTATGTTCTCATCTCAAACGATGATATTTTTTACTACAAATACCAGGTTCCATTACTTTTAAATATACATAAATTTATTGATATGAAGGAGGTCTGAAGCTGAGTGTTCTTTTTTCAGATAATAAACCATTGATTTTTCAACATGCACACAAGATCTTTGAAATTTTTTGAGGTTTCCAGCCACCAGGAAATGTTTTCAGTAGCTTTGTGAAAGCCAAGTCTGTTGGCCCTGGAAAACACTCGTTGCCCTCTTTTTTCAATTTCGAAATCGTGGTTTCTTTTAGGCGTCGAAATTCTTCTTCGACAAAACTGAATTTGGTGATGTTTTCTCCAACGATATTCCTCATCATGACAGAAGCTTTGGAGTTCACAACACCTGATTCTAACAAGAAGATGTCTCGAGGTTCCCAGTTGCTTTTTCTCATAATTTGAGGCAAGATAAACAATCGATTCACTCAATTTCAGCTTTCCTCAGATTATGAGAAAATGTTCAACTGGGCACTTCGAATAATCATCATGTGAAAAACATTCAGATACATAAGTTTCATTCAAGCGTAATCAAAAATCAGGTCATTCTTTCTATTTTCGATGTTAAAATCTGGCATTGAAAATTTTTGGCACCCGTCTGATGTTTTGATTTTTTTTTTTTTTTGACTTACGTCACACTTCCAAAACGTTCGCAGATTTTTCATGCATGTTTCCTCTCGCATTTACTTACTCTTCTTTTTTTTTACACAAGTGATATGGAAAATGAGAAATAATAATCTGCCAAATATCATTCAGCTGCAATGTATTGGTTTTCTTCGAATTTGTCTTGGCATCGCATCCGAACGGAAGGGGGTAATGACTTTTTCAGTTTTCAATACTCATTTATCCTTTTTCAAAGTATACAGACAGAACCGATGCTCGAAAAGGTTTTGGAGGGGGCTAATGATAGTGTTCTCTCGCTTGGTTTCATTAGTTTCTCGATACATGTTTGTGAATTCAAATCTAATCGATCGCTTCTTCGCCTGCAGAGCATTACTATTTCCCATACTTTTCAATTTCCTGTTTTTTTTTTTGTTGTTTTCTTTTGTCCCTCTATTGACTGTTCGTTTTCTACGGCTATCATCTACGACTTGTAACCATTCTTTCGTGTCTTTCACCTCTCTTCTTCATTCAAATTTGTTTCTCCCGAAGAGGCGTTCTCCCATTTTTCTCCCATTTCTTCATAATTCTCAGACAGAAAATCTACTATTTCGATTAAACCTAACTTTTTGACTAGAAATGGATCAGCCAGCACCAGAAAATGGATCCATGAAAATCTCAGAAAAAGATCTACCACCAGGGCCACCCATTGAGGAAGAGGAAAAAGAAACGCTTGAGTGAGTAACCTCCATAAGATGTTTTTGTTTCATTTAGAATGTTTCCAGATCTCAATTCAAGGGTACGTACTACAATGAAGAGTTTGTCCGCAAGCACAAATTGCTCCGAAACATCCACCCACTAATTGCCAACCTGGCAAAGAACAACCGCTTCGAGGTCATAAAATACGTCTCTGGAGGAACATACAGGTGAATACAAATTGATGAGCACTTCTAGAAAAGTGTTTCAGCCGTGTGTCAACCGTCCGATCAACTGTGTCGGGAAATGTATATGCGATGAAAACGGTGAAAAAGAGAAGCAGAGACGATACTATTCCATTTTCCTTCCTGAAGGAAGTTCTATTCGCTCACGGGTTGAAACACACGAACATCGTCGATTTCAAGACATGCTGCTCCACAAAAAGTACGAATTTGAAAACAAAGTATTGCAAAAAAAAACTTACAGGTGAGGAAGGTCACACACTCTTCAATCTGGTGTTCAATCTCTACCCAACTAACCTGGACTACGTTCTGTTCTGGAGTGGAGTAGATATCACGCTTGAAGACACTAAATATCTCATTCACTCACTCTTGTCTGGACTGAAGTATATTCACTCAAAACGAGTTATTCACCGTGACGTGAAACCCTGCAACATCTGCATCTCGCACGATGGCATTTTAAAAATTATAGATTTCGGTATGGCGACGTTTGGTGATGCAAAAGGTGGGTATCGCGAACTATCTCAGTTTCATCACGATGTTCCAGCAGACTCCAAGAGTGTTAAGAGTTGCGATGTGTGCACCCCAGGATTTGTTGCTCCAGAGCTTCTATTCGGATGCACCAGGTACGGCACGGAGATAGATGTCTGGTCCGCAGGGATCGTGGCCGCTGAAATTTTGCTTCGCCAAAAAATGCTGGAGAACGGAGACAATAGTGAGCAGTTATCGCAAATTGCGAATCTGTTCGGAAGCATCTCTGAGGAGGTATGTCTAAAACGAAAAGTTCATATCCACTGAAAGTTTTCAGAATTGGCCGAATTGCGAGAAACTGCCGCTGTGGAACGATCACAAAGAAGTGGTCACTGGCAAAGGATTCGGGACAATCTCCAGAACACTGGAGACATCCAAAGCTTTAGAGGTGTGTGTTCTGTTCAAGAAAGCCGAAATCAATTATCATATTCAGTATCAATTCTACGGAGTTCAACTGGTGATGAAGATGACCAAATTGTGCCCGAATCAACGTTGTAGTGTCCTTGACGCCATGAACGACAAATGGTTCGAATGCTATCCAGTGCCAAGCAAGAACATCAAATCTGTGATTGACAATATAAAAGTGAGTTTCAAATATGAAGAATTTGGTATCACTGAATTCACATTCAGAAACGACATTCGGCCAAACGTTCAAACTAGTCGGTTTTTCTCAATCTGGCTGCAAGTCCTGATGTTCACGTTATTGATATGAAGTTTCCGACATCCCTTATAAACCTAATCCCTACAGTGTGTCTAATTGTATTGCTTTTCAATTGTACTTATGTCTAGCATCCATTTCATTGCGTTTGACCTTTCTTTCTCCATCTCTCTCTTACTCTCTCTCTCTCTTTTTGTGTGTTCCAATCCCAAAAACGTATGATGAGAATCTGACAATTTTCCCATAGTTTTATGACACCGCTCCTTGTGCTTCGCTCAGTTTAAATCTGTCCCTCATTCTTCTTGTTGTGCATACACGGCACCCTCACATTTCTTCTCCCTTTCTTTTTTTCTGATTGTACTTTTACCTCCTTTTTCTGTGTTCTCCTTGTTCTCAGTGAAATGATTTAACAAATATCTCGGCTGCTTGAAAGCCGAGCTCATCTTTCATTTATTGTGGTTTCCCAGTTCTACCCTGTCTTTTCTTAAACGTGCCTCTACTCTCCAACTGTATAATGTAACTCCATCCCATCTCAGTAAAACTGTAAGCTAATTCGGGTTTGTAACAAGCTAGTCATTCAAACTGGAGTGAGTGTTAGACCTCCACAAATTCTCTCTTTATCATCCCATAATACGAACCGATTTCGAACCTACTACCAAGAGCACCCACCCTCTCATCCACATCGTTCGGCTATCCTATTTGGAAACGAGCTCACTGCTGGTCTGTCGTTGGCTACTTGTGGCACCTTGCAGGTATTTTGTTCTGTACTATGAATGATTGAACCATTCGCAGATTTTAACAAATCGTCACGAGAAAATGTGCTGTGAAACGACGAAATCTCCTCGACTTAATGTCTGTCTTCGATCCCTTTCGTTGTGCATACACGGCACTCTACCATTTTTCTAATCGTTCTTCCGGTGTTAGTCGACCCTATTTTCTGTTTCTATTTCCACAGGAAACGACCCAACTGATATAAAGGTACTTGACTTTGAAACAAAAAATATGGAAGCCGAGGTATATTTTCTCTTGCTGTCGATCCGTTATGGTTTGTCTTATCAACCCGTTCCCATACTACCTCTCCGTTCCCAACACTGAATCGAGAAGCTCTGCTCTAGCTTTTTTATTATCTTTCTCTTTCATCTCCATCCGACCATCCGGCACTCCTTTTCCACGTTTGAGGTCGAAGCCGAATTATCTGCTGACTGTTTGTTGACTCTCTCTGATACACTGGAGTGCCAAAGTAGCATCTAAAATAGTAGCACGTACTTCGAATAATTCACTTACTTCTAGATACAGGTAATGACTCCTATTAGGTTGTCCGAAAAGTCTTTGCCACTTTCACTTTGCTCCATCGCCTCTTGTTCAACTGGCGATTTTTTTCAATTTTGTTTTTTGTATTAATGTATGTCACATATTGCACGTTTAACACATAATAGAAAGTTTTCGGTAGACGACTGAATGGCCGAGAATTTAGTCGATGATTATCACGCATTTTGAGGTGTGTTTGTGTTCATGTTTCCAGGGTCACTCGAGCAACGAAGCTCGGCGAAAAATGTGTAAAGCGTTGGGCGCAGACACAGTCCTTAGTAAAACCATAACATTTTGGTTCGAAAGATTCGAGAAAGAGAACTACGATCTGGAAGAGAAACCGAGACCCGGATGCCCTCGTCTCGGTATTGATGACGATATTTCAATGGCACTGGAGGGAGAGCCCCGAGCAACTTTACGTGAAGTATCTTTGACAGTCCACCATCCACATACTACCGTTTTCAATTGGCTTCTCCAAATGGGAAAAGTTCAGGAATTCGGACAAGTCATTCCCCACATTTTGAGCAATTTTTAAAAACAGGGGCGATGTGACCTGTCACTTTCACTTCTCGCCCGAGAATCGAAGACGGACAGGATCAACAAGTAGATCATTGGAGATGACAAGTGGGTACTGTATGTTAACCATAACAGAAAGCGGTATGGGTCCTTGCGGGATTAGCGACGATACTGGAGCTTAAAGGTGAACCTCACAAGAAAAAGGGGATGTTGTCGACTAGGTGGGTCAGTGCAGGAGTGAAATACCGCGAGCTGCTTAGGGACTTTACTACCATCAACTCTGACGTCTACTTTTCTCAAATGGAAAACTTCATCCATGCTCATCGCTCGCGCCGCCGAGGAGCTCAAAGTTTGTACTCCTACATGACAACGCAAAACCGCACTTTTCTTCGACGACCCGCGGAAAGCTCCGGTCTTTCGTAATCGGAATTCCACCTCACCCACCATGATCTCCTGACCTGGCACCAACTGATTATCACCTTTTCCAATTTACACAAAACCACTTTCCCGGAAAAAAATTCCACGATAGCAAGGGTTTCGAAAAATCGTTTGATAACTGTTTCGTCTCTAATTCCCCACGGTTCTGCGCAAATGGGATCGCCTAACTTTCGTTGCGCTGGCAAGAAGTTATGAACTCTAATAGCAAATACAATTCATATTAATTATCGTTTTCTTTGAATAAAACTTGCCTTGAAAAAAAGTGGCAAAGACTTTTTGGACAACCTAATACAAAGCAAAAATCTCTAGAAGCCATTTATCAGCTTTGTTGTTAATTTTCTCATTGTTTCATGCCGATCCCCATTCTGCACCCTCTGACTCAACTTCAGTCAAAATCTGTCACTCTTTTTTTTAGTTTCAATACAGACACCTCGAATTTTTTCCTCCATTTTTCTCTTGTGCAAATCGACAAGCTTTCCAGTTGCACCCCCATTTTCTGAGTGAGAAATGTGACCTAATTTGCAAAAACATTCCAAACTTCTAGAATTGCTCTTTTTTGTAGTGCCACTCATGTGGGTGGGCAATCAGGTTTGGCAGCTTTTCTTGGCAGAGTTCTTTTTCGGTGTCGTGTATGAGTTTTATTTTCAGGCCCACACACTCACACATCCGTAATTCGTATCCATGCAAAGAAAAAAGAAAGGAGAGTTGATGTTTGGCAAAAATTGAAATCAAAAAAATGCGTATATAGATTCTGCTCTTCACAATTCTCCTACCATTTTCCTAGTTCTTTTTACCTCCTTCTTCTTGACCTGACATCCCAGGGCCAAAGAGGTCATCTTTCGTTGCAGACATCCAATCAATTTGGGTGGTCTCTCAATAGTTTTCTTTGTTCTGGAAACACTATCGATTTTCGCATAGTTTTCTTTACATTTTTGTCGTGAACGGTTCAAAACATTGCATGTGTTTTTTTTGGTTCGGCAGATAGAACAGACACATGGAGTACACACAATTGTTTAGATGGTATCTCTTTCATTTTTTCCAATGACCTGCGCCGTTTTGGTTTCATAGACGTTGTCACTTTCACTTTTACTCGTTTTCCAGGTTTCACATTACTTGACACGTTCATTTCATTGGACCAATTCCATGGAAGTCAACGGTATCCTGCCAAATGGATTGCCCGTTGAGCAAGAGCCAAGAGTGAATTTGAGGCGACGAAGAAGAAGAAGAACGAGACGCAAAAAGAAGTGAGTGTCTTATCCAGTTTTTGTTTTGAATTTCATCGACGTCCACTCTTGAAGATCGGGAATGCAAATGCCTGATGTCGCTGCTGACATGAACCGGGTTTATTGTCATCACATCCGGCACGATTTCCAATTCTTTGAGACAATTGCGAAGGGGCGTTTTGGGTAAATTTGAATTTTGGAACCACAATTCATTAAGAAACAAACTGCAGAACTATCCAAAGAGCGGAGTATGACCTGGGTCGCCGTAAAATTTCACTCGCCATCAAATTTCCCGATTATCAAAACACACTTCGTAGTAAGAAAGTATCTGGCTATGGCAAGCTGGATAAATGGGAAGCAGAACTGAAGACACTCAATGAAGTTAATCGTGAGCTACAGATAATTCAGCGTGTCCATCAGACCCCCACGGTAATAACAGATAATGTCATTAGAGCGGCAAGCAACTCTACATTATGTGAGTTTAATAGCTTTGAAAAGCCAATGATAGTCTCCTTTCAGTCCACGTTCCATACATTGTTCTGGAGTACGGTCATATGGATTTGGAAGCTGTGATTAACAACCAACGCTTTGTGTTCACTTCTGAACAGATTCGAACATTGTCCAATCATTTGTTGAATGGAGTCGGTGCGTTGAGTGCCAAGGGAATTACCCACGAAAAGTTGCAACCGGGACATCTGGTGCTCTCGGAATACGGATATCTGAAGATCGCAGATTTGAGCCCCATCTACGCTGCGTTTTCCGGAGCTAAGGACCCCGACGAAGATGTTCGATGCATTCACTATCGAGCCCCGGAGATCCTTTTTGGAAGCATTAGTTCTGCAAAAACTGATATCTGGAGTGTGGGCTGCATCATTGGGGAGATGTTTCTGCGTGAGCCGGTGTTCGAAGGGAAGAACTTGAATGATCAGATCCGGAAAATTTGGCATTATTCTGGAGGCTTTGAGTTGGTGAGGTTCTCTTTGAGTGTTATGAATCCTAGAAGAAGTGAAACCTGTTGCATTTCCTATGCACTAGAATAGCTGAAAAAATACGAAATGTGTTTTTTCAGGACTGGTATCAACAAACGAAAAAGTACAACGAGTTGAAAGATATCTGGAATGAAGGACCAGAAGATCCCTGCCTCTCTGAGAGATTCAAACCGACCATGAGAAACTCGGCGGCAGGGGTTGGTTTCACTCTGGAGATGGCTACAAGGGGTTTATGGTTTTCAGGACACTCGAGGATTGGAATTCATCAAATATCTCCTCGATGTCGACTTCAACACTCGCCCAACGGCGGAACAAGCTCTCGAACAAAGATGGGTCTCGGTGAATGTGAAACCAAATGTTCGTTTCCTTGTTCAGAACTTCGAGGTGGGAAATTGAAAACTGAAGTATCATGAAAGTTATAACTTCAGGGTCCACGTTACAAGTATCATATGCCAAAAGATTCTGATGATGATGAAGATGTGGAAGATGAGGAAGGTGAAGAGGAATCTGAAAGGATGGAATAGTAATTCCAACATTTTGGCTATTTCATAAGTTTTGTTGTTTTTTGACATCACTTGGGTTCACGCAATTCGCGTTTTTCGGGGGTTTCTTTTCCTGTGTATTGAACTTTTTTTCTTTACTGGTCCTCTTTTTTCTCTCTCTTCTTTTTTCCTTCTCAACGGTTTGTCTTCTCACCTTTTGTGATGAGAAGTTAATTACTTTTAAGTGTAATTTTTTTCTCAGTGGTAACCGGTTTTCTGTGGAAAAGTCCTTCCATATAAAGATACAAATAAAGATATGACACTGAAATGAAGAATCAACGTTCAAAAATATCTGCAGGGCGTTCTATAGATTAGCTAAATAATCCCCGGAGCCAATTTTTGGGGGTCCTCCCATTTTTTGTCCTTGTCTGGATTATCGTCTAATCCAGGAAAAGGGTATGTAAAGAAAGACAACCTTGTTTTCAGGATTATTGTTGCTGAAAGTAGGTGTGACCAGTTCAAGCAATCATTCAGTCTCAGTGGCACACCTCGCCGTTACTTTGACGAAAAATATATCTCGACACATGTAACGGATATCAAAAAGTTGCCAACTAACAGAATGTCAGATATACGTATCAACACTTCAAAATGTATTATTTTTTTGAAGATTTTTTTGCCGCAAGTCATTCAATAGGGCGTAACCCGCCTGGTATTTTCCAACCACTGATAATTTTCCAGCTATTCTTCTTTCCCCCATTACGTAGTGAGGAACCAGAAATTGAAACTGATAACTTTTTTTTTCAAGTTCATAATAAAACAGCGAGAAGTAAAGGGAGAACAAAACGTTGTTTCATTTTATCAGTTTTCGAGTGATGGGGTTTCAACTCAACATTTGTTTTTCTCTACTCCTTTTTCATATCATTCCTACTAGTTCTATGCCAATTTATGCTGATCAAATTGTACGTGATCAGTTTTCTGTCATTAGACAAGCTGCCAAAGATGTGGATTATGCCAAATTGTTGACATTGGTTTCAAGTTCCATTTTCGGTGAGTTGAAGTGATGAAACTTTGTTCGAAAAAAATTTTTCAGCACTAGAAGATGGTGAAGAAGTGAGAAAAGCGCTAGGTGACACTAACCTCTTGATTCTCTCTGCCAGGTTTCGAAGACCTGGGATTTTTGCGACGGTCCTTAATAATGGAGTGAACTTTTCAAATGTCACCTTACAACGAGTGAGTTTCAAAACAGTTTTTCCCTTGAAAACTGTTTAAAAGTGAGAATTTAGAGCGAAGCAAGCAGTACTGGTTGGATTCTCATTCGCGCTGGTTTTTTGGAGTGTCTGTTGAATAATGATTCGGAAAGTTTTTGCATAGAGGACTGAACTTTTTTTTGATAGCTCGGAACCCCTCACGTGCACCGATTACTTGTTCTCACAATCAATCAGTCTTGAAAACAAATGTACATTTGCCTTGAATGAAAAGCTTTTTTTTTTGAGAAGTGAGCATGTTTTTATTGAGTACCGAAGAACAAGAATAGAGTTAGACTACGAATTTCTACCGGATCACAAAATGATAAAGAGAAGAGCAGGGGGAAAAAAGTACACATATGACGAAAAAGTTGTACGCGGTTGATAATAAGATGAAGAGAAAATGGGAGAGTTAAGTAATACAGTGGTAGTCGGGGGTTGGGAGGGGAAAGGTTGAGCAAAATAAATGGAGGGGAAGTTTATCATAGAAATAATTAAAGATACAGGAATTACATTAATTACGTTACCATTAAATAAAATAAGATAATATAGAGTAGGGATACATTTCACTTTCAGACAGGAGTTTACAATCAACTTATGGAAGTTCCGGATGATTGGAAACATTAGGGGAAAAAAAACGGAAGGTTTGATAAGAGAGGACAAACCTAGTGCGAGCGTACACTATATTGAGCAAGAGCGTCTACTCACTGTATAGGTTTCGCGGGTGGTGGTTCAGTAGATATATTGCTGGGTTGGTTTTGTGAACGTGGGTGGCGGAAATAGGATACAAGTTTATGTAAGCTGAAGACTAATCACATGTGGGTTCTTCTCACGTGCTGGTATTGTCCCCATGGAAGGGATCCCGTGCGGTTGACTCTGACTGCTGATGTTGGTTCGCGACACTGAAAATTGACAAATTTCCAGATGTCACAACTTGGAAGTACTCTAACACAAGGAATGAACAAAAAACAGTTTTTCTGAAAATTTTTTTCTTTCTAAGCTTACCAGAGTAGATTGGCCGTAGTTGTACGGTGGGAGGCGTTGTGTTGATGGTTGTGACTGCTGCTGGTCTCGTGACTGTTGTTGCTGCTGCTGGAACTGCTGGTTGTGTGTCCGGCGGAGTCCTCGTGGGTGTTGCTGCTGTGCTTGGTGCGAAGAAGACGCGACGAGCTGTGAATGGGCTCTTTCCGGAGTGTTGCGTCCGCTGGTGCAGTTGCTGCTGACGCTGTTGTACGGTTGGGTAGCAGAGTGGTGGAGTTGGCGAGCGGTGGCGAATTGTCGCAAGGTGGGATGAGCTGCGGCTGGTTGAGAGTGGTTGCGCGCAATCCGCAAACCGCTCGTTCGTTGCTCGAGAACCTGCAAGTTAGGTTTTCGATTTCGGATCTGTCCATACAGGAAAATTCTCATAGTTTGCTCTGATGCTGCCGACCAGTCAATTGTGATGTCCTCTTTGGTATTTTGGACATAGAACCATGACACATATTCCCTACATAATGAATGTTTACTCTCTCACCTGACGGAGTTCGCTGACGAACGGGTTTGATCGGTTGCGTGGAGGATCGGACTGGACCGGGGTTCGGCCGAAGTAAACTTCCATCTCCTCGCTGCGGCGCGGGTAAAGCTCCCTCTGCAAAAAACCATCCCGTGCCGAACCCAGAGTTAATGTCTTGATAATCTTCGAGTTAAACTTTAGACAGTTCAACTCTTCAGACTACCAAAAACACTGAACTGCAACAAAACCAAACGAAACAGGAACTCAGAAACAACTCAAAACAAAAACAAAAAACAACTTTTGCACTTCAACAAAGAGATTAGGCGTTGGCGAGGGGGAAAATTTTTCAAGTGAGAAAGCAACTCAAAGCAAATCAACTCAAAGACCAGTGGCCACACGGGTGTTAAGACAATAGTTACCATTTCATCATGGCGCTCATAAAACGCGGGGTTGGAATTGAAGCTGAAGCAAAGAATGATATGAACAAAAAAGTGATCAAAGCTATGAGCCCAGTAAGTTCCATATGGTGTTAATCAACTTACGCGTTGTTATTGTGATTATATGGCAGAGAAGCGTTGGGGAGACCTGAAATTTTTGGGAGTAATCAAGGTTGAAGCAATGGATTAGAGCGTTTGAACTTTTGGAATCAATAATCAACTGAATATGAAACTTTACTAAACACTAAGGGAGACAAAAATATAATGTAATGTTATATTTTACGATTTCCAATGTTTCCACTTGGCAGCCAAAACTTTTCCTGTAATTTTGACTGGCAACATTAGTTTTTAGTTTGGGGGGAGTATCATTTGACTTACCCATATAGGACGGGAACCACTTCAGTTTCATGTTTTGGAACATATTCGTGCCTAGAGGGTTTCGAAACTAATCATCAAACTAGCAAGCTCAACAAAATCGAGAAAAAAAGAGCAGCGTACCATTATTGGGTTGCGGTGTTTTGGGGAGTGGTGGCGGTGGAGAGGACACTGACACCGGCTCGGGCTCTTTCTCAGTGACAATAGTCCGAGGCTTCCAGACGGGTGCTCCTTCTAGCGTAGGGATGTATTGCTCGGCGGGTGTGCTAACGTGCATGGCAGTTGGTGTAGGTGATAAGTTATAGTCTTTGACTGGCAGTGTTGGCACGTTCAACATCGGAGCTGGTGAAGGTGGGTTAGTTGGTGGCTCATCATCTGAATAGGGTCATGATTGTGGGGGATGGTGTGCAGGGTGCTTGCATAAACAAAAAGTGCGAATGAAAATGAACTACGTTTCATTGGACTACTTACCTTCGCTAACAGCATTCGCTTCTCTAATCTCGCTTGTTTCCTTGAGCTCATCTCGAGCCAACGCCGCTAACTCATGCTCAGAAACCACAGATGACGATGTCGACCGACCGCCCTGAAAAATTCACTTCACGAATTTGAACATTATAAAACCTAGTACCTTATATCTGGATTGGGTTGAACTCCAACTTCCAGAATCAAAGTGCTCCTTATTACTATCATAATCACTAGTGATAGAATGACTTCTAGTGAATATCACATCTTGAAGGGATGGTCGATGAGCTCTACCACCAGCTCTTGGCTTCTGAAAATGTCTTTCATTTGATTTCCCAAAGTTTGGATAATCTTACATCCAAAATTTTCAAATCCGGACTCTCTGTGTACTTTTCTCTCTCGTTGATCTTTTGCACTTGTTCCCATCGCTTAGCACGTGACTTGATTGCAATTGACGCTTCGGAACGGCGACCTGAAGAGTCCTCACCAGAAGAGTCCAGAGAGGATGTGGAGCAGTGGTAGGGTTTTCTGAATTCGTTGTAATTTTTTGAACTGATATGAGTTCAAAACTCACTTTGGTCGTTCTTTCTTAACTAGATCGGCCGTTCTCAAGGTGTTAGTTTGGGCTATACTGATTGTCGATGCTATCTGAGCAAGTTGCTCTGGAGAAATAGTCAAGTTCTGGTTGTTGTTGTTCACTGGGGTTGGAGCTCTGAAAGTTATATAGATATATTGGTAGTGAGAATCTGAGTACTCACGTTTTATTAGCTTGATTGACAGCAGCGGCAATAATTTGCGTCAAAGTTTGAGCATCAATCCCGTCATTGGATACATTTGGTGGTGGAGAGTTCATGATGGGCAGTGAGTTTCCATTCACTGAAACTGAGAAGCAGGTTAGATAAGGTTGTTGTGAGGGAAGATGTGATGGATACCACATGAAAAGGAGATTTTGAACTAAATGCTCATGGGTTCAAAAACTGCTATAAACATTTAGATGTTGGGTTATAAGCTTAAATGAGTTTTCAGCATTCAATATGATGTTGACTTTTTGAACTTCGAGTTATGAGCCTTTGACTTATGAAAGTTGCAAGCTATTATATTCCATTTTCCAAAACAACTTATCGTATAGAGGCTTTAAAAAAACTATTTTTACAAAAACCACTCACAAAGAGATTTGATGGCAGGTATCTTCTCTTTGATCATATCTAGAGCTACCAAGTTGACAATCGCAAACCAGCATGGTGTTCGGTTCATATCAGCGCCATCCTGAAATTAAAAAACTATGAAGTTTGCCAATAGCTTATCACGCTCACCTTCACCAGTGCAATTCTCATACAAGTTTTCAACAGTAACGATCTGGCATCGGGTGTGCCATCGTGAAGTTCTCTCTCCAAAGCATGTTTGAACTTCCTCATGTCGAACACTTTGTACGCCTTCTCATCCTCAGTCACTCCATGGTTTAGTTTTCCATGTAACCGTGTGAGGCGGTCAGAGATGCAATTGCTTCTAGGCTCCTTCCAACCTTGGCACACAATTGGAGCTGCTCCGCGAGCCATACCTTTGATGTTTCCTTGGTAGTCCATTTTTAATATGACACCCTTGAAATGATACAAAGTTAAATCGTAAATTTCTACAACTCACATCTGCGATTTTCGCTCGAATCTCTTTGGTATGATCATCACGAGTTGGGTTTTCAAAGTGGTTGAATCCCAGTGTCTTCCCATCAAATTCATCCTCAGAGCCATCAATGATTACTGTAGTTTTCCTCAAATATGCTTTTGCAACCCGTTTGCATCGCTCCATTATCACAATTTTCCCCCATATTTCATCATCGATTGATCCTTCGCTCAATTTGTTCAGCACCTCTTTCACTTGGTCCTAAAGATGTCTGATCCTTTAAAGGGCAACTGAACGGGTGGGGAAGATGATGAGGAAAAAGTTTTCAAGTGGGTGTTCTCAAGATGCTTCACATTCCATCGTGAGAGTTAGCTAGTTTTTTGTGTTTTGATTGAGAGAAGCGGCTTGCTTTTGAAATGCTGGATTGCACTTGGTGGAGATCAATGGAAGATTACTTTTGCACTTTTTTCGGGCGGAAAAGATTTTGGAAAAAAGTTGTGTTATTTTGTGCAAACAATCAAGGAAACAATGAAATGCACTTCTTCTCTATTATTTTCTTAGCGCAACAACAAGTGTCAATATCTATTCGAGAAAGAGGAAAAAACCCAAAATTCATACATACAATAAATCATGTTTTCATTTCACTTTCTTAGAGCTCTTCTCGATGCACTATAATCTAGGAGTCTCTTCCATCTGGAGAATCATAATGAAATCTCCCTCATTCATGAAAAACGTGACCGATAGCGTTGAGCATACACGCCACACGTGGTACTTGACGCGTGCCGGCAAAAAAACCGTTTTTCTGCCAATATCTCACTTGCCACACTATTTTTTTGCGTGAAAGCTGGTTCAGAACTATCGAGCAAATAAGAAACAGAATATGCTCGGAGGGAGAAGGCAATCGTCGTGTGCGGTCAAAAGAGAGAGGGAGAAAAAGTGGAAGAACAGAAGCAGGGGAGGGGAAAAGAAGGCATGTAAAATGAGCCGATAATCGGATCAAAAATGAGCACAATTAACGCTATGCGCAAATTGAGATGGTGGATGGGAACGGCGGCAAAGATCGGAGAACAGTCAGATCGGTGTCGTTGTTCTATGTCTTTTAGAGGTTGAGCAACTGTCGCTGAGCCAGGGAATATTTTTTCACACATTTGAACGTGTATCTAGGCATTTGAATGAGTTACGCGGCTAACAGCGCAAACTTCAAGAAGTCGAGATATTTTGCGGTGAGAAATTACAAAAATATATTTTTTGAAGCAAAAATTTTGAGTTCTATTTTATGCAATCAACAAAATACTCAGAGCCGTTTCAAACCAATTTTTCTGGTAAGCAACATCAGTATGAATAATCTGGATTCTAGTTAATGAGTTCGTCAGTATAATATAACGTTAAAATGAAATTTGGTCAGAGAGGCCACTTGTTATTCAAAAGTTGGAAGCTGGAATCCCTGCCAATTCTGGTCATTATTTCTATGTAATTAATTATGTTTTATGAGTCATTATCGGTAAATATTATGAAACCATCCGGAATCCCCATGTTCCCCATTCCAAAACCACTCAGCACAGAAGCGAAAGTTCCAGTTCAAAAGAGCACGTACAAATGACGTATGCGCCGTCCCGTGTCCCTCTATTGTCTACTCAATTTTCATCATTAATTAGCCACCGACACGGTTTTCCTTCCCCTCTTGTTTTTCTTTGAAGTTCCGCACCGACATCGGTTCCCTCTCATTTTTTTTGTTTTTCCTTCTAGTCTTTTCGGGTTGGCAAACAAACAAGTGGAAGGAATCAGCAGACAACTTTTACTATGCCTCATTTTCTAAATGAGGGAAAGAGTTGGAGTTTTCAGTTGCATTTCTCCCCGTTTCCTTGCTGACCATTGTGATGCTTCTGCTCATCCACTTGATCCAACTTTGCTCATGATGTGAAATCTCGCGCAAAGGAGAGAATGGCTAAGGTATACAGTGTCGAAATAGTGCAAAGTGGGATGAGAGACGGGGGGCACTCGACAACAGTGAGATGAATTTGATATCTTAAGGGAGATTCTCGCCTTGGAAGAAAAGAACGGGAAAAGATGAGGAAAAATGGAATGTGAAAACTCTTGAGAAATTGATAGGAGGTCACGATAAATAGGTGTGAGGTGTGAACCACTTACCAACAGAAACGCGTCGGTGTCGTACCAAGTGTCGGAGTTCGGGTTGGTTTGGGTTCCATGGACGAGAGAGGATCGAGAAACGCCATTCTCCATCTCCCTGAAAATGGAGGTCAGGTTGAGATAAAAAGGTTGGTAGATTAAAACAGGTGGGATATAGCTTTTTTCCTCTACCAGACCAGCATCAATTTCTGTAGCAGTTATTACAAGATGTTCAATAACCAAAGTTCTGGGCGCAACGTGAAAAACATTTGTAAGTTGACACTGTTCTGTAACAGCTACAGAAACCGGTATAAATTTGATTAGAGTGGCAGTGAGGGGGTGCCGGTCTATTAGAGGAAAATACGGTAGATCAACAAAAGTGGGAAGATGTTTTCTTTCTTGTAACCTTCTGCTTTTTAAAGAATAAAGAAAAAAGTGAAGTACATCACAAGACCCCCTTTTACATTATCTGAGGTTAAGATTTCGAAAAAGAAATGAAACACGACATTGTAAAATTAATGAAGAAGTCCAAAGCTTAAACTGAATAGTTTGCGAGTTTCCAGCAGAAAAAGCATGAAAAGTGAAAAATGAAAAAGCGAACCCATAGAAATCAAGAATCTCAATCACAACACAAACCTTTTGGAATCATGAGAAAACCGTTCTGGATTAAGTCTCGCCGCCGAGTTTAGACCTTTTTCGCGTATCGTTTGTCCTGGGTCATAGGCCCTATGCATGGATGGCTTATCGAGATTTCGGGTTGCAGTAAATTCAGAAACGAAAAGTGATTGTTGGAGGAAGAGGAGGAGGAGGAAAGGGGGGTTGGTTGCGGAAGGACGAGTCAGTGACGGGAAATGAAGGAGTTTCGGGTGCGCGGAGGGGACTTTTCCTATTTTTCACTAGCCTCTCTTTTTCTCTCTCACTTTCCCTTCATACAGTTTTCCGCGCGGCAGCTGGCTCGGGAGCAGTCGCCGCGCTTCCGGTGATTGCCAACGCGCACGGCCCTCCCCAAAAACGTCTGCGCATGCTCACGCGCCAGCACTATCTCGTTTCACGCCGCACTATGTTTTACGGTTTTTTCGCCTCACTGTGCCGCGCCACCTGGCTACCATTGCCTACTGCACACTGAATTTCTAGCGATTAGCAGCATACTAGCGAGGACTGAGTAGTGAAACGAGGCAATTGGGGCGTCGTCGTTCAGGGGATGTGGGAGAGGGGGAGGAGGGGGACCAGATACCTGTTAATGTTTGTGAAGCAGGGGGCAACAGTACAACGACACAGAGGCCACGCTTGTCGAGCCACTTGTTCTAGAAGAAGAAGAGCGGGGGTAAAGTATGAGAGGAGGAGGGGAACGGTGTACGTTGAAGTGAAGGGAGAAAAAAAATGAACGTTTGGATTAGTCAGCTGTCTGGTGCGGGAGAAAAGAGAGAGCAACAAAAACCGACAAGGAGCGTACAAGGGGAATGAAACGAGAGGGATATAGGAACGGAAAGGCGATATGTCACATCCCACAGACAATGGTCATCTTCAAAAGGGGGTGGACTTTAGATGTTCTTTCATTTTCTAGAGGACGGTTTTGCCAGAAACGGTTCTCTGAAAATGATTCGGTTGTGAAGAAGAGATATACTGACTAAACATTGAGGCTGATTTTCTGATCTCAAAAACTGCTGACTCAACTTGAGAACATCGTTCTTGCTGTTCCCCAAGCATATAGTAAAATCATCAATGCTATCATATAACTGCTTCATTTGCTCTCGAAAAAACTATGGAATACTTCCTCTACACTTCATTCTATTTTGTCCAACACAATCCTTTAATTTTGCCACCCAGCTGTTTCTCATCCCCCCGAGTTCCAAAGTTCTATTGTTTCAAGCGTCTTTCCGCGCGCAAAGTTTACAAACATTCACACACACAGAAAGAGTGAGAGAGATACACACAGGTACAGAATCGCGTAAATTCCTCGAATCGTCCGTCGCATGGTTTTTTTTCGCGTCTCCAATTGCCACACATACATTCCGCGTGCTCTCGCAACTCACTTGGCAGCAGAGCACTACCATCACCCACTAAATTTCATAATTTTTGCTCATTGTGCAATGAGGAGTGTGAGAAACGTGTGAGTGACACGCCATCATCACACACACATACGGGAGCTGGTTCTGGATGCCTGTTGACATTGGGTCAATATACAAATACATTTTCACTCATAGCGGCCTCCAGGCTTCTCTCAGTCATATGGAGGAGCATGGAGGGAAGATTTTTCAGGAGGGGGAGAACTTGCGAAGGGGTGAAGATCAGATTTTGTTGGGCGTAAAGTACAAACGTTCAAGATTTAGTGGATTAGAACCAGTTTGACCTGACCTCACTAAAACGAGCACCTGAGCAATGAATGATCTTTTTGGCATGAATTGAAAATTTTGATCATTTCGAAACATTTCACACCTAACATTCATTAGAACCGAAGTGTTACCCTCAGACAACGTTTTGGGGAAAAAGTGTCCGGAACATTTTAAGTTTTTACGTTACAGTACTCTGGCCCACACTACTGAAAAAACATAGAAGTCAGAGTTGGCGTTTCCGAATTCGACAATCGATGACGTCTTGGATCAGATTCAGAAGGTGTATGGATTCGTGGCTCCACAATTGTCTCTATTTTCGAATGACTCATTCTGATGACTACTTTTGAGTGTTTTCAACATATTGTTACTTGATACTATGTGAAAGTTGTTATCATCTGAATGGACAATATAGTTTCAAATAGAAACAACAAAAATTATTCCGCAACATTGTCTTTTATTAATTCAAGCGAAACTCATCTGGTGGCTAAAAGTGCTAGTTGCGAATTGACTAGTTAGATAATTTTCAAATCCTGTCTAGTAAGAGTAACCAAAACAATCTTCCCCAATTGACACCGACTACCTGGACAGGTTGATGAAAATAAAGCTTCTCCCTTATGCTATTTTCACTGTCCACAATCCATTTTCAGACTTGTTTTTCAGACAACGCTCCTCGCTTGCGGTCTGTTATAAGGGGGTCGTGTTAATTTCACTGCTGAAAATATGATCACATTTTGGCTTTTTTTCTCAAAATCTTTGCATGGATTGCTTTGAAATTTCAAGTACGAAATTCGAGCCAATCTGGATAATTTTGATGATTCTCTGATTATTTGAGTATTCCAGCGTTTTTGAGAATCTTAGCAACAGATGAATCTCCAAAACTTTACGCCACCATTTCTAGAAACTCTATTAGTCAGAAAAGTCTTCTGACACACGTACTTTTGTTTCAACGCCCTCGGACTCTGCATTTCAATTTCACGGTCTGAGAAATTCCATGAGAAATTTTCGAAATGCCGAACGTCATCGTCTAACCTTTCGAAAATTGGAAAATGTTCTCTTAATCCAATCCAAACCGAGATAAAATTGAATGTGCATTTTTCATATAGATTTCCTCAAAATCCTTGTCGGCTCCTTTGATCCAATTTTGTTCGTGAAAAACAGCACCATTCTCGGAAAGAGATGCGTATCACCTGACTAGAATAAGCTCCGCCCCCTGTTCGAATACCCCTGCTCATAGTGTCTTTTATGTGACGATGATATGTTTTCTAGATGGCGACCGAGATGGAAGAGATAATAACAACCTGTCTCTGAAAACAACGAACACGAAAGGGGCAGAGTAGTAAGAATTCATTTTGTTACCCTAACCTCTCTTCGGCAATCTGATATGTATGCTTCTGTTTGCCTATGCATGCCCATTCTCTTTCTACTCAAAACTCATTTTCACACATTTTGCCAGGTAAGGAGGTAAAAACTTTCAATCAGTTTTTCTCCATGTTTCACCTGCCGCAACTAATCTCTTTCAGCGATTTTCAGTTTTCAGTTTTCATCTGCTCTAGCCAGATATTTCATTTTCTCTTCAGTTTTAACCCTTTGTCATCTTGATTGAGCAATTTAAACTACTAGAAAATGCAAAAGCAAAAACCACCCCAAATCCAGACGGATTTCGAATTTCTGATGAACTCGTGAAAAAGAGCACCAGAATCACCAAAAGGACGAGTGCTCTTTTTTTCGAGAGGGGAGGGCCTCTCTTCCTCGCCCCATGCCGTTTTGCTTATGCTTCACATAATTTGGAAGCGTTTCAAGAGAAGAAATGAAAAGAGGAGCATATGATGAGGAGAATGGTGTCCTTCAACCACTAACCACACACACACACATATTCCGACAAACTTGTTCATTCTTTTTCTCCATCAAGAATCTTCAATGTTTCCTTATTTCATCGTACTTTTCATTTTTCCGTCGTTCAAGGGGTCTTCAAAGATCCCTTAAGGGGTCTATGAGGTTCCTGTAAATTTCTATTTTTTTTCAGAGCTCGAAAGAGGTCTAAATTCAAGCTCAATGTTGATGGCAATGTCAGTCCAACCTACTATCCCTTTTTATAAGGATGTAGAAGCTGTGCAACGGAAAAGGTAAGTACGGTATTATGACTTGATTCAGTCAAGTGAAGTTACAGAAGGTGTGGGCTCAGAATTTCGAAAATACCCAGTATATTTGGAACGGAATTCCGATCGTAGAATTTATAGGAAAAAACTTTCGGAAATGGATTCGGGGCGGAATCTTCCTAGACAAAAGTTTCGGAACTGCGTAAAAACGGACTTTTTTCTTCGGTTTCCTCTTAAGATTCGGCAGAAGAAAAAACCATCAAAAACGTTCTAAACCACAAGTATTTTTTCACATGGAATTTTTCCATATTCCGAAATTTCCGAGAATCCCGAAAAATGTGAAATCCCAAGGTCCCGAAACTCCGAGAATCCCCATTCCGCCTACTTCTGGATTACCGTAAAGTATCCTTAGGCAGCTCAATTTACACATTTCTGGATGAAAAAAACCCATGTTTCGGCTTCCGACTTCCAAGTTTTAAGCGTCTGTGAAAATTAGGCCTCTACCAAAATCTTGACCCATGTTTGGAGTTGATCAATTCTAAAACAACTGCCTAGAATGGTGACAAAATAACAATGAACTCATTCAAGTTTTCGCGGGAAATCAAAATCATTTGAGTGAGCAGTAAGGCGAAATGAATCGCATAACTTTTCAGCTTCTATTCTATCCTGCAACTGGGAGGTTGGGTCTTTGACTCTCGATTCCTCATTAGCTTAATTTATTCTTTACACATTCACAAAACAACACTTGTACATAGTTATGAGTTTCTTCCATCAAATACAAAGATTATCTGTTCTTCTGATCAAATTGTATTTTCAACGTCACAAAGTTTCCCCCACAACATGAGAGTTATAAGAAGAGAAGACTTATCGGTCCCTCACTTTGAATGAGATGGGGGGAGAGGGAGTACCTGTTCACGTTGCGTCACGTCAAGACTGAGCAACGAAGGGATGGGTCGTGGTCCCCTATCTTCTTTTTCCACAATACTCTTCATTTTTTGAGAAGAGACGAGTTTCGGTGAAAGAGATAGATAGATTGAACAAGTGGTCAGTTTTTTATCTTCTTCTCTCGGTTTTCACCTCGAAAGTGTTTCGAAGAAGAGATCCGTGGAAAGCGATTGATCAACTCTTAAATGAGCCTATTATCAGTTCGACAGCCCTCAAACTCCCCTCATCAACTCATAAACGCGCTCGCGGAGGTCTTAAAGTGTAATGAAGGAAAGGGGAACACAACTAATAAATTGTGATGTTGTATAGGTTGAAATGAAATGGGGAACTAGTTGCTCCTGTTACAAACCTATTTGTTAGGATCAAAGATTCTATTATCTGGGTTTAATTTGTAACTTTGTGAATTACTTCCAAAAAGAATTTCAATTCCGCCAAATCAAATTGAAGAACAGACGTCCAGAAAATGTGAAATTAGCACAGAATCGAATCAAAATTTGAGGTTGCGTCTTCATTTTTCTTTCAGATTTGAAAACAGAAAACCTACGATTTGTCATTTCATTATGAAACATGATAGTTTCGAGAACCTCATAATCACAAGCTATACGATTCGAAAACTCAATCGAATTTCTTTCCGATTCCTCCTTTTCAATTCAACCTTCCTCAATGACTCATCACAGTGTCTACACTCCCACACCTGACACCGAGTTCACCCAGAAACTTTTTTTTTCAATATTTTCACCCTCTCCGATCCACCTTAACAGTTGTGTTACAATGCACTATTAGCGTCTCATCTTCTCTTCTCTTAGCCCCCCCACATACACATTTTATGTGCTTTGATGCTGAGCCGATGCAGATGCAAAATTAACCTAGTTTTCATCTTATTACTCATCTTATGCGGGTGGCCGCTTTTGCAACCTTACTCGACTTTTATTTTCAATCATACTTCTGAAGCCACGCTTCTGAAGCCTCCGTCACCCTTTGCATTTTGCTGGTTGCGGGTGGGAATGGTTTTTGCATTCAAAGTTTCAATTCTACTGTATTTATTGGATTCTGTAGTATTTCTTCTTCAAAGAGAATACTTCAAATTCTTCAGATTCTCAGAACCCGAAAATCGAGTGAAGAAAGTGTGCATTTTTATATTGTTTTTGCTTTCGCTCTGCCACATTGAAGTAAGAATCTCAAGGCCTGTGGACCCGCACGCATACACAAACACTTTTTTATTTTATTTTATTTCATTCGAAATCGTCTCTGTGTGTGTGAAATCATATGTTGACAACTCCTCCTCTTCTTTTCTTTTGCTTCTTCGTCTTCCGCTTGTGAAAAAAACGGACCACAGCTATTTTTTCTTGTTCGCTTCCTACTTTCTTCTACCAATCTTTCGCCGCTCCTCCCGTCTTCAGTGCCCCGATAAATATAATAAACAGTTGGCTGGACTGGCAGCTGTACAGAGTGGGAAGAAAAGGCGGACGGATTGCACCATCCACGCCTTCTGTTTTTTTTTCTTGAGCCTTCTTGTCTTGAGTGTTCTTAAATCATTCCCCTGACACGTTTTGTTTTGTTTTTATTTTGGGGGGGGGGGGTGTTGTTAGGAACCTATTTTCATTTAACTTTTGATCATGAGCGTTGGGGAATAACTAGATATGAGAAGTTGTCAATTTCAAAAGTAAAGATCTAGAGCTGTTCAGACGCTCAGCAAGGTTAGGAAACATCGGAAACTGTGAACCACTTTTTGAACAGCTCAAAATTGACTACTCTGGACTGAAATCCCACCAAACTATTTAAAGTTAAGTAGTACTGCATGTGGTCAAATTTTAAAAAAATTGGCACTCATGCTCCACAAGTTTTTTCAAAAGCTACATCGAACCCTCGGAAAGCAAGTTGTGAAAATGCGGAACTCGGGTGACAGATTAGCATTGAAAGTCCGACTTACAAAACTGATAACCTTTTGAGAAAATTCTTTGAAACTTTCGAAGCTGCGAGAACGTTCCATAAGATCTTCTAGATGATTTCAATTTCACTCGTTTCCGACGTTTCAATGCTCATTCGCTTTTCAAGCAAAAGTTCAACCCCATTAATCTTGTCTCCGAAATCTCCACCTCGCAAGAATCCACCGTCAACATAGTCCCAATCGAAATCCTTGTCATGTCAATTGACCCGCGGGGACCCTCCCGAAGAGCTCGAAAACGTGTCATTAGGGAAGTTGAGAGGCCGATGGATAAAGTGTTCAAGACCTAGAGAGAAAGAAGAGACGGCGAGAGAGGGGCGATCAGTCTCGAGATTGAAATTCGTTGCTCCCCTATCGCCTGTTGTGTGTGTGTGTGTGTCTCGTCCCCTAGATCCTCTGTGTCCTGTGGCCCGGGAAGAAACTTTACACATTCTTCTTCCTCCACTCACGCCTTACTCTTTCGCGTTTCATTCCCGCAATCTCTGTCCCGCCATTCTCCTGTGCGGGAGCACACGATCCTCGTTCCGATTTGTGAGTAACACGTTCTCAACAACATCATTTCTTGGGTTTCGCCATTGTGTCGAAATGGTTGGGACACCCTTTTTTGTTAAATTTTTTATTGTTTAGACTTGAAACCGTGCTGATGATCAACGAGTGGTTAGAAAACTAATATCATCGGTTAGGTCAAAAATCTAGCCAACATCTTTCAAATTTTCTAACCAAAATCTTTCTTCTCTCGCTCACTAGAAAACTTTGTGAACGGGAAAGGACATTTCAGAATATGATTGGTACCATTGAAACAAAAAAAGATTTTTAACTCCATTTCTGAAAATCGAGTGCAGTTTTTTCAGACTTTGATAGTGTTTTTCAAAGCACTCATCATAGTCATGTCCGTTTTCACACTATTCCCAAGTTATTACTCTCTATCACATCTTGAAATTATCACGTTTTTTTTTTCAAGTTTTTGTTCGTCTCCGGAGTATTCGGTTCACTAGTGGTCAGTCATCAAATTTCACTCCAATAACTAATCCTTTTGTCGCCCACCCCCAGAAGTATAAAAAAACGGAAACAAAGAAAATTCGAAATCTGAACTTTATGCATGCGGAAATCAAGCGGCCCAAATAACAAACACGGACAAAGCGAAAAAGAATGAAATTGAAACTAAACCCTCTTCTCTCCGTGTGATTTTCGCCATCGTGACTCTATTCCTAGTTTGGAGAAAATATCTGAACAATTTTTCCTTCAGTTATTCTAATAAGGCTATGACACCTATCAGGTAAATTTGAAACAGGCTCGAATAATGAGATTTTTCGAAAATTTTTGATACCTTACTCATCATCAAACCAACTTTATATTTTTTTCAACTCAAAATCTAATCCCAGATATTTGTGCACGCACTTGTTTCTCTTTCTCTCTTTCTCTCGCAGCGGGGTAAGTCCACGGAGGGGATCTGTGGCTCACGGAGCAAATACAGTGTGCGAGACAAAGAGACTTTTGGTTTGCAACATCCCCATGACAGCAGCTATTTTTTCTCTCTTTGAGGAAATTACGTCAGCCGGTTTTTCTTGGCTAGGGGGAAGGCGAGGCAGAGGTTTTTTGTAATTACTGTCCTCTTTTTGAGCGCCGACTTTTTGACATTCCACAACTTTTTGATCTACTGATCTACTACGGATTGATCATTTTTCATTAGAGATTTTTGATTTCGCTTTCAAATCGGTCTTAGATTCTTCTTTCCTTTCTTTCCTCCAAACTTAGACGTCTCAAAATCTGATCTTTCAAATCAAGTTCTTGAACCCGTGATATTTTCATATTTTTGTTACTTTCTGCACACTTGTGACCTCTTGAGAAATCCTGAAAAGTCTAAATAAACACTAGAGAATGGAACGGATCACCTTTTTTCCTAAAATTGCTATCTATCATTTTTAGTAGGCTACAATAAAGTATATAATTCGACAATTTCCAGTGCAAAATCGTTAAAAATGGTCCACTTTGAACAACTGAAAAAGTACTTTCCGATTATCTGACATTTCTGAAAATTGTCGGTTTAATTAAGCAAGCCTAGATCTTCATTTTGCGATCCATACCATTTTCTGAAACCGTTTTTAAGTCTGCTTGATCTGGTCAAAGGAAAAACGCTCAAAAAATGTAAAATCAACAATGAATTTCTCCAAAAATTGAGGCTCCTACACTGTGTGCGATTTAACAGAGTTCAAGAAGGTTTTTTTTGTCAGAATCATACTGCACGCTACTGTTTATCGGGTTCAAGTTTACATATGTTTTAGGGTCAACTTTCTTGTATTCTTTCCAAACCCCTTGTCTGGAAACAGAGTAGGAGCATTCAGGAAACGTGTCATTGCGCGTGTAGTGTTTGCTCCCTCAACCAGATATACGGGAACAAGTGAAAAAAAACGAAAGAAAAGAGGGTAGAAAATAATAATAAAACGCTTCTTCGTTTGCCACTTGTCATCCTTCCCCCTCCTTCCATCCTCTATCGCCGTTTTACAATAACATGTGCACCAATCCTTCACATTCTCCATTGTCCTTCACTCCTTCCTTCAGTCTATTCTTGTCATTTGTCTCTTGATCTATTCTTATTCTCATCAACATGAGAAGCTCGAACTGGTAATGCTTTTTTCTCTTTTTTGAGGGTTCTGCCAAAAATTTTGACAATCTGAGAATTCCAATCATCATCTGAATCTCCAACTATGATCAACATTCAAATTTTCAGATTTCTCTCAATGAGTGACCTTTGCAACGGATTTGAACCACAAAACTATCTCAGGGAGCGGTGTAAAAAGTGTTTCCGTCCGAAGGTATCTAGAAATCCGACCTTTACTGATCAAATATTCAACTTTACTTTTTTCCAGGATAAACATGTCGAGGAGGCTACGATTTCGTTGTCTGCACTGAAGAAGGAACGGAGGAGGAGTTGGAAGACAGCGAGTAATCTGGATAACGGTGGACCTGATGATGGTAGGTGATGAACAAGGACACAAAAGTTCTAACTGGTTATCAAGGGCTATAATCTTAAAAGTCCAACTTCTTGACCTCAAAGCCGAAAATGATCAAAACGTAAGATAGCCTTTCTGAAGTTCACATCTACTCTAACCTTCCGATGATTGCCAGAAAACTCGTATTATCAGAGTAAGTTCCAAATCTTGCAAAAAATGACGTTCAAATTCCACGAAAACACCTTCTGTCTTCCATAAGTTCAAATGATTCCCACGATGAACAAGAGTTTGCATAAAAGTTTACTCCATCCTTTCTCAAATCTGTTTTCCAGTCTCAAACACCAAAATTATACTCTTCTCTCACTCTCTTTCTCCACAAACGTAGCTACTTCATTTTACCTTGGTAACCGACAATTCACATGCAGAGTGATGTGTAATTTATTATTGACGATGAAAACTTTTAGATTTCTTTTCCGAGTCTCGAGGTGTAAAAATTTTTGAATTCTTGTTGTCATCGAAATTCTGTAGTAAAGATTGTTGATTTTTTTTTATTGATATAGGTTTTGAAAGCCTGAAAAACTTTGAAAGTTTCACTTGAAACTTTCGACAAATTATTTCATAAGCATTAGTTTTTTGAATCCCTGGCATCTAGATTTCTCAATTTCTAGTTAGGCGGTGTCATACTTTTATATCTTCTGATATAGGAATACACCAAGTGAAAGTACAATTTTCAATTTCAACCCCTCACACATCCCTAGATGACGTGAATATGTATGGTGACGTTCATCTAGACATTTCCCTCAAAGGATCCATCCAAAAGAAAATCTGAAATATCAAACTTCATAACCATTTGCCTATTCTCCACGTGAGCCCGAATGGCGTAGGCGCGACAGTCTTCAGTCTTCGGCCTGAAAACTCCTCTGGGTATTAAAATACAAATCTACTTACCACAATTTCCTGTGCTCACAAAAACCGACGGAGAGCTCTTCTCAGCGCAGAGCACGACTTCTTCTTTTCTTCATCATCACCCCCCGCTCGACGCACTCACTTTTCGCTTCCCATCGTTTCGTTTTGTGATTTGTCATTTTCCATGCTCTGACAACTTTTTTCGACAAATCTATTCTACTTCTGTCTGTTTCACCGTGCTCTTTTGAAACCTAGATTTTCGGCTCGATTCTAGACAAACAAGTATGGGTAATCAAATGACGTGTTCACCACCTGATGATCGGGATAATATTTCAATGAGCTCGTACTTTTCGGTTACCTCGACAAATGGGAATCAGACGGATAGGTCTTTTCGTGGTGTGAAGAATGGGAACACTGTGAAGATTTGCAGGATAGGTGAGAAAGTGAAACGGGTTCGGTTGAACTCACCAGGAGTGTCGGTTCTCTCTACTCTGATAATTTTTTTTCTAAATTAGCACATGTATAAAATTAAACTCGGGCAGAATGTGTCGGTTTACTTCATCTCAATGAGAAATTTTTAAAGGTGTTGGATGTTAGGCTTTTCAAAAAATCATATGGATACACCAGATCACTAGATCACAGTTCCGAAATTCCCACTTCTTCTCTACCTCTTCACCTTTACTTCCAGATGACACAGAAGCGTTGTCGGTCTCCTCGTACCTATCAGCCACATCGAAAGGAATGTCATCGACGAAGTCATGTGAAAGTGTGAATGATACTAAAAGCATGGTGACGGCGTTCAGCGGTAGCATTTGTGAAGAGGAACGGGCCATTACACCGACAGAAAACGAGGTAAGTGCAGCAGGATATTACGAAAAGTAATGCCACTCCCCGCCCGCTCTCCTGATGGCGGGTTTCGATTTCATATGCCGTTTATAGTTGTACACATTTTGTTACGACTTTTGAATTTAGAAGTCAAATCTCGATGGTGACCCATGCACTTCTATTCCTTCATCCTCGGGAACTCAATTATCCGTTTTTTTCAGACAGAGTACATCCAGACACTGAAAGAAGAGATCTCGCAGCTGAGAGATATCAATCACAGCTTGAAGGTTAGTGCATCTTTTTTCCACTCTTCTATCTTCTTTTCATGATGCTGCTCTTTTCAAAAAAGAGGAATGCGTAGAAATCAAATTATAGTTCTGCCTCTTCAGGAAGAGAAGGCTCAGTGGGCGCTGCGACAACGTCTTCAGAACGCTGAACAAAGCGAGTCATCTTTGATCAACATGCTCGAGGAGCGACTGAATCAGGCTGAAAATCAGATTCAAGATTATAGGGATGAGAATACGGTGTTGAAGTGTGAGCTCAGAGAGTTGCAGGTGGGCACTTTTTTTTGCAATGCAAATGGCGAATTTTTTACATTTCGCAACACGAAATTTGCAGGAAACTACATTTGCAACGTCAGATGACAAGCTGCGCGAGAAAATCAAGACCACTGAAGGATTATGCGACGAGTTGATGGAAGAGAATGAGCAGTTGAAGGCGGAGGTCAAAGACTTGCAGCAGGAGATTGAAGAGATGCAGGTAAAACCTTCCACTGTTTTCAAAAACTGACCTAATCTTCCTTAAGGACCAATACCGCGAGGAAGAAATCGAAGAGTTCCGAGAACTTCAAAGAGAACTTGAGCTCAACGCTAAAAACTGCAGAGTGCTTCAGTTCAAGCTCAGAAAAACTGAAAGAAGTAGGGATCAAGCGGAAACGGAGAAGATGCATTCGGAGAAAAAGTTGGATGAGTACATGAATAGTTGTCCGGAGGCTGTGGCCGCCTCTATCAAATCTGATAGTGCCAAAGTGAAAGAGCTGGAGTATGAGATTCGTGTCGCCAAGGAGGTTTCCGTGAGGCTGCATAATGAACTGGAGCAGACCGAGGAGAAGCGTTGCAAGTTGGAGGATGAGGTGTTCTATCTGAAAGAGAAGGTTCGCGAGATTCAAACGCAGAACAAGTGGAGAGAGGCTAGGAATAAAACGGATATCGCTGTGGTGGGTGATGAAAAATTCAGAAAACTCCTTCATGAATTTTTTTTCCAGAAACGGCTCTCTGCTGAAATCGCCGCCAGTGTGCCGAACATTCCGGAGAATGAGATGTCCAAGGAGCTTCGAGATGCTCTTGAGAGAGAGATCGATCTTCGCGAGCAAATGAGATTCTCGGAGGAGGATTTGAAGAGGACTCAAATTCGGTTGCAGGTATCTTTCAATCTGAAAAAAAACGAAACACAAATCGTCACTTCAGGATATTGAAAACGAGAACGAGGAGCTGCTCAAAAAACTGTCGAAAGCAAGCAAACTGCGTCCACCGATGATTCGATCGGCTAGGTTGGTCACGGCGTGTACTTGTCAAGTGCGTAGTCTTTGTCTCGTTTTCCATGTTTAATCACAAACTGTAGAACTTGAAAACTTGAAAAAATACGTGAAAAATAACAACGCACTGGTATACGCTACATAGAAGTGCAGTCTTTCACATAATAACATGTTTCAGAGGGTTAGTTTCATTATCTTAAAATGTTCTGGAACATTCTGGTTTGTTTGTGTGATCCGTTTTTTCTTTTCGCTTCTGCTTCTCTGTGTTCACTTCTCTATACACTGGGGTTCTACCTATTTTTGGTTTATAACTTTCATTTCTTTCGGGAAATTGTCTAGACATTCTCGTTTCTCAGTTTTTGGGTGTGTTCATCTATGTTCCGTGTGCTGATCATTGTTATTTTTGGGTCGGTGGTTTAGTTACAAGACTTTAGTATATACATTTTAGCGACGGAAATGCTCATTTGCAATTGGAGTTGGCCGAGAGTCAAGTGCAACATCTGAACACCAAAATCGAAAGATTGGAAAAGACCAACGAACATTTGAACAAGAAGTGAGTGTTTTCAAATCAAATGACAAAACAATCATCCTTATTTTCAGAATTGTCGAATTGGAGACCGACTGCAAGCGTGGCGGCACGACCTCGACTCATTCCAAAACTGGTGGTTTCAAGTTAACGCCAGAAATGGAAAAGGACATGTCCAAAATGATCGGAACAATCAGCGAGCTTGAGCGTAAGAATCTCGAGCTCACCACTCAAGTCAAGCAGTTGGAGACCAAGTCGACACCGAAGCCCAACTTTGTGGTTCCTGTTGGAACAACCACAGCAGAGTTGAGAAAGGAGCAGGAGAAACGGAAGGCGTTGGAAGCGCAGGTCAACGAGTTGAAAACAACAGTATTTAAATCCGATAATCAAAAAGTCATCTCGCTTGCCACTAAGGTAATTGAACTCCTCAATCAGATATGCTGTTCCCAACATCGATTTTCCAGATTGAACAGCTGAACGGCCAGCTGCAAATGGTGAACGAAAGATGTACCACACTTCACAAAAAACAAGTCAAAGACGGGGAGATGCAGTATGCGGACGAAATGAAGCGGAGAATCGAAGATCTCGAGAAGCAGTTGAGTGAGAAACAAGCGGCGGATTCCGTTAGCGAGTTGCAAGGCAAGATTCCAACTATCGATGAGATTGAGCAGTGTTGTGAAGTGCTGGCAGCGGTTGAGACACAGACCGGAAGACTCTGCAAGCAGTTTGAGAAGATTGATCATGCTCAGAAGGTTAGTGTTGGGTAAACCTATACTTTTAACCAACGACCTCTAGTGAACCAGGGATGATACTTGGCCTTGTGATGTTTTTTGTTCGACTTGTAGAAGTCAAGTTACGAGCTTCTGAAAAAAAACTGAGGTGTCATGACCATGTTCACAATTGTGATCAACATCGCCGATTGTTTCAGGATGAACGTCGTCGTTCTCTCTCCAAAGACAGCGGAGCAGCGATCATCGCTGAACTCGCCAACGTTATGCAGGAGATGAAGAATGTTCATCAAAAACTAGACAACATCAAGAGTGCAACTCCAAACTCCGGATTGTCGGTGAAACGGGTGCCCAGCAAGGAGAACATTCTCGATGCGAAGTGTGCAAAATGTGACCAAGTGCAAGCCAGTATTGAAGAGCAGGCAAATGAAATCTCATTTTACAAGAAGAAAAACAAGGATCTCACCAACCAAGTGCTACAAACCGAGGACCGCTGGACGATTGAGATTGAAAAACAGCGACAAATATTTGAGAAGGAGATCAAGACTCTTAATATCCGAATTGCGGATGCCAAGAGGCAGAATGATGAGCTCTCGGAGTTGTTGGAGTCAAAGTCGACGACTCTTATTGAGAAGACCAGATCCTTGGAGGAGCAGGAGGAAAGGAACAAAAAGTTAAGAGCTGAGACTGAGCTACTGAGAAAGGATATGCAGGTAGGACGAAAAGTTCTGTGCAAAAACAGTTTGAGGTTTTCAGGAGATGGAGACCGATAAGAAGACGGTAAAGGAGTTTGAGATCAAGTACAAGAAGTTGGAGAGTATCTTTGAAACCGAGCGGGAGAAAATGAATGCAGAAAGAAACAGATCCAAAAATGAACTTACGGCTATGAAGAAGATGAAGGATGATGCAGAGGAACACTTGAGTATGTTTCTCGTTTTGCAAGAAGAATCAACACTTTATTGTTTTTCAGAGAAGCTCACTGAAGACCAGAAGAAGAGTGAAACGAGCTGGAAAAATGAAAAGTCGAAACTGGAGAAGGAGATTTCACTTTTGAAAAAGCAACTCCCGGATGAGCATGAAATGAAAGAATCAACTTGTAAGAACTATTTTTTTAGAGTTAGTCCTCATTCCAAAAATTTTAGCAACTTCCCTAAACTCATTCTCTGGTGAGCCATCCCCACTCCGCCGTCAGGATAGTGAGAAAATGTTGGTGTTGGAGCTCAAAAAGCAGGTTTCGATTCTGGAGAAGAGAATTGCCGATGCCAACTCTTCCCTAGAAGACTGCAGAATTCAGAATGCAGAGTTGAAGGATCAGCTCTCCAAGGTTCAAACTGGATGGGATAAGGATAAGGAGGCGTTCCAACACAAGACCCGGAAGAGTGAAAAGTTGAGAACCGTGGAGATTGATGCGATGCAACAAAAGTTCAGCAGTCGCATGAGAATCATGGAGGATACTAACAAAGCTCTTCATTCACAGGTACCACGACATTCATTTTGAGCTATCTAACTCTTCTCTTCAGCTCGTCCTTGCTCGTCGTGAACGAGACACCAACAAAGATGCTCTTGTCAACTTTGAGAAGCAGGTCACCGAGGAACGAAATAGTCTGAAGGTTAAAGAAAAGACTGCGAATGAGTCGACGGAGAAAGTGAAGGAGCTTGTAAGTAACTCGGATCGTGTGTCGACCACTCTTACTAACATGCATTCTTTTCACAGAAAACTCACATTTACCATGTTTGACACCTAACACCAGTGAGCTTGTTGTACTGTCATATTTATTCATACCACGGGTGCATTGTTCATTAACACGCAAGTTTTAGACGAAGTAGAAGGTAATGTTCCAATCGTTGTGTTATTGTCGTACTGTCCCAGTTAGCAAATTTCCACTTTTAGCAAAACCGATTGACGGCAAAAGAAGAGGAGCTGGAACGCTTGAACACGGACTTACGGTTAACCAAAGAGGCTCGCAAAGCTGATCAAATCTTATGGAACATTGATAGAGCTAGAAATCGAAATGAGAAAATCGACAATACGGACTCGGTGGAAACCATTCGGAAGCAATATCGCGACTGTGAAACTTTCTATTCAAAGGAGATGGATCGGTTGAATGACAAGATCACTGAAATCACTGCGGAGAAGAATCGGCAAAAGAACGAGGCGCAGAAGACTATAAGAGTGCTCGGGGAGCAGATTCGTGTGCTTGAGATTGAGCAGAAGAACTTGTCACAGAACAAGGATAGTCAGCAGGTGGTAAAGGTAATGGATTGCTTAGGGTGTAGGACAAACGGGATTGGACACTCCAATATATGATGGGTACTAGAAAGAGCAGGTTTTGAAGTATATTTTGGTGTTTTCAAAGACTCCCAAAAGCTGAGTTATAAGCTTTTGAAGTGAGATCTCACGAAAAAATGTTATAAACGCCATCATGACACTTTTGTATATTATGTGTACCAGTGGAAAGAGCAGGGTGCTTCAATGTTTCTGAAAACTGATCTTGTTTTCCACAAGCCTTGTTACAAGCTTTTGAAGTTGAGCGCAATGGTCCACCTTTTCCCTAGTGTTCGGTAGTTACCCAAACACGACTTCAGACGCTCATAACTTGACTTCTGAAAGTTGGTGGCAGTTTTTGAGAATTGGGGAATGCATTTCCATATCTCCGTTTTTTGATGATATCCATCACAAAGTAGAATGTTATGGTCACATTTACGAGCTTGGCAATCTAAAAACTGTGATGTTTTCAGGAAATGATCGAATCTGAACGTGAGAGACTTCAACAAATTGTCCACCTCAACGAGCTCCAAAAACTGACTCGCAAATACCGTTTGAGTAGTATCATTGACCAACTCGCATATGTCAGCGAGGCCACTCGCAAAACCTCCCGCGAGAATGAGCCGGATGGAATACGGTACATTATCAATCAGCTCACCGTTTTGAGAGACGACGAAGCAGCCAACAATTTGAATCCGTAAGTGTTAGAAAGAGTGGCGTTATAAGAAGCAAAATTTCAGAGATGAGAGAGCAGGTTCTGTGCTCGGTGAAAAGGCTTCAAATGGGTACGCCCCGTCGATCTCAGAGTGTGGAGAGGGAACGTATGATAATATCAGTCAATCGTCGTTCTCGATCCGATCTGTTAATAGCGCTCCGTTGAGGCATGCCTATAGGTAAGTTTTTCAGCGGCAGAGCACATATTTGTTGTTCCTACTTCTCACTTCTTCTTGTCTTCATGTCATGTTCCGATTCTTTACTATTCTATTTTTTGATTTTCTGATTTCTCAACTTTTGAGTTCAATTTGATTCTTCAGAATTCTCTAACTTGTAGGTCCATGATTACTTCTACCTACCTAGTCTTAGCCACTTCTCAACTCAACAAACCTCTCCGCATGCGCCTCTCATTTTCTTTTCACTATCATTTCCAGACATGCTAACCTTCCTATTCCAACTACCACCGCTTCTGTTTCCACCACCATCAGTGAGACAGAACCGTATTATAGTAAACCGGAAAAGTTGAACATCATCAGCAACTACACCACGAAACGATCGTTCAGGTAACCAGGGGTATATCTTTTCTGTTTTTTTGACTGTCGGTTTTTGTGGCTTTTGTGAACTTTTTTTGTTGGGGTTGGGGTTACTTTCAATAACAAACTTTGAAGAAAATGTATTTGGGATAATTAAGGCTCAAAATTGGTCGAGTCTTTGAACAAACTTTTCAACATGGTTCAAATATTATTTTTTAGAATCAAGAATTAGATTACTGATAGTGAAAAAATTACCTATTCCATCAGAAAACTCACTTATCATTTTTCTAGCACTGAAAGCTCTAGTGGGTTCGACAAATACGGTCGTCCCTCTCGTCGCGGGCTCTACCAAGAACCATCTTCCAGCAACAACCTGAGTAAGCCCGACTTTCCTAACTTTTTCATTTCCAAACGTCTTCAGATGTCCCCGGTAGAAAAACCTCCAACGATGAGTATTCAATGGGTCGCGCTGCTTCGTTCGACAATCGTAGCCAATACAGTGAAGATGAAATCACCGAAGATGGAAGAGGGTCCCGACCCAACAGCACAGGAGCCAATATACTGTATCGAGTTCGACGAGAAGAGTTGGCTCGAGGTGGACAACCTTCTGTGAAACTGATGGCCAAGGCTTTTGAAGCTATCGACGAACCAAGAACAGACAAACGAGGTTTCTTCGGTATCCGCAAGTCTAGATCGGTGGAGACCACACAGAACGGGAAGCAGAGCAAATTTGTAAGTCCAGATGTTGGTCTAGCTTGTATTAATTCTATTCCAGGAAGAAGCGGCGAACTCCGCATTGATGCATAGTCTGGGACAGGTTGAGGAGGGTGTCAGTAGTAATTATGCTACACTACCCAGAGGTGGGAGGAACCCATTCAAAAATATGGGATCCCGACTGGTGGAGCGCGTTCGTCGAAGTCTGTCAAGATCCAGTAGACAATCTCGGGATTCTGATAGAGAAGACGAAATCGAAGTGCAAGTTTATAAGAAGGTATGGGGAAAGAGAACCAAGAGCATATGAAAAATAGCAGTTTTCAGCCCGAGAAACCCATCTCCTCACCCAAGAAGACCAAGAAAAAGTCAGCCGAATCTAAAGCCCGCAAAAATTCCAGCAACATCTTGTCATGATCCCATTCAACTATTCGAGTCACTTGTTTTTTCACTCACTATCTTTGTTGCCAATCTAACCTAATGTTCCTTTTCATAGTTACCCCCCATTTGACCATCTTGTCGATTACGTTGCCATTCTGACTTTTATTATGATTTCAATTCATTTGTCAAGTAATTTTTATGTGTTTCCTCATTGAATAGAAAAAAAGTTGATGTTTACATGATCTTAGCACTACCGCTCGGGGGCTCATCCTTGTCACTTTCTCCCTCCGAATCACTTCCATCGTCAGCGTCGTAATCTT
Organism: Caenorhabditis sp. 40 LS-2015; assembly: GCA_900536305.3. Classification (NCBI taxonomy): domain Eukaryota; kingdom Metazoa; phylum Nematoda; class Chromadorea; order Rhabditida; family Rhabditidae; genus Caenorhabditis; species Caenorhabditis tribulationis. The sequence goes on along the minus strand of LR545917.1, from coordinate 111,517 downwards.
CCTCCCATTCACCTTCCTCTGGTACCTGAAACAGAAGACTTGGTTAAATTCGATGCTGAAAACTCACCGATCCATCTGCATCAACAATCTCCCAATAAACAGATGATGCCTCCAAGTCGTCTCTTAGAATTCTTTTGAGTGCAGTTTCGATCTGAAATTTAAAATAGGAAAAACATACTTCATTCATAATTACCTCGACAACTCCCATCAACTTCTTCTGCTTGGTCTTACGGAATCTCTTCTTTCTAGCGTTCTTCATCGGTGGCACAAGACCATGTGGAAATTGGAACTCTCTGGCTCTCTGAAAACTTTTGATTCTAAAAGTTTGTCAGCTCCTTATAGTCATACATACCTCTCTAGCCAACTGTCTTGGTTTTTTGACTATCACCACTGGCTCAGCCGCTTTCTCTGGGTCAACCTCCTTGACCTCTTCTTTTGGTACTTCGACTGCTTTCTCTGCCGCTTTTCTTTCCTTCTTGGAATTTGGCATTGCTCCTTCGCACACGATGATTTGAGAGACATCGGCCACTTTGTAGAGAGTTGAGTTGTCCAAAGTTTTGTGAACCTAAAACAGAGTTTCAGATCTTGAGCTCCCTCCACCATTACAATAACATACCTCTGTGATAGTTGGCAGATCCAGAATCTTGGCTGGCACAACCTGATTGCCGAGTTTGATTTCAACGAGTCGATTGTCTTCGCCGATGTGAATGCCCATATGCTCCGCATCTTTCTCACCATCAACAATTTTGTTGACCCGTTCAACTAGGTTATCGGGAACACGGAGAACGATATGGTTTTCCCATTCCTCGAAGTCGTCATGATTCTGGAAAAAAACAAACTTTGAGCGTACTCTAGCTTTTGAAGTTGCTATTTGGGCACCAACAGAGCTTCCAAGTTGTGACAAGTACATAGATAGACTTTTCACAAGCTCATAACCTGTCTTCTGAAGACCGATATCATATGAACGAAATGGGTAACATTAGGAAGATCAAGTTTTGAATCGTATTTTCCTATCCTCAAAAACTATTGCCGACCATCAGGAGTCGAGTTATGACCTTCTAAACAATTTCTGATGTTACCCATCGCATACAAAGACATTATATTCCTGATCGAAAAACTCTCTAGTTAGTAAACTTTATTTTCACTTCCAAAACTCACTTTCGACTTTGAGCTCTCTGGTGCATTTGATGCCATTATTCAACCTGAAAAATATGAAAATAGAGGACGGGTCAGAGACAGAGACAACGAAAAAAAACGTGGAGGAATAAGTATCAATGCGCGAACAATAGCTGTGTTTTGTCATACACCTCTCAACCATTGCAAAAGAGAACAAACAATCCTAAAAATCAAGGGAGAGGGAGAACAACGATTGACCTTCCGCTGCCCAAAACTTCGAACGATAGGGTGTGCAATACTGTTCTCCAGTAAGGGCGTCTGTGGAGAACGAAATAGGAAAGAAGAAAGGGGAGAGAAGATGAATGACATATTGGGATGACGTTCGTAGCGACGAAAACCAAAAACCAATTAGGAATTCGAATTGATAGCAGGGATGGAGGTTGAAAAAAGTACACTGCTTATCGTTTTGTGACGGTCTGACCGAACTGTTATCATTTTTGTAAATTGAAAAGTTACAGTTTGAATAGAGCATTTCGAACTGGTTTTACCATTAGAGCTTTGATCGATACACTAGGCCTTAAAGAAATAAAAAACGATAAATGGGAAAGGGATGGAGTAGGATTTAGACTCTGCTATAATGACCCTTCTAATAGACTCAATTATGACTGTCATCGGCCTCAATGCCAATTATGAAGGTGTATGTGTGCACTGCATTTCGCCAGTCACATCTTCTCTTGTGTCTTCCCCAGCCTCCACTGATCCTCTTCTTGTGACGTTGTGAGAGGTTCTTTTGTGGGTGAGGGTCTGTGCGACAGCAGGAGAACAGCAGATGTTGTCACTGTGATTTATGGGGTCTACCTGATGTGAAATAATGAGTCTAGGACGTCTGTTCCTGGTTTTTGGTCTATCTGGGGGAATTCGGATGGACAAGTGCTAGATTGAATCTAGCCGGATGGGATGGAGATAAAAGTGCTAATTGTTCGATTCGATTTAGACAAAGACATTCAAATGGGGCCACAGAAGGAAAGGTCAAGCACTCACTATAGGGTGATTTGAAAATTTGAAATGTATGTTTGGATGTCAATTTCAAATACGAAACTGATAGTATTTTGCGATGCATGATTGCAAAGCTAACTTTCAAAATTCCGAGCCTTTGTCATACGGTTTTCCTGGTGTCTGAACTGTTGAGCTTTCTGATCTGATCAACCATTTGCACGCGGCTAGACAAAGGATATAAAGATAATATCGGTTGATTTTCTGAATTCAAACATTCCTCAAAGTTTCAATGAGCATTACATGCTAGAAGAACATCGGCTCAATTCAGACACCTCACATTGAAAATGTCAGATTCTCCCACTCAAATCGAAACACAGAAATGTCTAAAGTCGTCAATATGAAAATAGCCGTCGAATCATCATTTTACATCTTTTGTCTCACCTCACATTTTAATATCAGTCTACATACAATTGGATTTCTTCTTCCTACCTTCAAAGTTTCAAGAGATCATCTGTCTGGAAGGCTTTGGTATAAAAATGATGAAATTCTCTATTGCGTCTTTGAAAATTGCAACTTTCTCTCTTTGATTCTAAAAACCAATCGGAGCAAAAATTAATTGATAACGACCGCTGGAATCTTGGTAATTTCACATTTAGAGAAGGAAATGTTCTGAAAACGAACACTACACTTTTCAAGGTTCATCACTTTTTTCTTTCTAATCTGGAACGCGTAGGTTCATCTTTTGTTTTCCAGCTAATGCTTTTGTTGCAGTTATATACTCTTTGACTTTATCATAAGAATCAGATTTTTCAGCAAGAATTTTCTATTTTTGTTCGAGTCTTCTTATTAGACGCAATCAAGTAACGCCTGGATGTCTGTATTGAAAACCAGACAATAGTCGCAAAGTGACGTTCGTCAGAGGTTGATTTATGGCTTTTTTGAAGAACCATGGAGCATCTTTCAACGTTTTTCAAAATCTCCACTAACCAAATTTTCCCTCCCCAAAAATGATCCTCCTGGTTAAAACCATTTTTATTCCAACCAAACGGGAGCTTTTTCCGCGTTTTATTCGTTTTTTCGAATCCTTGATGCCCTAATCTACTAGATTACTTTCAATCCACTTACTACTTCCCAATCCTTCGGGCACCCCTGCAAAACTCGCCACTCGGAGAAAAACGAACCCTTTATCCTAATGAAAAGGACTGCCGTGTCTTTTTATATATCTGACAGACTATTTCTCTTCTTCTTTCCGGTTCAGATTTTTCTTCTTTTCCCATTATTCCTCTTAGTAAGAACGTTAGAGTGGAGCATTGCAAAAAGGGCAGTGTCCGCTGGAATTGAATTTGGATTGAGATGCGGTGGAAAACAAAGTGGTTTCTGGTGTCGACCGTCTATTTTGAAAGTTTTACTGTTGGGATTCTCAAAACTTCAGAAAATTTTTCTAAATCTTCTTTCATCAAACGTCCTTCTACATTCTCTTCTTGATATATCTTTTCAATTTCCCCTGTTTCACTTTATCTGAGGTCTCATCTATTCTTCTCCACTTCTTTTAGTTACCTTTTCTTTGTCAATTCGAATCATTCTTTTTCTCATCGGATGTTTGTTCCATTCTCTTCCTGAACTTGTCATCTCGATTTTTCTCTTTACATGATATCATTCTACTTTCGGACAAAGCAATTACTCCCATTTGATGTCCCGTTGGTGAGACGTTGTCTTAAGAAGCAGGGAGTTTTGAAATTTAATGAAAGTTGTTTTACATCGAATTTGAGCTGAAAAATATTGAAGTCACAAAAAGGATTTTAAATACATTTCGAACGGGTGAATACGATACATTTTGCAGTTTTCTCCCGATCCCACTCTTCCATTTTCTCCCTTCTTATAGCACATCATGCGCGTTTCATAATATAATAATATTAAGTGCACAAAAAGGGGAGTCAATTACTGGCACCAAGATCATTTTCTCGGCCACAAAAACGCACCACATTCATAAAAATGTTTCCTACTCATTTTTCCCGGGCAGTTGTGTTCTAGCCAGCCCTCATTGCACTATTTCCTTCCAGCTCTCCTCCCGGTTTTTTATTCCATCCCATTTACTTCATTTTTTCTTCTTCTCTTCCTACCCGCTTAGGGTCATAAACCCCCATCTCGACAAAATGAATTTAGGAAATGGAAAAAAGGGAAGGAGAAGAAGGCGGAGAACGGGGGAAGTGGGAAATGAACTCCGGATCCAGATGAATTGAGTTTTTGGGCTCTCATCCAAATTAGGTCCTCTTCAGTTTTCAGGACTAGAGTTTGTGTTGAGAAGTCTTCCCTTCTGTACAAAGTGTACACCATTCTGATTTTGCAAAAGGTCATCATTGTCCCTCCGTGGTTTGTTGCGTCTTGTATGCAAATTTGTGGACGCAGAAAGACCGAAGGACATCAAAAACGTATTTCCGACTTTGTTGCAAAATCGTTGTTGTTGTTACGAATCACTATTGTATAGATAGTGCATTTGAGAAGAAAACACATCTTTGATTGTAGTTTTGGAGCATCCATCTGACTAGAGAACGGTGTCAACAAGAGATGACATTTTGATATTTGGTGAGTGCGTTTGCTCTTTCTTATGGTTCCTATCCCATACTAATGTGTCATGTACCCGTTCGCAACATTCCTCAATAATAAAGGTGCAAATTGTTCCCAATCCTCTGTGTGTTTTCTAACCATAGGGCTCTCAAACACGAATCCTTCTTTTTGTTAGGGTCGAAAAGTTGATACTTCGGTCTAGAGCCAAACCAAATCTTTTAAATCTATCTATTCTCCCGGCTACATTTGACATAAGCTAGGTCTTCACACTTTCCGATTACTTTTTCCCCTCATAATCTGGTTATCTTGATCTACCTGTCATGCTACTTTTTGACACAGAGACTATGTATGTGCAGAACACATGCATAAATCATTCCTGACAAAGTATACCTTGGATCTGTTTCTTCTCTGATTCACAGGCTATTCTTGGCACCCCCCCCCCCCCC
>LR545917.1:89395-106357 GCA_900536305.3 Caenorhabditis sp. 40 LS-2015 | reverse complement strand
GCCCCCCCCCCCCCCCCCTTAATTGTTGGTCTTCACAATTGCTCTTCACACTCCATCCTCTATTTCCAGCCTCATGATCTCTCACTCGAGCTTGATGTGTATGCTACTAGAGTGTCTGGTTTTGACCACTGCTGCTTCCTATGTGCCTGAACCATTTCACACTCTCATCGTCCCATTTAAGTCTGAAAATGGAGGATCAACAACGGAACGTGTCTACTTGGAGTTTCATTGCCACACTGGTAAGACGAAGTTTCAGTGTTTGACTCATCACTTGGTTTCAGTGCTCTACGATAAGAATATGGCAATGAAAATGGAATTGGAAGCTAGCCAAGATATTGCGATGTCTGTCGACAAGTGTGGAAAACGATTGTTCCAGACTATTGAAGATAGCAGTGATGCTACATATGTGTTTGATAGAGACTGGATCTCAGCAATGCTCACAGGAATTTCCAAGACATGTGATGTCATCAATGAATATGCGTAAGTTGATCACTCGGAAACCTGAATTCATGTAAACCACTATTCAGCGTGGACTTCACCTTCGACTGCAACGGACCATGTAACGGATCTCTTATCTTTTCTCTCCTGGAGCTGCAACCTAAAATGTTCGCGGAAAGAGCTTATGAGCCAAATGGAGTCGTTGAGTTCAAAACAACCGGTGGAAATGCTCCAGATTTTGCCCACTGGGAACTTGGAGTCCTCATCGAAACTAGTGAGTTGCACTAGAAATCAAAACTCGTCATTGTTTTCATTGTTCTAGTTTTTCTGAATCCACTCTGCCGACTGGAGTTTGTGGTCAACTACACTACTGCCTACCACTTGGCATTTGAGAAATGTGGATTGGAGTTTCTTCAGCTCAGCGGACCGAAAGGGCAAAAGAAACACGCGTTGGCATGGGAAGAGATCAAAATCGCGCGTTTGTTGGCAACCACTCAATGTGAGGAGGATCCGAAGAACATGTGAGTTGAATGTCCATTTGACAAGAGAATGATGTGAACATAATCACGTTTACGACCTCGCAAGTGAACATTCATAGAACTTCAAACATTTTAGGATCAACTATGTCATGACTTCTGAAGAATCTGGGAACGGAACCCTCACTTTTCACTGGAAACAAACCAACAAACCGCTCCAACATCATCCCGGTAACGATGTCGCTGAGATGTCCTTGGCGATGGGGCTCCCAAAACATAAAAAGCCCAGGAAGGAGCAACCAACTCAAATCGGACGTCTTGTCAACATCGCCATTATCCCTGTCATCGCTGTCATCCGCTATCGTCATTTTTTGTAATATGTGTTTTTGTTTATAGTCATCGTTTCTCAATTCATTTCTCCTTTCATTCCGAGTTTTTCGAACGCCCAGATCTTTTCATTCTGCCCTTGACAAAAATAGTTCTTATTAACCTGACTCTTTCCCAACCATCGACCTGAATGCATCACCTTATCACTTTTTTTAACTGTTTCTGACTCCTCGAGTCTTTCTTTCTCTGATGATCACTCTACATTGCAAGTTATAAATAATATAGCTCGATGATGCGACAATTTAATTTTTCATAAGTAACATTTAACGTCCATTAACAAAGAACAAGAACACTGCAGCAACCTCTTCCTTACTGATGTCAGCCTCAGTCAGACCGAGATCCCTGAGAACGTTATCCGGGTGGAAGTATGCTTCAACCAGCTCGACACCCTTGTATGCAGCAGAAGTCAAAGCCTGTTTCTCTTCAACGGAGCATGATTGTCTTTCAATGACACACGCGCTAAGAGGTCTGAAGACAGCGACGATTGAGTCAATGGAGATTTCTTTCACTTTGACTTGACCGCTCAGAAGAATCATATTGGCACAATGTTTCACGGTTTCTTCGAGAGCATCTGGATTCTGTAAAAAGTGTTGATGTTATTTCAAAGTTTCGCTAAAAATGAACTTACATTCACGATTTTCTCAGCACACTCGAATCCTTCCTGGTAGATCTTCTTGCTAATGTACAGAAGGTCATTATAGATATACTTGGCTACTTTTACATTGGCACAGTTAGAAGGAGCAAAGCATTTCGCATTCTCGACATCTTCAATCATCGAAATCATGAACTCTTTGTCATACAAGAGCTCCGATCCATTGGATGTATTGTAGTTGGACTGGAAAACTATACATAACAAAATGAACAAATTGTGAAGTTGACTTACAGTTACATCAGTGAGGCATGTCTTCACAGACTTCAACTCTGCTCCGCAGGGAGAAGCATATTCGGCAGCATCCTCAGCGGCAATGAACAGATCAGCAAGGTTGAATTCTTCATCAGGATTCTCCACTTCTTCTACAAACTTTGACTGCGAAATCGCAGTGAAAAAGAAGAACAGAAGGAAAGTCTTGATCATATTGAAGTTTTCACTGGTGAAACCAGCCAGCTCATGCTTATAAAGCCGAAATGTACAAAACATTTGTACAAAAGTGACGAATTTGAAGAAAAACATAAAATGTGCTGAATATAGCCAGATAGTTGTGATTTGAATGTCAGAGAACAGTGTGTTCAGAACCAGTTGATTTGTACAAAAAAAACTGAGGAAAGCGAGAAGAAAAAAGGGAAGAATTGATAACCTTCTGTAAAACAAAAGAACCAGTGTAGAATCTGAATTCCGCAAATTACGAAAATATTTCTTCCTTTTGTTGTCCTTGTGGAGTACACAACGATTGTTTTTTTTTGTTTTTGCGGTATTCGGGTTTTTTTTATGATTTTTGGTTTCTTTGAATTTTGAACAGCTCCTAGTGAGACATTAATTTTAGAAAATAAAGAAACATATTTTTACAACTTTTATTGCTATTTTTTCGTCGATTTTCTCTCGACTGTTCGAAAATGTTGGTTTTCGACAGAAAAAGCGACAAACTTGTTAAAATATGATTTTTTTTTCTTTTTAATTATTTATCAACTTCAAATTGATCAAAATTTGAAGAAAATGGACTAAAAATCATCGAAAATAGCCAAAATCGCCACAAAAAGTTTCGTTTCGTCCGCGTCGTGTACGCACTTCTGTTTGAAAACTACACACGAAAATCGAATCTCTCGCCGCGACGCGCGTCTCAATAGACTGCCACTGGAGAGATGGCAGCAGTGCGGTCGCATCGCGGTCGCCTCACAATCGAAGATTCTTACACGTGGTTTTCGGAGTTTCAGCGTTTTTTTTTCTCTAAATTTTTTCTTTTCATCGAATCATTTCAAATTTCCACCAACTCAGTATTTTGAATGAATCTATAATATTGCATGAGACAGTTTAGTTTTGAAATGATTTGCTGCCCTCGATTCAATAAAATTTTGAAAAAAAAAAGTTGACTTAACAATAAACAAATTGTTAAATTTAAACGTGCCAACTTTTTTAATTGTAACTGTTGACACTTTTCATCTTAAACTTAAATGAAAAATCTGCAAAGAAACAATTTTCATATCTCGGGGTAGCGTCTACATCGAATAATATTCAGGAAATTCCGAAAAAAGTGACCCTCACCACTTCTTAAACTGCATTTGCTCTCGTCTCTTTCTCAATCGTTTGCTTTTCTCTGAATACTCGTCAATGCGCATTTTCAGAAACAGAATGTCTACACCTTCTCCGACTCAACCTCTTCCTCCTGCCCATCCTCTTCCGGAACAGCAACCAAACCCTCGAGCTCTCATTCTTGCTGAAGTGCTCCGTGGGGAAAGCTCATTGAGAGCGTACAACAATGTCTGCCGAGTCACAGGACCCATGTCTGCAACGGAATTCCGGTTTTGGTACAGACGTTTCAAAGTTGGGAAGCATGACTTGGATCATGATAAAAGGTGAGAGTATAACGCCTACTAATATTTGTCGCGATAGCTTTTGTCTAAATTTTGGAAATTTCGCTGAAAACAGAAAGACCAGAAAAATCCTCAATAAAGTTGTTCAGTTTTCCCTCAACAATCCGGAAAACTCGAAATTGAATCAGATTGTGATCATCTTCCATAAAATTTTAGAGGTTTCGAAAAATCGTCATGACTTGAGAAAATAACATTTTCAAAAATTTCCCCCGCAGAACTTTTTTTTTCTGCCACTATAGTCGTTCAAAAATCAGAGGGACTAATACAAGTTCAAATATTTTTTTAAGACATTTTCCTTTTTTTCAGCCAAGACCCATCGCTGCAACAGCTTCCCTTCGAAATCCTGCAGCACATCGTCGGGTATATAACCTCCGAGGGTACACGCCACATGGCCCGTGCATCTTCTGTATGGCTTAGGAACATCATCGACACGACCAAGTTCAAAGAAAGAATTTATTCTTTTGTCCTCGCGGACAGGTCCTCAGTACTCTACACACACGGATCAGTGCAATTCTATTCACTGGAAGATGGCTGCAGGATTACACGAAGTGGTGACTATCCTGGTCTCGTCATCAGCCAAGTGAAAGATAGCCTGCTGATGGCAGCCATGAAGGAGTTCATTTTCAAGATGCGTCAACCGAAACTGGAGATGCAGAAGCTCAACATTCAATTCGAATTTCAAAATGAAGATTCTCGGACAACTTGCGCCAAATACTTCAAGAGCTCACTCAAGACTTTGGAAAATCAGATTCAAGCGAAACATTTGCGAGTGATCGCTTATGACACGGAGCCAGTTCTGGATACGATCTGTGCACTGAAGCCAGGATTTTTGGAAAAAATCGAGTTGATTGGAGTGCGAAGAGATGCTGATTCTGAAGACTTCCTGCGTAAACTTGTTCACACGGAGCAGTGGAGGCGAGCAATCGATGTTGATCTGAAGCGTTTTGCTTTTCAGACGATCCCCTTCAATACATTCATGAATCTGAAAAGGTTTCAAATCGAGGTGGAGAGCTTTACAGTTGGTGACTTAGATGATCTCAAGGTGAGTGGAATTCAATTTATTGTGACAGTGAATCATGTTCAATTTTCAGATGGTATTGAGATCTCCCCAGTTTGAGTATTGCGAAATTGAATCGACGAAATATGCGTTTCCTCGTGTGGACGAGTTGGAGTTGGATGTCGTTTTCAGGAATTGGATAAAACATAGACGCCGGAACGTCTGGACAACTCCGATCACAGAAACGAAGTACTCATTTCGTTTTTTGTTCAAACAACAGTCTCTAAAAGTACGCAAGATCTCCGAAAATGTCGATGATAATTGGTTTCCTCATTTTAGATTCTGATTGATTGTAATCTGATTGATTGTAGCTTGTCAAATAAACTCGGCTGCTGATAATTCTCGAATTTTTGTAAGACTTCCAGTTTTTGATAAGCAGTTTTCAGCTTCCTTCTTTCTTTTCCATCCATTCTAACTGTTAAAAAACACAACTACATTTTCTGCTTGTAGACGGACATCTCTCTTCAGCACAACCTCTGAATTTTTTTCTCCCTATGTTTTGCTTACAAAACTCACCGAATAGAGAATTCTGAAGCTCAACAACTTTTCGGAAACTTCTTCATCTGAAAAAAAAAACTCTGTAAGTGTATCGCAACCACCAAATGTTCAGTTTAGTATACCACTCACTAGTCAGTAGGACCTCAAACTTTTATTCATATATTGTAGCTTGAAGAATCATCAGATTAAATACACATCGAGATGGATTCAAAACCATAAAATTGCAACAAACATGACGAGGGAAAGAGCATGGTGAAGGCATTTTCCGTTGTCATACTCTTCTGGTAGCAATTTGACAGGTTCATTGAGACGCTCGTTTATTTCGACGGATTTGATGAGGGCTCGAGTGAGTGCTTCTTTTTCCGCCACGTTGCAGCTTAATCCACCAATCATTCGATTCGCACAATCCAGCATTGATTTTTCAAATTTACAATTCTCAATATTGTGAATTATTTCCGTTTCACTCTGGAAAATGTAAATTTGGGTTCTCTAAAGTGTATACTAATCTTACCTTTTCTAGACAGTCCTTCGCGCTGCCGAAAGCCGTCTCGATCACAGGCGTGAGACTTTCGTATATCTGTCTCATGAAAACCACATTCTGGCACTTGCTGTGTTTCAAGCATTGGCCATCGACAATCTCTCTATTGTAATCCAGAACTGGCGCGATTGAAAAGAATTGATGGACAGAGAGAGTTGCATAATTCGATGGCAGAAATTTGTTCTGTAGCCTCAAAAATAATTAACTTTCGAACCAAGAAAACGCTCACCGTGGCATTTATGATACACTCGTTTGCAATATTAAGTTCTCTCTTGCAGTCTACGGAAGGAGTCTCGTCGTAATAAAGATCTTTGTCAAGTCTGCTGAGATCGATAGGATAGAATAATTGAAGATTTGGGAACAGAATGAGCACAGCAAGCTGCATGATGGCGGGGAATGAAGAGCAACACTGTATTCTTGCCTTTTATTCTGTGGTGTTGTGACGAAAGGAAGGTCTTTTCAGAGACGTGTCACGAATCATGACGCATCATTTTGAATGAATAACAAGCAAGAACAATAAAAAGAAAAGCAGATTTCGTACAGTTCACATTGGTGCCAAAAAGAACCATGTGTGTTGTTTTCTGATGATGCAAGGAAACTTTTCCTAGACATGTTACAGGAAAGGAAAAAGACATGCTATCAAACAATCATCGTCAGAAAGTTCTTGAACACTGAAAACTTTTGGTTTGGAATCAGGGTGACTACCGGGGAAGTTTTTCTGTGGTCTAGGGAAATGAGGATGAAAAAGAACTGGCTTTGATTTTGAGCTGTGGGAGAGAGCTTAATCTTGCAGAAGGGGAACTTTGCTATCCTGTAGTATTGGAGACGGTAGCCGCAGAATTTGTGGTAATAGATGTTTGGCATCAAGAAAATTGATATACTTTTTTGGTTTCCCAAAAATCAGAAAGCCTTTATTGTCCATTAACAACCCGTTTGTTATCATTGAACACACGATTCTTCTAGTAGAAACCTTTTGTATTTGAAGTTGACTTGTCTGTCTAATCTATATCGCTGGTACTTTATTATGCATTTGAAAAGCATCGTATTCAGGCTTGCTCGGAATCGGAAAACGGATATTCCGATTTTCCGATTTTTCCGACTTTTTTCGGAAAATTTTTCCGACGGGAAATTTTCCGATTTATTTTTTCGGAAAAATTCTCTGGTCGGAAATTTTCCGAAAATATTTTTCGGAAAAATCGGAAAAAAACAACACTAACCAGCAACACTAACTGTCTATTTTTTTCATCATTACACCTTATAGGGTAAGGTTCAAGCACTTTCTACATGATATCGTCTTGAAAACAATATTTTTTTCCAATAAAACTGAAAACGTATCTTTTGTAAAAAAATTTTTCTCAAAAAATTTCTAAAAAAAAAGCTTTCAGTGTGTTTTCAAGACGATATCATATAGAAAGTGCTTGAACCTAACTATTTATCAAATATCCTTCTTAAAAATTTGAGTTTGGGAGTTTTCGTAGATTATAAATCAAAACTGAAAAGTTTTCCGAAAATTTCCGATTTTCTCCGATTTTTCCGAAAAAAAAAATCGGAAAATTTCCGACCGGAAAAAATTTTCCGAAAAAAAAATTCGGAAAAAAAATTCGTTTTCCGATTTTCCGAAAACTTTTTTCCGAGCAAGCCTGATCGTATTACAAAACAAACATTTCAACGAGAAGAACACTTATAATACACGAAAAAATGCTCAAATGAATTCCAGAGCTACGAAAGGTCCTCTCGTCGATAGCGATGCTGGTTTCCACGGCTTCCGTCAGTGCTCTGACTGCATTCTCGGTACAATCCAGTTTTTGAATTATTGGCAATGAGCAATCTTTTAGATGATGCGCAAATGAATAGGTGTCTTCGCATTTTTCAACTTCTGCACGAATCGTGGAATTTTCCTGAAACAGGTGATAATCAGAGTTATAATTTTCTAGTCAGCGAACCTTCTCTAGGCAGTCATACGCGACTTTGTAGATATCCTGCACCACTTTTGCAGCATCGACATAAACGCCGTGGATGAGTTGGACACTGGAACAGTTATTGGCCAAGCAGTCGTTGCTTAAAACGTCCGCAGAATATTTAACAACCACAGCGCTGGGTTGTGCAAAGAAAGTCGTAGGTTTGAAAGAATCGCTCACGTTGTATTGGTGCTAAACTTTGTTTCGATTTTTCTCACTGAATAAAGAAAACTTACATTAAGATTGGCTATACAGATATGCGCATTTTGTATCTCCTGCTTGCAGTCTCTGATCCAAAGCGATCCAGAAAGAATCAAAGAGTCCGTTAAGTATTCCACATTGGCGGGATAGAAATAATGCAAATTTGGAAACAGAGACAGAATAACTATGGGCAGCATTCTGAACAAAATATCAGAATTGATGTATCGTTGCCTTTTATTCGACGGGGAAGCGATGAAGAATTGATCTCATAACAAAGATGAGTCATTTTTACAGAAAGAGAAAAGTGATTCTGTCATATTTTGTTTCATAGGAGAGCTAACATGTATATGTACATTCAAAAGAAACTGTATATAGTTTCTTGACAACATCTATGCCACGAATATTGATGCAAGACTTGAAACAACTGGCGGTAGAAAGCTTGTGGTCTGAGAGGACAAGGAACTTGTTGAAGATTCAATTGTGAAGCCACCAGAAGAGCCTACGAAGCTCTATCTAGTTAGAGGAGCGACATTTCAGAATGTTCCAGTGAAGTGGCATGAAGTAGATGGCGGTTTTATATGTATCCTGTAGTTCTTAAATGCAAACTAACAACACGTTTATTATCTTCTCAATTCAAGATTTTCAAATTATAAACGCAAAAAGAACTGTAGCTGAGAGGGTCAACAAGTGAAATTGGTTATTGCTTCCAGAGTGTTGAGTTATTACTGTTCCATTCTCTTTCTGAATCTCAACTACCTCACCTTTGACTTCACCGAATTTTTTGGAGTTGGAGGAAGTGTTAGATTCAATTCCATCACTTCCGGGATGATCTGGTCCGTCACTTGTGCTGCCTTCCTCAATTCTGCTTACTTCGGCAGTGTCTTCACTTTCGGACAAAAAGAAGGGGAAATTTCTCTCAGTAACAAATCTCGTTGCGACAATGAACAATTGATTCAGGGGAGTTTTTGTTGTTGTTGTTGTTGCTTCCTCTGTCTGTGTAGCTCTGACCGCTTGTTTTGTGGAAGGATCTAAAAAAACATGTGGGTCAAATACATAATTGTTCACTTACTCTGCTCGTCAATTACTTCTGGTTCGAAAATCGTTCCCTTCTTGAAAGGTTGGTCAGTGGTTGCAGATTCCCCTACTGGCGATTTGGAAGTGTTCTGTCTCTGTCCTCGTACACAATTAGCTCGTTCTGAAAAACAATTTTATTCAGAAGTTTCCATGGAAATGACTCACTATCAAAACGGCATGGGTCCTCAGTCGTGGTCTTGTTAGAAACCTCGAGTGTCACTGTAACGTTGTATTCCGAAGCAATATCTGTTGGTTTCGACGTTGAAGAAGTTTCCGACCCATCTAGCCATGACTCAGTTACCGATTGTTCACCAGAGAGGGATGTGGAAGAAGATGGCAGGGGTTCTCCTGATAATTCCACTGTGGTGTCATTTGAGGAAGCTGTTGAAGAATGAGAGTTTTCGATCACGATGACAGGTGAACCATTACCGTCGGGGGAAGATGTAATGACTTTGCCAGCTGGAGTGGTGGAAGCAGCAGTCGATGTAGTGGATTGGGTTTCAGAAGGCACTGCTGTAGTTGAGGTTTCTGTTGTGGTATCTCCGGATTTTGTGCTATGGGTTTCATTAGTGGAAGTAGATGTGGTTGAGTTTTCAGTTGGAGGACTGGTTGGTGTCGAGGGTCCAGTCGACAATGTAGACGACGATTTTTCCGAGGTTACTGTAGTCGACACAACTGAAAAAATTCAACATGTTCCGTTTTTTCTAAACCTTCTCTGCGTAAGGACACCAACCTATAGAAGAGTCTGGAGCTCTACTTGAAGATGATAATGTTCCGTCTTCCGCTAGAGCAAGATGCACACACAATAGGAATAGAAAAAACAAAACTTTCATCGTTTTGGTGCTCAAGGTGGGCTAACTCAATCTCCCATTTTCTTTTATGCTCACCCCAAATACAAAACATCGGCGTTTCAAACAAGATATATTGGACATTTTTGACTGAGGATATTTGTCGACGTAGAGAAGACGGAAGAAACATGACATCAGATTATGTGGATTTGAAGGGATGATAGAACAACATCGTGGCAGACACATACGCATCAAAATCTGATGATTGACTTTTCATCAAATCTTGAGGAGACGTGGAAATAGAAGAATGAGTACATTATCACTCCTAGGGGTGAAAGATAAGGTAGGAAGGGTGAAAAGTTCTCAACATGTACGTTTTCCAATTTTTTGATAAATCGGGTGTTTTGAAACCACTTTTCAATTACCAAAACTTGCCATCTTTTCACTGAATCAGTGCAGAACCATCACAACATTGAAAACCAAAACTCAATAGTTCAAACTCAAGCTTCAACCACATTCCATACCTATGAAACTTCACTGTAGCAAATCGGTCTTCCAACTTTCTATTGACCAGTTTCAATTTGAGCTCTCCTTTTGTTCATTCTACCCATACCGACAGAACTATTCTTGAACAATGTCTAATATTTTGGTGACTCACATTTATTGTCCTTTTCCCCCCAATAGGATTGCGAACTTTCCACTGTTTCCTGTCACCACACTTGTCCTGTATGCTTCTTCTGCTATTTTTTCTGGGCTTTAGAACAATCTCAGTAATAGGGGAAGTGCAAACAAATCATTCGGAGATAAGCGTTTCAAATCACAACTTTTCAGTTTCCGACAAGACGTGAGTTTGTTGCTTTCAAGACATGAAACTAGTTTATTACTCTTTCAGAAACTTTTCCTCATATCAAACCAAAAGCGATGATGGTATCATCGAAGAAGTTGGTCATTTCTGGGTTGGACTTTCTTCACAGGTCATAATCATTATTGCTATTTGTGTTCTTCTGTTTATATTTGCTATGAGTGGTACGATGGACCTTTTGCTCACGGCAGGCAGTAGCAAAATTTGTAAACTATTCAAAAAATCTAGCAATCCCAGTACAGGATCTGCATGATTTTTTACAAGGCTTAGTATTCCGGGATCTTTAGAAGTGATTATTTTCACCAAAGCATTTATTATTTCAATTTGGCTTTTCTAAGGAGCAATCTATTGTACATTGAGCGAATGTGATGAATGAATGAATTTTATATCAGTACAAAATGCAGTTTGGAGATTCTCAAGTCAGATCATGGAATGTTCGAAAGTTCTAAAGAGTTTACACTTAACGTTTAGTTTCTCTGGCGAGCCGGTTCTTCCGTGTCCGAAGTACGGCGGGGTGTGCTCCTTCTTGTGTCTTGTGTCGCATCTGCAGACGGTCTGAAAAAAAGTTGTTGAGAAGTTAGGGGATTGTGTCCAACATACCTAAGAATTTGTTAGATATCATTTTAAAGAAAAGTGTTAATGATTGTGAAACTTTTTTTGAAAAGTGCAACTGAAAATCAACAGTCAAGTTTTTTGTCATTCGTTTGTTAACACTATTCTCTTGTCAGACAAGAATGAATTCGAGTTTCAAAATCAAAATGGACAAACCGTTTACGGAGTATACACGTTAGCATACACGAGAACGAGTCGAACATCTCATCGAAAATTTCAGAAAGGTTTTACTTTACATTTTTTCTTTACCTGTGGTTTACTGCTGATCCAATGATGTGCTCACTCCGGGATGCTGCTCGCTGACTGTTATTTCTCTGACGCTGTCTTCTCAACATCTAAAAACTCGGAAAATTTTAATTTGAAAATTTGAACACTACTCACCGCCTCTCTCTGATAAGGATGCATCCTCATTGCTGGCGGTGTTGAAACACGAAGAGACATCAGCGGTGGCGGGTGGTTGAATTGCACAAATGGCATTCCCAGAGGTGTCGTCATGTATGGATTCAGTCCCGGTGCGAGCAACGGATACTGTAGCATATCTAACATTGGGTTACTCCCAAGACCCATTGGTTGTGATATTGGCAGACCATTCGGGTTCAGGAGCTGTTCGATGGGAACAAGATGGGGGATGACGATGTTGGATTGGGGTACGGTGGCGAGTTGGGTTGGAAGAGGTTGTGGAAGAAGTGGCTGTGGGAGTGGCGGAGTTGGTGGGACCACTGGGAGCGATGGTGGCAACTGAGCTTGACTGGCAGGAGGTGTTGGGAATGGAGGGAAATGTGGAATGTAGATCATTGGGTGACCGTTGGGAAGGATTCGAACTTCGTAGTGTTGGTCCATTCTGGGAGAGTGGAAGAGTTAACAACGATCGATCGTTATTAGTACACACAAGAAAGACACACAAACTGAAGCTTGAGAATAATTGGAGGCATTCTCGGAAACAAGAATAGGCAATTTTGATAGCAAAGAAAGACCACTACTTTTTCCAACAACCTATGGGTGCTTTACGCTGGGGGTCTGATTGGTCATAAAAATAAGTACACCCGGGAATGAGAGTCAATCAGTGAATGCGAGAAGAAAAACTGGACGAAACGGCATTTCGTTCTCTCTTCCATCAATGCACTGATAAGGGAAAGGCCCAGTGGCAATTCTTAATTGATATCTTATGAAGAATAGTGTGAGGTCAGTTGTGTAAACATTTGTACTGGGAGAGCGTATATGTTGAAACAAAGGTAATAAAATTATCGGATGGGTGGAAGGGGAAAAGAGCAAATTATCAAGTTGAAGACTACAAATTTGCGCTTGGACGCTATGTGTGAAAGTATACAGAAGGTCACCTGCTTCTGCATATTCCAATTTTTCACCGAAATCGACAGAGAGATAGAAAATTTGTTTACTTTCCTCCGGCGGCCTTCACCGGAATCGTAGAGTGTCTCTGATTCAGAGAGGAGAAAAGTTTGCTACAAGATAGGGGCAGTTGAACTTTTTCGAACGAATTTCCAATCACTCTGAGTGCGCGAAAGGAAGAAAAGGGGAACGACGAATAAAATGAGATACGAAATCCGTGGTTATAAATCCGTCCGTCTGCCCACCCGAGTGAAAAAAAGAGCTTCTAACCTATATGAATCGAGCTCAAGGCAAGAGCCCATTATTCAACATTGCCTTTTTGAGACGTCAGCCGCCGACGTCGGCGTTGATGAAGAAGGAAATGAAGCGAAGAGGAGGAGGAGACGACGTATCCATCTGCCACGTAGAGTTTGCATAAATCAAATTGAAACGGATTCACATTCAGTTTCTTTCTCCTTCTCCAAGAAATAACAAAAAAAAACGCAATGAACGGAAGAGAAAAAAAAACAAAGTTCTGTTTAGGCCCAGTCTCCATGACGCGTTTCTGTAACGTTTTCTGTTTTACATGTGACAAATCCGTCAAAAGTGTCGCTCAAAAACGTACTAACCACAATTTTGACGGCACACCAAACTTACAATTTGCATCTGACACGTTGTGCCAGCGCTTTGATTAGTACTTTTGAACTCGTGGCTGCCAACAAAACATTTTTACACGGACTATAAACCGTGGAATCTATTTTTGAGAAGCTTTAGTAGAGAACCTGAAAATTAGACAATGTTCAAATGAATGATGGAAATTCCTTGGAACGATACTCTTAACTGGAAGCGGTGTCAGAAAACGTGTTCTACTGGCTGTGTAGCAAAAATCGAAAGAAAATGGTAACTCTGATGACGTCGAAAACGGAAAGTGAATTCAGAATCCTGAAGATCCGGTAGATTCTGAAAACACTAAATCCAAGAAGATGTGAGCACTTATCAGTTTTCAGATTTGCCTTGGTGATTTTGATGACGTCGTCTCAGTTTGAACAATGTTGTACTTGTAGTAAAACAAAGTAATCGTTGGAACATTGGCACTGTATACAACGGAGAGGGGAATAAGGACAATCAGATGCACAACGAGAAAAAAACAATCACGAAGATTTTATTGAACACAAACTGAGAAACATTCTTATTTCCAGGATCTGGTGAGGTTTTGTATTATTTTTTTTCAATTTTGTCGGCAAGTAGGAGGAACCGCAAGCGAATTTGTATTATAGCATGAGCGGAGTATACACCGGAGCCGAAAAAGAGAGCTTAGCCAACGGCGACTGGCGTACAGAACAACAATGTTCGAAACGATTTAACACTGTGAACATTCGATGATACCAAATCATACTGCTTCTTCGAAATCCACACTTGCTGGAATGTTGATAAAGATGCGGTTGGCGACACGGCGGCGTATGATAGTTCTTCCAGAGATCATTACGAGCTCGCGAATTTCAGCCATCTCAATTCCCAGGAAAAAATATCGCAAAATAGTCTTGTTTCAGATGATTCAGAACTATGTTGATTCCTTGAATAGAACTACCGGTCAGCGGAACTGTTTGCCACAGTCAAGACTGCCCGCCCAGAAGCTTTTAAATCCTTTTGGTATGAGAAAACGAGGAGTTCTTGGCCATCTCCTGCTCAACATTCATGGAGCCTTTCGGCCTGCTTCTTCGTTTCATACATGGTTTCACGTTTGGCGACGGTGAATAAATTTTGTCCTCAGAAAGAAGATTGGCGTGAAAGTCGACCAAGTCCTGTCCATCACGAACCAATCCAGCCAAGCATGGTTGAGAGCACACGATTCGTGCAACGAACTTTGTCTCCATGTTGTCTCATTGTAATTCGGTTCAGCAATCGGTATCTGAAATTTTGAACGGAGAGTACCATGTGGGACTTTTCCGACTAACCGCTGTTGTGAATTTAATTGAAGTAAATATTTAGCGACTTCCGTAACATAGCTTCCTCGACTATAGTGGAATGATCAGGTAACGTCTTTCCAGCCGAAGTAAAAGCAACAGAATGCGGAACCAGTAGTCATGAGCAGTGTGTGCACCCGGGAACGTTACCGGGAAATAACCGGGAGACCCGGGAAACTTACCCGGGTACTACCCGAGTAAAAACTCCCGGGTAATTCCCGGGAGCTTCCCGGGTATTACCCGGATAATACCCGGGAGTCCCGGGTAAAATTACCCGGGTAATTCCCGGGTAACTCCCGGGTTAGCAACTTTTTTCGAGAAACTCGATTTTTAAAATTTATAGTTTTTGTATAATCAAGAAAGAAACTTTTGGATCATCCAGACTGTTCGTTGAAAAAAATATCAGAGATAAATTTAGAATTCAATTGCTGCTCTTTTGCGCTATAAAACGCTTGAAAATGTGCAAAATCAAGAAAAACGGTCTCATTTCTACTGTTCGCATCACAATATCTCCAAAAAGCAATTGAATCTCATCCTGGAGTTATTTTTGAGTTGCTGAGATCGAATTTAAAATTACCCGGGTAATACCCGGGAGAACCGGGAGTTTCCCGGGAACGTTACCGGGTATTACCCGGGTAATTTCCCGGGTAAGTTTCCCGGGTGCACACACTGGTCATGAGCAGAATCCAGAATCCAGAACCGGATTGAACATATCAGTTGTAGGTTTTTCTCAAAATTGACCGTGCTCTTGTGCTCTTTCATTTCGGCAACAGTTTTTTCATGGATCTGAAACTGTACGATATATGTATATGCAAAGAGAGCATGCAGAAAACTTACATAATCACAAATGGGCGCATTTGAAAAGTCGCGGGTGAGTGGTGATTTTCTTTGCTGTTTAATGGTGATAAGCTGTTCATCCGGAGGTAGTAGTGATCCTCCGCCAATCTCCATTTTTGCAATCACATCGTTGAGAGATTGTCTTTTCCCATCGGAATGAGCTGGATGAAAATATTCCTAGCGTCAAATTATTTCATCTATTGTTTCTTCAAAGTTGACTGAGTACTTGCGCTCTCTATATCCAGCGATCTCGGTGTTCCTCAACCTGAAAATATGGGGGACGTATTATCAACTAGTCAAAACTATCAAAGACTTACGAGGGCCAGATGGGATAACGTCCTAGTATAATTCCGATATTAAGACATTTCTGACGCTCACTACTCTATTTTGGAAGTAATAGGCAACTCGAGTAGACGTTATGGATGTTCTCAGATGACACGCTTCGGCGATGTGTTGGAATGTACACATCTGTCGTCACAGCTACTATAATCATCCTGATATGCAATCCATTGAACTGTGACAAACACAATTCTTCTGAAAGAAAAACAATTTTGCATAAGAAAATATCGAAGGTGGGGAGAATTGAGTAGCGGGAAACAAGTTCAAACAAGCGAGAAAATATTTTTTCAAACCTTTGAACACTTCCAATTTGATAATGTTAATACAAAAAAAATTGAATTAAAAGGGTTTCAACTTGCCGAACGGGGAAAACGGTGTTATTATAAGAATATGGTGACGTGGAACTCGCGTTTATTTACGCTGAAAACGGCGCGAATGCAGCCACGGAGTGTCGTTTCTGTCTGCGTCTCCTCCCTGGGTATCCTATGTATATTTTCCAACCGATTATTTACTGCTTCAAAATTTATGAAAACTAATAGCGTAGGGCATTATTTTTAAGGATAAATTCGTCGTCGTTTGTGCAGACACTAAGGTCAACACGCACACGCCAACTCACACAGACACATATACACACCCCACACACTGGCCTCTAATTACCTCGATCCCCTTCTCTCCGACTACCAGGCAGTTTTTTGTCTCGTCAGTGTCGTCAAGAAAAATGACAAAGAAATAGCTGTGAACACGATTATGCACAACGGAGAAAACAGACAAATGACTTTGTTGAATGTTTATTGAATGAAGGGCAAATGTCTCTTTTACATCAATAGTTAAAAATAAAAATAAAAATGAAAAATGAGGAAAGTTAGAAGAAATTAGGCTTAAGGTATAAATATTTTTCAAAATTACAATTCGAAAGTTTAGTGTGAAAACTACGGGAATCGGATATGAGGGGGAAAATGTGGGAGGAGAGGTCGCTCCAGCAGCTGACTATTCGGTGAGAGATAAATTGAGCGGAGATAGAATTAGTGTCTATCTACGAAGGTTGGGAATAGTAGGTAAAGAGAACAAAGGGGGGGGGGGG
>LR545917.1:38870-89376 GCA_900536305.3 Caenorhabditis sp. 40 LS-2015 | reverse complement strand
GGGGGAGGAAAAGTGAGTAAAAAAAAAAAAGGGGGGGGGGGGGTACATTAGGGTTTCTTTGGAGACAACCACTTTATACAAAAAACTAAATCAGCTATCAGTCTACGAGATTCAAGAGAAGCTATATTACAAACAGAAAGAGAATCTAAGTAAGAAAGGTAGGGAATATGAAACTTCTTTAATTGACTCGTTATGTTTATTGGTTATTATAACATTCGTTTTTCTTGCTCGCCTCTTTTCGCAATTTTCGGCACCCTTTTAAATTCAATATTTTACAGAAATTCCAACATGAGCAATCAAAAGGCGATTGATCAACATATGAAGGAAAAAATTTGCGCAAACTCCGACTCGCTTTTTTCTCACATCGTCAATGAAGTTCAAGAACAATTCAAGAAGGAAAAATCCTTCCGTGATTACCATACATACTTCAAAACATGGTTAAAAAATCTCGAACCTGGCTGTGAAATTAATTCGAAACATTATAACTTTGCCCTTCAAACGTAAGTTGATTCAAACCCTCAAAAATTAATCATTCCAATTTTCAGCTTCTACTCTATGCTCAATGAGAATTGTCCTGCATTCAATAAGCTTCCACCAAAAATGCAGTTCCTAATGTTCTTGGCGACAGACGCGCCTGTTCCAAAAGCGTTTGCTGATCGGTTGGTAGTCCGTATTCCTGATTATAATTTAAATTGACAACATTTTCAGTCTCGCCAATGTCTACCACTTCTCTGTGTCCTACCTTGACAAGGAGCTTCCAAAAATTGACTATTTCTCTACCCATTTCTGCACTTGCACCACGCATCCGGTTACGCGGTGTATCATAACGCGGGGAAAATTAGTAAGTACAACAACTCATCATATAAAAATTGTGTGGTTCGTTTTTCAGATGAAGTGCCGATGGGAGAAAGCGTTCGACAAGAAGGTGAAAACTGAGGCTGCACTCGAGAGGGTTCAAGTTGCGCCGAGAAATGCACAGTTGGCGCAAGGACAGGATGATCGGTGAGATTTTGATGATGGATTCAGGGGGAAGTGTTTGATCGCTTTAGAATGTGTAATCCAGTCTGTAGTTTCCCGATATATAAAAAATAATAATGTTCAAAACGTACCATTAACATTTTTCAGCCCAATGATCGTCCCTCGCAACCTCGAAATCCACATTCATGTCCACTTCTCTCCTCGCTAATTCACAATAACGTCTGTCTTCTGTTTTGTCATGTTTCCTATTTTATCACATCATCTCGAATGTTTGATGTAGTTTTCGTTCATAATGACCAACCATAATTCTTTATCTGTTTATCTGATTTCGATAGAAATGAAGTTGATAATGTGAGCACGTGTTTTTTCGTGGAGAATGTGCAGGATTTTTCTACCGCTTGTACCAAAAAGTCTACAATCAAATTGAAAGTTTGGATTAGCGTGCAACGTGATACGGGAACTACGTTGAGCAGGTGTTCAGGACAAGTTTTCGCTCTGAGACTGTGAAGAAAATATTCCTTTTAGGATGGTACATTATCGGAATAATTCACCCGTGCTTCTTTGCGTGTATGTGAACTTTCGATCTGGAACCAATCCATCTCCAGAATGTAACAATGCTCCGATTCATTCGAACATCGAAGAGAAGATGACATCCAATTTGAAAGAAGATTAGATGATTATGGTGAGGAAATCTGTGGAGAATATCAGAAATCGTTCGAAGATCATCATAGCTACGAAACTAACAGTAGCTAGTTGGAGATGCATTTTGTTGTCTTTACGTTTTGCAAGTTCTTCTAACGTGTTGATAAAAAGATAGTCTGCAATGAACATTTATAAACTAATACAGACAATTAATAAACGATGTCCTCCGGAAGAAGAACACGATCGTCTCCACTGAGGAGATCATCCGAGCCACAAGTCACGAAGTCATCCCTGAAAACTTTTAATAGCTCTATCGATTTTTTATGGACTTACTCCACTTCAGTGGGGTGGTCGGAGGACGGTTTGGGTTGGAAGAACGTCATGTTGCTGACGAAATACAGAAAAAAGATTATATGATGTGTGACAAAAGAGATACTCGGTCCCCTTTTATACTCTCATATATAGGTGTCAAAGTGTTTCATCGCTTCGTTCAAATTAGTTGCTTCCAGTCTATGAAGCAAGCGATTCTCACGACTTCCCAGGAAATTAAAATATTCGAGACATTTTGGATCAAATTTTCCACTTTTATAAAGCTTCCGGACTTTTAGTAGACTATAAGCTTAAAAGTCATACCTAAAGTCAGACCCCGAAAACCAAGGATGTCAACAACAAAAATAATGAGATGATTTCATTTTTTCTCATATTTTATTCTGCTCCTCAAATTCTCCTTCACCTTCTGTCCTTTTCTGACATCTGATTCGCTTTCAGAGTTTCCTCGACCACCCTCCCTCTTTTCCCTGAGAGCCATGCACCCCCTGCTCCTGCTTTCCCCTTTTTCTATCATTTGCGACTTCTTCTCCATAAAATAGTTACATAGTTTTATGTGCTACCGTCCTCTCCTGTTGCTCGTCGGCTAAACGATGTGCAAAAGAGAGATGAAACCTGAATTGTTTCTAAATATTTCAAACATCCTAGTTTTGAAAGGTCTCAGTTCTGTAATGTCTTGGTTCTTGTATGTCATAGTGCAAATCAAATTGGTTTTGAAATGTAATGCTTTCAAATTGTAGTAGTTCCAGAACGGCCCTGATTCGGCCCATCCGTTCTCCAAACTGAATATCATCTTTGATAGCAGACCTCCAGTTTCTCGCCCTCTTTGCGTCATGAATTCCATATCCCGGATTTTCCGTGTGACAAAAAAAGAAGTTAAAGTCCAGTGGTGCGGGAAATCAGAATGAGAATGAGATGAAGAGGTTATCATGAGGCTGTCCCCGTTTCGTGATACACTACATTCTCGAAAATCCCTTCTCGTTGTTTTCTCATTTCCTCTCCTTCCGCTTGGTGCCCTTTTTTTCGATTTCAAGCTCTCATGCTCAGGAGGTCTGAAAGGTAGTGGGAGGTTCTCACGGATGTAGGAGTCGATTTCATAACTTCGTTACGTGAAATCATGAATTCGAGATTTTGCAAAATGATTGTTTATCGTTAGTTCAACGTCCTTGCTAATTCTCTTTCTGGGGGTCGCTATCCCCATAAAGTTGACCCACTAATTCAAAATAATTCTCTACGATTATTGACTATTAATCTTCAGATTCTCCACGTCTTCTTCTTCTCAGAAGCAGGTCTCGAATGTCATCCCCTATCCAAATCGACTCTTTATCTTCCACACCTCCCTCCCTCCTATCCCCGGTCTCCCATCGCGCGGTTCCCGATGGTTCATATCAAGGTATGTGACTATGGAAACTCAAAATGTGATGGGTATTATTGGAAAGGAGAGATTTTGAAAAGCGTACTCAAAGATCCCTTCGAGATCTTAAGAAAGCGTTCCGAAATTCGCAATCAAGTAATGAAACGAATAGTAACACGATTTCAAGTACACTCAGCAGCTTTTTGAGAAATCGAGTGAGCGGAACATAACGTTTCAAGCGCTCAAAGTTGACCATTTCGAACTAAAAGTTTACCGGAACTCTAGCTGCTCATCATAACTTCTCCTTTTCAGAAAGATGGTATCCGCTGAGATATTTGCCCCGCAACAAAAACAAACTTGATGAGCCCAGCAACTTGGAATTCTTCAACCGTAGAAACGACCGTTGGTGCGACCTCCCACTCCGCATGCCTGATGACTACAAGCCTTATGTGCAAGTGTCGACACCTGGTAGAAAATACAGAAATGTTCCGGAATTACTCAAGGTGGTGCATTGCAAATACACGTATGTTAAGAACCAAGGAACCCTCTGAACATGGACTTTCAGCACTCTCCCAATCTTCAATTTCTTTCTTAGGGGCGCCTCCAGCAGCGCTCAATACATCCTGGGCCTTCGTTTCATTACAACCACGTTTGTTGACAAAACACCGGGATCTAAAACATACAAATTACGTAATGATTACGGATTCTGCTCCATGGAGGTCAAAAAAGGACCCTATTCTGGAGCGGAATTCGAAACGGAGATCATTAATTTCAATGATGTAAAATTTGAAGGTTGCGCCTCCTCTGGTAAAAGAGATCCGAATTTGGTGAGTTCCGTTTGCAGTTGGAATTCTATTACCGTAAAACCTGTAATAGAAGCACACCTCTAGTAGAAGCACACCCTAGAACACCTTTGAAAAATAGAAGCACATGTGCTTCTATTACAGGTTTCACGGTTTATAACTCAACTTTTTCAGCTCTACCTCGAGCCCGAAAGAGTCTGGATCCCGATGTTCTCAATTTACGAGTTGGAACACGGCGAAGCAATTTTCGTCGGAGAATACCAACTATTTGAAATGTCAATTATCACCCTTCGGGTTGAGAAACAAGAGGAGCACGCTCCCCAGGTCGTCATTCTCAAGAAAGAAGATACCTGGACGACCTTTGATTTGGAAGGTGGGCCAAGAACTGAGCACTGTACTGGCGAGTTTCCTCGACCCCCCTCCCCCTTTTTCCCTGAGAGCCATGCACCCCCTGCTCCTGCTTTCCCCTTTTTCTATCTTTGCGACTTCTTCTCCATAATATAGTTATAAAGTTTTATGTGCTACCATACTCTCCTGTTGCTCGTCCGCTAAACGATGTGCAAAAGAGAGATGAAACCTGAAATTAGTAAGAACCAACATATAGAAGGAAGGAGAACCACTGGCAGAAAGTGGTGGCGACTAGTTCATCACTTCGAGGCAGAGGATTCTGAATTCATCTCACCAATATTCTTTCCAGAAGAGATTACTGGTGACACTGAATACGACTGATATCGAAATATCGCAGTCTCAAAGTTTTAAAGATTTCAAGTTTCTTGGTTTCGAAATGGCCTGGTGTCATAATGTTATGGATCCATGATTCAAACCATTCTCCAAACTAACTGAAAATTTTATTAGTAGACCTCCAATATCCTGTCCCTGTTTCCCTCCATGAGTTTCATTTCCCGAATTTCCCGTGTGGCTCAACAAAAAAAAGAATCCAAAGTCCAGTGGACGGGAAAACTGAGATATCTATGGAAGCTGTGAGAGTGATGAAGAGGTGATCGGTTGTCATGTGGCTCACGCCTTTTCGTGATCCACTACATTCTCGAAAATCCTTTCTCGTTGTTTTCTCATTTCCTCTCTGTTAGCTTGTTATCCGTTTTCAATTCCGAGCTCTCATGCTCAGGTGGTCTGAAGGATATTGGTAGGGTCTCACGGGTGTAGGAGTTGATTTCTAAAGTTTGTTTCATGAAATCATGAACTCGAAGTTCCTAGTGATAATTGTTCATCTTTAATTCAACCCCCTTGTTATCCCACCCTCTGTGGCCAAAATCTTCATAAAGCTGACCCGCAAATCCAAAATGAGTGTCCACTATTATTGACTATTGAACTTCAGATTCTCCACGTCTTCTTCTCAGAAGCAGTTCTCAAATGTCACCTCTTATCCAAATCGACGTTTCATCTTCTACGCTTCCTTCCCTCCTATCCCCGGTCTCCACTAGCGCGGTCCCCAATGGTCCACATCAAGGTGAGATGAATCATGTTGACCTGTGACTGTGGAAGCTTAAAATGTGATACGTACTATTAGGGAGGAGAGGTTCTGAAAAGCATACTCGAAATTCCTAAGACCACTGTCGACCTTCAGAAGCCAAGTTTTTTGACCACTAATGTGAATGAAGGTTCGGTTTCAAAAAGGAACTAATATCGACGGTTTTAGTTTTTGTCAGTGAGACATGGTAATTTTTGAGATCTTGAGAAAGCCTTCCAATATTCACAATAAAGTAATAACGCAAATAGAGAGGTAACTTCAAAATTCGGTTTCCTTGAGTACTGATTTCTACTGTTCGGAACTCATGATATTTATCTGCCATTATTAGAAAAATCGGGTGAGTGAAACATGATTTTTCAGGGGCTCAATGTTGATCATTTTGCACTTAGAATTACAAAAGTTTTTTCACTAATTACTAAGAATTACGGTAACTGTAGCTGATCGTCCTATGTTTCTAGCACTTCCTGTTCCATTGAAATACTTGCCACGCAACAAAAACGAGCTCAATGAGCTCAAAAACCTTGACATCCTCTTCCCATCCGGTCACAACCAGTGGTACGATCTTCCACTCCGCCAGCCTGTTGACCGCAATACAGAGCCTTTTATACAAATGACGACAGTAGATAGACCTTGTGGATTGTATCCGGAACTGCTCAAGCTGAAGAATTGCGAGTACCCGTAAGTTGAGAACCAAAAGATTATCTAAACATGAACTTCCAGCACTCCCCCAATCTTCAAGTTCCAAGTCCAAAACATCTCCAGCAGCGTTCAATACGTCCTGGGTCTTCGCTTCAATACTTTCATGTGGTTTGACAAAATATACGAAAGACTCGTAAATTGTCATGATTTCGGATTCGGCTCCATGGAGGTCAGAAAAGGTCCCTATTCTGGAAAGGAACTAAAAACGGGAATCATTGAGTTTAATGATGTAAAACTTAAAGGATGTGCCTCTGTCCAAATGGATCCGAACCTGGTGAGTTTTGCTGGCAGTCAGAATTTTATTTTACAACTCAGCTGTTTTAGATTCTCCTCGAACCTGGAAGAGTCTGGATCCCGGTCTTCTCAGTCTACGAGTGGAAAAACAACGAAGCGATTCTCATCGGAGAATTCCAAGTGCCAGATATGTCAGTTACCACCTTCCAGGAGGAGGAACAAGGGAACCAATGCAAGGCTCCCAGAGCAGTACCAGTCGAAGAAAA
This sequence comes from Caenorhabditis sp. 40 LS-2015, assembly GCA_900536305.3. Classification (NCBI taxonomy): domain Eukaryota; kingdom Metazoa; phylum Nematoda; class Chromadorea; order Rhabditida; family Rhabditidae; genus Caenorhabditis; species Caenorhabditis tribulationis. Next base: position 82,584 of record LR545917.1, on the reverse strand, counting down.
GGAAGAACCCTGGCCGTGCTCCGATCTGGAGCAAGGACCAGCTGTTAGACATATCCAGGACTCCGACACTAGAATCTGGACGATTCAGCATGAAGATGACCAAGAAAACTGCCCACTCTTTTATTTGCCCAATAATTGAATTCCGGACCGCTAACGAATCTTTCCAATACAGTAGCGGCCAGTGAAATATGAACGTCAACATTGAGTGATAAAAAGTCTTCACTCATCCACTTTCTCAGAAAAATTTGTGAGTGTATAAAGTATTTCTAGATCTCAACGTTTGTGATTGGCAACTTTTTCATAAAATCAAAATCAAGACAGTTAGGTAGCGTTAGAAAAGACGGATTCCACAATGCTCAATATTCAGGGTCGTGTCAGTGAACCCGACCTAATTGAATTGATTTTAGTTCTATTGAAATGTTGTAACCTACGAAAAACAAACATTAGACTCACAAACTTTCAGAAAAATCGGGTGATTGACAACAACTTTTTCATCTCCTCAAAGTTGATCATTTTGCTCTGAATAACACCATTGTGGGTATTTCAGTGTCCGCTACTGTATATCAATTGTATTTATCTTTTACCAAAAGGAAATTCCGTTCTCCGTTTTCTGTTAATCATACAATTTACTTCCGATTCTGTCTGCGTTCTTTCACCTATATCTAGCCTACTTTGTCTGCTATCCTCTATTGATTCTGATATCTATGCTCATATACCTTTCCTAAATCCTCTTATCTATACTACTATCTCAAAAATATCTTGTGTTATTTGTAATCCATTGTAATGTCTTGAAATCTCGTTAACAATCTCTCATCCTGAATAACGATCTCAAAGCTTTGATGAATACATTTATATTTTTTGATCCCTCAACCCTGGGTACCCTCAAACCTAGTAACATCAAAATCGGAATGATAGGGGTAAGGCAGTATTGGGAGGTCATGTTGATTTCCTTAGAAAGCTAAAAACTTAAACTAGTTTTAAACTTGATTATCAGCGGTTTCAGATATCTACCGATGGATCGCACTTTGTGACTTCTCGACGTCTTTTATGTAGTTTGTTTTCGTCTTCTCTCAGGAGCATTTTGAATTTTTTTTACACATCGTGAGGTGTTGTCATGAAATATCCCAAGACTCGGACCCTGCGGTGAAGCAAACAATTGAAACTAGTTCTTTCAGAAAAGACGGATTTACTTTTCTGATTATAGAACTTACTCATTCCTTTAAAACGTTCTACTTTGCTACCAGGCTGAAAATCGTTTCCAGTTGGGCCAGATACAAAGAAAAATCTCTACAATCAGGTCATTGAAAACTTATTTTTTATCTTTTCGAAATCGATCAGAAAAACTGGAATCAATCCATCTTCAGAAAGTTGCAATCCTAAGATTTATTCGGACACCGCAGAGAAGAAGAAATCCGATTTGAAAGAATATGTGATGATTGTGGTGAGGAGATCTGTGGCGAATATGAGAGATCGTTCGAAGATCATCATAGATGCGAAATTAAAAACAGCTAGTTAGAGACGAACTGTGTTGCCTTGACGTATTGCAATCAATTAAACGTGTAGATAAAACGATAGTTTGCGATGAACATTTATCAAAAGAATTCTTATCAAACGAGGAACAATTAATATCCAACAATATCCTCTGGAAGGAGGACGCGGTCGTCACCACTGGCATTATCCTCCGTCCCGCAAGTGATGAAGTCCTCCCTGAAAACTTATAACTAGCTCTATCGATGTTTTGTGGACTTACTCGACTTCCGTTGGGTGCTCTTGGGATGGTTTTGCTTGGAAAAACGTCATGATGCTGGCGAAATACAGAAAGAAGATGCTTTGCTGTGTGACAAAAGAGATACTCGGCCCCCTTTTATACTCTCATATATCGATATCGAAACGTTTTATCGTTTCGTTTTCTTCCTGGTTTTTTTCTCATGTTTATGCATGTTTCGTGACTTTTCCTCTTTCGAAAGTGATCGGTTTGATGCTGAACACTTGAACTCTCGAACTGTTTCCCGAATTCTTGAAACGATCGCATCGAAGTTTGCAGCAGGATTCTCGCGAAGAAATGAATCTTAGATGGTCATTGAAATCGAAGTGGAGATTTGTGATGGTTGAAATGCAGTAGTTGTTTGCTCATTCAGCAAAACTGACCAATTCCAAGGCGTCCAATTTTGGAATGTTGAACTTATTGAATATGCTTGTGAGATCTGAAACAGAACCGTAAATCGGATATGGAGAATGTTGAAGTTCACGGGTTGATGAACTTAACAGCCGGGAAACAAACTATAACTTTTCGAGAAGATGAGTGAGTTCGATGATCAGAAAAAATACACACCAGCCGTCCTTCTCGTAATGAACTCTACCGAAATGTACGACCGCAACACCGACTTCTCTGGAAAAACTAGTTGCAACTGTTCACCTCTCCGAAGGGTCCGAGTCTCGTGGATCTCTCATGACCGCCCGTGAGGGTGGAGAATCACATCGAGAATGCTCCTGGGAAACAACAAAGACACATTTCAGAGACTTTCGCAGAAACAACAGAAAAGACGTCGAGAAGATACTGTGCGCGATACGTCATCCACCAACACCGAGCATGAGTTTCATTATGGAAAATCACTGCCACGATCCGGCCATCCATCAGAATTTGATCTTCGCCGTTGCATCCTCTTCTTGAATCCAAAGTACTAAGTGAAATCTAACGAGAACTTGAACACTACAACTCCCCGAGAAACCGATGACGCCAGACCACGATGCTGGAGCGCAATTCAAAATTTTGCGTGATTCTAATGAGAACTCAATCACTACGACGTCTTCCGATCACCACCGCATTTCTTGCGCCCAGCACTTCAGCTCCACTGAAAACTATCCATACCAAATCTTTCGTTCATTCCCCCGATAACATGACTAACAGCAAACCCAACGCCGGTCCAACATCCAAAAATGCTCCTGGAGCCATTGGTAGACCGAAGAATATGTCCGCCGGAAACAATACGATCCTTTATCGCAGTCCAGAAGCTCTGAAATCTACCGCTGAGAATGGACTGGCCGTCCGTTCTATTTCAAATTTGTTCGAAACGAACAAGTTCAATTTTGATTACAAATTATTTGAAATAGACAAGTTCCATGAACTTTTCGAGCATTTTTTCTTCTTTCAATAGTTATCGTCGCTGAATTCCAATAATTTGGCTGTGAGAACTAACTGAATTTCGCTGTTTTCTTACAATGACATAATTGAGGAACGAGTTCTAATTTATTTCACGATCATCAAATCTTTTCTCGGTACCTAGACCAAGATGAATATTCCACCGACTAGAGACGGACCCCGTCTTCTTCCCTCGTGAACACGTGTTTTCCCCTTCTTCTCTCGCACTCTTCTGTTCTCCACTGTGTGCGACGGAGCGCGTTAGCATCACTTCGACTGACAATATTTTTTCCTTGTTATTTTCAATACTTTTACCTGGTTAAAAACTAAATTTTCAGCATAATTAATCGCTAAAGGACCCAGAGGATCTCCACCAGTCAATATCACCACCAATAATGTGTCATATCTTCCAAATTTTCGAATTCGCTCCAGAATGCAGACAATAAGTAAGTATTTTGATTTCAAACGTCATCAAATAAAATACGAATAGCTGCATCAAATCGAAATTCTCAGAATAATCTTTGGACGCTAACTTTTTGCGTGTTTTTGCTCATTTGAAATCTAACAGGGTGACGAACAAACTGTTCAATCCTAAAATTATCTTGGTTAGTGTTTTTGTATTTCTTCCATGTTTTGTCACAGCTTTGATTTCGACAATATGACTAAAATCTCTCGATGGCTTGAGAACGAAATTATAATGCATTTACGCATGATCATGGTATGAAACTTTTAACGTTTCAGAATCGAAAAATGTCGGAAAAATGGAGGGTTTTTCACCTGACAGTGTGGAAAAGAATGAAAGCATGGATTCTGGACGGAGGTTGTTACGAAAACTGTGAAGAAGACTTCGGAGACGTCGTGGTGGAATAACTAAAAGAGCGCTCCGCATCATTCATCATCACCACCGCGCGAGAGTTCAACCGTCACATCATAGGAATCACGCTACTTCGCCTCGCGTTTTGCTCAGCAAACTGCCGATATCGAAACCCGCACAGATTTGTACTCAAACACCGTGCTCTGAGAAGTCGTGTACAGCGGGCTGTCGCAGCTGACAGCTCCCACCTTATCGTAAGTTTTCGACATTTTCACTTACAGACGGTGACACATTTTTTACATTCAGGATCCATGGACATCGCAGCTTCGACTCAGCAGAAGTATCCCGTCTACGTCAGAAGGTTCTCCCTCCATTTTCTTCTTCCACCAGTTGTGAATCTCACGGCTAGGGTGTAACGCGCCGAAAACTTCGAGGACTCGATGACCTCCAGTTATGAAGATTGAAGATGAAGAAGGAGATCATCACAAGCCGCTGACTCTGGAGAAGAGCACGACAATTACGCCTATGGAATTATACAGTCGGAAAACATAGTCTCCGTATGGAGCTTTTGGACACGATGTCTCACGTCGAGCGATTTATTGAATTCCAAGTAGCATCAAACCGATCACTTTCGAAAGAGGAAAAGTCTCGAAACATGCATAAACATGAGAAAAAAACCAGGAAGAAAACGAAACGATAAAACGTTTCGACATCGATATATGAGAGTATGAACACTTGAACTCTCGAACTGTTTCCCGAATTCTTGAAACGATCGCATCGAAGTTTGCAGCAGGATTCTCGCGAAGAAATGAATGATTTTCATATTATTGTCCAGTTCGAAACTACGACGAAACATAAAAGAAGCACAAAAACACTCATAAAGACAGTGTTTGTTTTTTATTTGAGAACGTTTGAATACAAAATGTTCTTTATCCTAACGGAGTGAAGATAAAGAACATCCAAAGTACTCCTGAGAGAAGGCAACTGCCAAAGTCAGATAAGTGACTGTGTCGGTTTCGTTTCTGTCATCTTTTAGCCATTCTACCAGCGACCAAATGATTTTGAGATCAGGCATGTGCGGTGTCTGGAAGAAAAATTGAAAGCGGAGAGTATCTTACAGTTTCTACTCAAACTAACCGCAATATATTCAAGGAGAGAAGAGGCAACGGCGAATGCCATATTCTGTTGGAATTCCGAGAAGTGGCGATGTTTTTCTTTTCCCAGGAGCACCCTCGATCTTTTTCCACACCTTTATGGGTTGTCACGAGAGATCCCCGACACTCGGACTTGGAGGATGTATAGCCTGCAGTAGTTGGTAAATGCTGACATGAAATGCAAAATAGTTCCTTACTTGGAATTCAATAAATCGCTCGACGTGAGACATCGTGTCCAAAAGCTCCATACGGAGACTATGTTTTCCAACTGTATAATTCCATAGGCGTAATTGTCGTGCTCTTCTCCAGAGTCAGCGGCTTGTGATGATCTCCTTCTTCATCTTCAATCTTCATAACTGGAGGTCATCGAGTCCTCGAAGTTTTCGGCGCGTTACACCCTAGCCGTGAGATTCACAACTGGTGGAAGAAGAAAATGGAGGGAGAACCTTCTGACGTAGACGGGATACTTCTGCTGAGTCGAAGCTGCGATGTCCATGGATCCTGAATGTAAAAAATGTGTCACCGTCTGTAAGTGAAAATGTCGAAAACTTACGATAAGGTGGGAGCTGTCAGCTGCGACAGCCCGCTGTGCACGATTTCGCAGAGCACGGTGTTTGAGTAAAAATCTGTACGGGTTTTGATATCGGCAGTTTGCTGAGCAAAACGCGAGGCGAAGTAGCAGTGCTTCCTTTAATGTAACGGTGAAACTCCGGTGATGTTGAATGATGCGGAGCGCTCGGTTAGTTATTCCTCCACGACGTCTCCGAAGTCTTCTCCACAGTTTTCGTAACAACGTCCGACCAGAACCCATGCTTTCCTTCTTTTCCACACTGTCAGGTGAAAAACCCTCCATTTTTCCGACATTTTTCGATTCTGAAACGTTAAAAGTTATATACCATGATCAAAAAACACGCATGACTTCAGCGTACCAAGTTTATTTTGAAGTTTTCGGCTTGAAACTGCTTTTGTTTTTGTCGAGAACGTTCGAAATCGAAAAACTTACCGATTGTCTGCATGCTGAAGCGAAATCGAAAATTTGGAAGATATGACGCATTTTTGGTGGTGGTATTGGCTGGAGGAGATCCTCTAGGTCCTTTAGTGATTGTTTATTCTGAAACTTCGAGTTTTTAATCATGTAAAAGTATTAAAAATAACAAGGAAAAAATATTGTCAGTCGAAGTGATGCTAACGCGCTCCGTCGCACACAGTGGAGAACAGAAGAGTGCGAGAGAAAAAGGGGAAAACACGTGTTCACGAGGGAAGAAGACGGGGTCCGTCTCTAGTCGGTGGAATATTCATCTTGGTCTAGGTACCGAGAAAAGATTTGATGGATCGTAAAATAAGTTAGAATTCGTTCCTCGAATATGTACTTGTAAGAAAACAGCAAAATTCAGTTAGTTCTCACAGCCAAATTATTGGAATTCAGCGACGATAACTATTGAAAGAAGAAAAAATGCTCGAAAAGTTCATGGAACTTGTCTATTTCAAATAATTTGTAATCAAAATTGAACTTGTTCGTTTCGGACAAATTTTAAATAGAACGGACGGCCAGTCCATTCTCAGCGGTAGATTTCAGAGCTTCTGGACTGCGATGAAGGATCGTATTGTTTCCGGCGGACATATTCTTCGGTTCACCAATGGCTCCAGGAGCATTTTCTGGTGTTGGACCGGCGTTGGGTTTGCTGACAGTCATATTATCGGGGGAATGAACGAAAGATTTGGTATGGATAGTTTTCAGTGGAGCTGAAGTGCTGGGCGCAAGAAATGCGGTGGTGATCGGAAGACGTCGTAGTGGTTGAGTTCTCATTAGAATCACGCAAAATTTTGAATTGCGCTCCAGCATCGTGGTCTGGCGTCATCGGTTTCTCGGGGAGTTGTAGTGTTCAAGTTCTCGTTAGATTTCACTTAGTACTTTGGATTCAAGAAGAGGACGCCACGGCGAAGATCAAATTCTGATGGATGGCCGGAATGTGGCAGTGATTTCCCATAATGAAACTCTTGCTCGGTGTTGGTGGATGACGTATCGCGCACAATAACTTCTCGACGTCTTTTCTGTTGTTTCTGCGAAAGTCTCTGAAATGTGTCTTTGTTGTTTCCCAGGAGCATTCTCGATGTGATTCTCCACCCTCACGGGCGGTCATGAGAGATCCACTATACTCGGACCCTTCGGAGAGGTGAACAGTTGCAACTAGTTTTTCCAGAGAAGTCGGTGTTGCGGTCGTACATTTCGGTAGACTTCATTACGTGAAGAACGGCTGATATGTATTTTTCTGATCATCGAACTCACTCATCTTCTCGAAAAGTTATACTTTGTTTCCCGGCTAGTAAGTTCATCAACCCGGGAACTTCAACATTCTCCATATCTGATTTACGGTTCTGTTTCAGATCTCACAAGCATATTCAATAAGTTCAACATTCCAAAATTGGACGCCTTGGAATTGGTCATTTTTACTGAATGAGCAAACAACTACTGAATTTCAACCATCACAAATCTCCACTTCGATTTCAATGACCATCTAAGATTCATTTCTTCGCGAGAATCCTGCTGCAAACTTCGATGCGATCGTTTCAAGAATTCGGGAAACAGTTCGAGAGTTCAAGTGTTCAGCATCAAACCGATCACTTTCGAAAGAGGAAAAGTCACGAACATGCATAAACATGAGAAAAAAACCAGGAAGAAAACGAAACGATAAAACGTTTCGATATCGATATATGAGAGTATAAAAGGGGGCCGAGTATCTCTTTTGTCACACAGCAAAGCATCTTCTTTCTGTATTTCGCCAGCATCATGACGTTTTTCCAAGCAAAACCATCCCAAGAGCACCCAACGGAAGTCGAGTAAGTCCACGAAACATCGATAGAGCTAGTTATAAGTTTTCAGGGAGGACTTCATCACTTGCGGGACGGAGGATAATGCCAGTGGAGACGACCGCGTCCTCCTTCCGGAGGATATTGTTGGTTATTAATTGCTGTCCGTTTGAAAAGACTTTGTTCTATAAATTTTCATCGCAAACTATCGTTTTATTTACACGTCTTAAGAGATTGCTATTCGTCAAGACAACACAGTTCGCTTCTAACTAGCTGTTGTTAATTTCGCATCTATGATGATCTTCGAACGATCTCTCATATTCCTCACCACAATCATCACATATTCTTTCAAATTGGATTCCTTTTTCTTTTCGGTGTCCGAATGAATCGGAGCAGTGCTACTTTCTGAAGATGGATTGATTTCAGCTATTCTGATCGATTTCGAAAAGATAAAAAAGAAGTTTTCAATGACCTGATTTTCGGAGACGTTGTGAGTATATCAAAGAGCCTTAAACCCCTCACGGTGTGAAGATAAACCAGCGACGAAATGATTTTGAGATCAGGCATGTGCGAGGTGTCTGGAAGAAAAATTCAAAGCGGAGAGTATCTTACAGTTTCTACTCAAACTAACCGCAATATAATCCAGGAGAGAAGAGGCAACGGCGAATGCCATATTCTGTTGGAATTCCGAGAAGTGGCGATGTTTTTATTTTCCCAGGAGCACCCTCGATCTTTTTCCACGCCTTTATGGGTTGTCACGAGAGAACCCCGACACTCGGACTTGGAGGATGTATAGCCTGCAGTAGTTGGTGAATGCTGACATGAAACGCAAAATAGTTCCTTACTTGGAATTCACAGAGTCGCTCGAAACAAAACATCGTGTCCAACAGCTCCATACGAAAGATATGTTTTCCGACTGTAGAGTTTCGTAGGCGTAATTGGTGTGCTCTTCTGCAGAGCCAGCGGCTTGTGATGATCTCCTTCTTCATCTTCAATCTTCATAACTGGATGCCATCGAGTCCTCGAAGTTTTCGGCGCGTTATACCCTAGCCGTGAGATTCACAACTGGTGGAAGAAGAAAAAGGAGGGAGAACCTTCTGACGTAGACGGGATACTTCTGCTGAGTCGAAGCTGCGATCTTGATCTGTACGGGTTTCGATATCGGCAGTGTGCTGGGCAAAGTATGAGGCAAAGTAGCAGTGCTTCATATGACGTGGCGGTGAAACTCCGGTGATGATGGATGATGCGGAGCGCTCGGTTTGTTACTCCACCACGACCTCTCCGACGTCTTCTCCACTGTTTTCGGAACCATTTTTGATTGGAATCCATGCTTTTAGTCTTCTCCTCACCGTCAGGGAAAGAAACCCAATTTGCTGACACTTTTCGATTCTGAAATGTTCAAAAGTTTTGTATCATACTAAAGCGTAATGCGTTGTGTTTTGTTATGTTTTTTCGTCACCCTGTTCGATTTCAAATGAGCAAAAACACGCAAAAAGTTAACGTCCAAAGATTATTCTGAGAATTTCGGATTGAAGCTGCTTTTGTTTTTTGTCGAGAACGTTCGAAATCGGAATACTTACCGATTGTCTGCATTCTGAATCGAATTCGAAATTTTGAAAGTAATGACGCATTCTTGATGGTGGTATTGGCTGGAGGAGATCCTCTAGGTCCTTTAGTGATTGTTTATTCTGAAACTTCGAGTTTTTAATCATGTAAAAGTATTGAAAATAACAAGGAAAAAATATTGTCAGTCGAAGTGATGCTAACGCGCTCCGTCGCACACAGTGGAGAACAGAAGAGTGCGAGAGAAAAAGGGGAAAATACGTGTTCACGAGGGCAGAAGACGGTGTCTTTTTCTATTTCGTGAAATGTTCATTATGGTCGAGGTGTAATGAGAAAAAATTTGATGAATTGTACAATATAAGAGAATTCGTTTCTGGATTTTGCCATTGTAGGAAGACAGCAAAACTCGGTAAGTTTTTGACAGTTCTCACAGCAAAATTATTGGAAATCAACGACGATAAATATCAAAACAAGAATAAATGCTCGAAAAATTCATTGAACTTCTCATCTTCGAAAAATTAGTAATCGAAATTGAACGTGTTCGTTTCGGACGAATAGGAAAGACGGCCGACGGCCAGTCCATCTTCGGTTTTATTCAGAGCTTCTGGACTGCGATGAATAATCGTATTGGTTCCGGCTGGCGTATTCTTCGATTCACCAATGACTCCAGGTGCATTTTTGATGGCGGGATTTGGTTTGTCGTCAGTCGTGTTATCGGGAGCGGAATGAACAAAAGATTTGGTATGGATGGTTTTCAATGGAGCTGCAGTGCTGGTCGTGGTGGCCGGAGTATGCGTTGTAGTGTTTGAGTTCTCATTAGATTCACGCAACGTTTTGAATTGCGCTCCAGTGTTGTGGTCCGACGTCATTGGTTTCCCGGTAAGCTCTGTAAATACACCATGTGTTCGTACTTTGACTCATCAAACTCACTATCTTGGTTTTCCGTAATGGTCTCTTCCAAATCATTGATTCTATCGTTGAACGACTTTTCCTGGATCAAGAACGCCAAGGTTTTCATCTTTTCTTCCAGCTGTACAGTGTCATCCACAGTCAACTCATGTTTTTCAGATGCACTTTTCAAGTGAGTCAAGAAATCCATCGCTTGTTTTTTTGTTTCCTGGCTCGTCATTGGCTTGTAGTACTTGTTGTAGTAGGCTTCGACGGCGAGAACTTTGCTCCAGATCTGTTGTTGGAGCACATCTTGAGTCGGCTCTCTGAGCATAGATCGGACCATTTTCACCACGTCTGGAAACGAAGGACGGTTCAACAAGATCATGTACTCCTCATCCTTCAAAATGAGACGGACGATGTCTTTGATGAGAGCTTTCTCGACAAGTGGAAGCGAGGAGTATCGAAGTTGGCCAGTTTTGTTGATCTTTCTCTCAGTGAATGTTTCCTGGACAAGGTTCAGATCATCGTCATCCAACGGGGATTTTGCGATGTGGTGAAGATCAGCATTTTCGAAACGAGGATCGGAATTCGTAGAACGTCCGGCTGAAAGGTCTGAAATTTCTTGTTGTGAGTGGTCAGAGAATATTTTGCGAAAAAGATAACTACCTAATTGTTTGAATAGATTATGAACTTACTGATGACTTCCAATCCGTTTTCCTCGCCACTGGGAATGTCAAGATTGTTGAGTAGATTGTCTCGGTCGATGTTAACCACCCCATCTCTAATCTTATTGGTCTCATCCACGAATGAAGGACCGCCAAAGGTACCATCGTCGTTCCTGGAGAATACCAGTCCAGCAGAAGCAGTTCCAAGAAGGAAAAGAAAGATGAGGGGAGGTGAGGAGGAAAGTCGCATCTTTCCCGATTGATGCTCTCTCCCTCAGGGTGTCGCCTTATAAGGGGCTGTATAATTCGATTAGAATGGTATTTTCATTGTGTGGGTGGTGCATGAGAACGAGGGTATAAAATTTTGAAACAAAAAATGAGCGAGAGAATGAAAAAAAGAAAGTTTTGGAGGATTTAAGGTTCTATTAAATACACGGTTCAAAATTAATCGGGAACATATATACAACAGGAAAAAAAAGGATATAAGAAGAATTGGTTACTCGGTTAGGAAAACAAAGTTTAGAAGTTTCTAGTTGTAGCTGATTGATGTAGTAAACTGTAAAGTAGGCAAATGGAAAATGGAGCACTGAAAAAGATAGTTTTTTTTCCCAAAAGCTCTGAATGTCGACTCACCATTAAAACTCGGGAAAGCTATCCTTCTTCTTGAAGCTTGGGTTTCAGTGAGTCAAACTTGGATCGTCGTCATAGCGAGGTTTTTTCAGTTGATCAGGGCTTTCGGATTTGGAAGACGTTTTCTTGACTCTCTTTGTTTTTTTTTTCTGACGTTTCTGCTGGAAAATTAGGTTTTCGGAAGTTATAATTTCTGAGGAAAAACTGTGAAACTCCTCACCGTCCCGTTCATCGAACCTATTTTGGATCTTACAACAGTTATCAAAATTTTGTTAGTTAAGAAGTGTCAAACACAACGTAAAATACCTAGAAGTGAGAATAAAAACAAACCTCTGCTCGCCAAGTTTTCTCATCTTCATCAGTGGGCAGAAAGAGGTCTTCATCGGTATCATCTACACTTGAGTTGTACTTTTCCTTATTCTGGAAAGAAATTTTACAACTCGATTTCCGAATCTCTCCTCCTCACCAAAAGATAATCCTGTCTCCTCAGGCGTCTGTAAAAAGTCAACTTCTCTACTGTGTAATCGTAGAAGGCTTTGCGCACTTCCTCGGTGCAAATTTTGTGACCACTAATCCTGGCGTCTAGTTTCAAGTGAACCTGCTCGTCGGCGTAGTCTTCAATCGAACGACAGTTTTCGAAAGGGCACTTATCCGCCTTATCTTCATGAAGTCGAAAGCAAACAAAACAAATCCACATTTGACCATCATCTAACAGAGGATACGCTCTTTCATATTTCTCGAAATCCAACCGTGAAGCCCAGGAGTCGTAGACAGAGATGTCTGGAAGAAACGATGATTGATGTAAATGTTTGAAACTGGTGTGATACTCAGGGGCATTTCTACAGGTTCTGGAAGAGTGTCGGTGAGATCGCGCTGGTCGATTTTTTTGCAAAGCTCACCAATCCCTGAATGCACCTCATAATCAGCTGGTTTGTCTAGTTCCTTAAGAAGAACCAGTTTGCATGATTCGCACGTTTTCTAGACATCTGAGCTCACCCAAAAAATGTCATGTTCCACTGCTGCTCGATAGTGATCTCTGATTTCTTTCAGTTTGTCCAGACACTTTGTGATGAACTCTTGACTTAGAAGAGAGACTCCCCCGAATTTTTTGATGAAGTCGTGGTCCACCACTCCGGGACAGTTGTGTGATTTCAGTCGCAAGAAGCGACGACACAAGACACAGTAGGTGTTGGCCAGTTTGTTGGGTATCTGAGAATACATTTGTAGTACACACAGACGATCCTCAAGACGTCTGCAAGCCTGTTCCATTTCTCCTGGAAATGTAAGTTATTGCAACAGAGATTTACAGGTTACAATTCGTACTATTTGTAATCGGTGGTACTGGCGATTGATCATCATCATCATCCTCATCAACGTCATCATCATCACCACCATTTTCAACCTGAATCTCAAGAGCTTCCTCTTCTTCCAACATCGTTGAACCCTCTTTCAGGGAATTCTCTGAAATCTTGAAATAGTAGTCGAGTAAAACTACTTACGTTTTTTCAAAAGTAATGAATTGAAAACTAAAGACAAAACTGAATGGGAAAAAATGATAAGAGATGGAGACAAAGTTCGGAAAATATGTAGAGACATCACAACTGATAACATGTGGCAGCAGCAGAAGGGAGTACGCCGAGTGGAGAGACTTGGAGAACTTATACTCAATCTTTTTTTACACATTATCATGGCGGGAAAAAAGTTCTGTAGCTTTTGTCGATCGCGTCAAAGTTCCCGTGACCAATCAATTTTGAGCTCGCCAGATTGGATATAGTAAAAGTTTGAGTAATCATCAGAATGATCGTTGTTCATCTTTGTGTTGTACTTTGAAACGTGATTCAGTCTGAATTTAGCACTTTATTCAATTTTCTGGAGAGAAATAATGGAATTAAAGAGAAAAACTCTGGAGTTTGAAATATCTGCCTGATGGTTAGAGAATATACAAAATTAGATATTCAAAATTAATAGGAAAGTAGAGTTCAAGAAATCCATCATGATAGAAAAACAGCACCGATCAGAAGGGTCTAAAGTTTACTGATTTTCAGTGCATACTGGCCAGCTTTTAGCAGTTGAAAAAAAAAAGAAAAAAGGAGATATAGAAAAATGTTGTCAACTACAAAATTGAAGATTCTCAGTTACTCAATATACCCCAGAGTTTTCAGAAAAATTAAGTAACTTAAAGTCACTTTTTTAACTGCTCAAAGTTGACCATTTCAAACTGAAAATCATGAATTTTATAAACTTTTGATCGGTACAGTTATACCGATGATAATTCAATCCTCCCTTGCAGAAATGTGATCCAATGGGAGATCCTCAACTTCTTCGACTTCTTCAGTTCCTTGACAGACTGGACAAGTGACCTTTCTCTCTGCCTCGACTTGTGGGAGGGCGCATGCAGTGCAGATGACGTGAGAACAGTCTGAAAGTGTTGAACCGTCAGGTTAGCAGAATATAAGATTTTTTTCAACTCACTCAATCGTCTCGACTGTCCCAACCGAGTGAGTCTGTACGGCTTGCTACACCCCATGCACAGTATATCCGGTCTCTTATTGAACAGTTTTCGCCGCTCGACGTCGCACTTCTGAATCTCCGCATAGTCTTCCAGGTGGCGACACTCAACGGCCAGCTTGTTCACTTCTGCGATTAGTTTCTCAATCTCCTTGGCCTTTTGCTCCTTCGCGACGCGCTGAGCCTCCAGATCCGGTGCAGACCCTTCTTCTTCCAAAGCCATCTTCTCCAGTTTCCCAACAGTTTCGTAGAAACGATCGTTCTCCTCCATCTTCTGACTCAGCTTGTTCTTGGCCTCCTTCAAACGCTCCTTCTCTTTCTCTAGTCTTTTCAATGTGCTCTCATAATCCTGCTTTGTAGTGGTACCGTTCATCATTTTTTAACTGAAAAAGTCAATTTTGAAAAAAAATTCAAAATTTTTGAAAAAGTTGATCAAGTGGAAACACTCTATCAAAGAACAAAATGATACTAATGTTCAGAAATCCAATATCTCATCGCCTAGGTTGTTATGACAACAGACGTGAGAATGAAAAGGATTATGGGAAAAACAAGGGAAGGCGGGAAGAAATGTGGAGAAACTAAAAAGATGGAGAGTGGAGGTAGTGCGCAATAAAAATGCGAGTCCTAGCGGAGAGGAGGGGAACAAAAAAGGCGACGGAAGAAGAGGGATTGACGCCTAAAATCTGGAGAATGTTCCCCACCGCCGAAGGGTATAATTCGCGTTCGAATGTGGTAGGAGAGAAAGGGGGACACATTTTTCAAAGATACAATCTGTACTTGAGATGAAGAACAAAAGAATTGTTTTGCAAAGCGGAGTGGGATTAGACAGAGTCACGTTCGTTTCCGCATGAGACACCTGATGTCTGATCATTTCAGGATTTCGTGGAATTTCAAATGTGTAATAATTCACTTACAGTATTGTGTAGTAAGATACACAATTTGACAATTTTCAGTGCAAAATCGTGGAAAATGGAACACTTTGATGGGTTCTGAAGAAAAATGATCCGAATTTGAGCAGTCGAAAGGATGCTTCCCAATAATCCAATTCTGTTGAAAATTCGAGGATTTTCGAAGCAACTCTAGATCTACGGATGTCAAAAGGGACTGCCAAGTTGTTTTTTGTTCTTTCTTCTCTGATCCAATATGCCAACCTATTTTGTTTCCCATTCATGTCCTACGATCATGTCAAAAAAATTGGAATGAAGATTAGAAAAAGTATTTGTTCTGGATGATAAACCTGATCAATGGCAACTGAAGATATAAAATTGAAAGGAGGAGATGGGTCGAAAACATGTAAACAACAAAACAGATGATAACAAAAACAATACCATTCGATCTATAAAGCAAGATGAAGTTTCAAACACTTCTGTAGATTCGTTTCTTTTTGAAAAGTTCAGATTATTCATTCTCGTCCCCAGATTGAAACATCATGTCTCGCTGAGTTCGTCAAAGAACAGGAACGGCTGTATTTCGTTTTTGTTTTTTTTTTGTTTTTCTAGTCATTTCCTTCAGTGCTCTTCCATTTTTTAAAGCGCAAACTCTCCCAACTTTTGTCTTCCGCTGTTGCTTCATTCTCGATTTCCGACCGACTTCATATTTTTTGGGCTTCCGATGGTTGCAAACTTTCTTTTTTCTTCCGTAGGTTTTCTCACAAGTATAGGTTTTCATGATGTGATCAGAAAATCAAAGTTTTCAAAGTTCAAAATTTTCCCTTAAAATTTGTCATTTTCTTTTTTGTTATTTACCAAAGCTCTTTCATATAGTGGAAGAAAAAATCTATCAAGTTTCAACATGCCATTAACGAAGTGTGTTTTCAACTTCTTTTCCTCGTTTTTAAACAAAAGGAAAATGGAGGCACTCCCTATCTACGATTTTCATTTTTTCTTATCAGTTTCCATGTAAAACATAAGAATAGGCTGATCATTCCACCTAAACATAAAATGGCCCTCCGCAATAAATTAGTCGCAGGACGAGATCTTTTGCGTTGCGGTGATGGTGATTTATCGAGAATCGTGTACTTTTTTCTTGCATCGAGAAGGGGAACAGGAAAATCGGCTTGCGCTGTTTTAATGACTGTTCTCCTAGATTCGGAACGTAGTCCAAAGCTTTTAGTTCTCTGACAATGAGATTGTGTTTTAGGATTTCTTTTCTACAACTTTCTGTTAGAAATCTGTTATTCGAAGTGAAAAAAAATGTGCATACAAAATGCACAGTTTGAAGTTCCAGAATTCACTTGTCTAGGAAAAAGAGAGAAAGAAAAAAGCTCAAGAGCTCACATATCCTTGTTGAGTGGTTTGGTTTCACTTACATGTCTCACTCGAAACCCTTTTTCATTTTCAACACTTTCCACTTTGACTATTAGCCAGTGCTCATGGCACAATCAATCTGCTCCAGAATGTATCCAATCACATTTCCAATTTCCTGTTGCGCAAGCCTCTTTGATTTTGCTCATTTCTTGGTTTTCTGTGTGTTTTAGTTTTCCTCGATGAGCTTTGCTGGTTGGAACACGAAATGGATAACACCCAAGACGTGTCACTGTGTTTTTACTTCTTGCTAATACGGATTATCCCCTCCTCTTTTTGCATTTCCCGTTTTCTGATTCATATATTTTTTATTTTAGCTGGGAAGATTTTCTGACTTCGTTCACATTCCTAATAGTTTTTGATATACAGCAGATTTCTTTTCCTACTTTCCTTTTCCAGACAAGATGACATCTGAGGAAAGCCAAGTTACCGAAATGGTGAAGCACCTCAAAGTGGAGGAAAAAGATGACAGCAAGAGAACAAAGCCGGAAGGAGTGCCACCACCAGATGAGGCTGATGGTAATCAAGATGGCAGCTCCGCTAACGATTCTCAACAAGTTCAAGAAAATCAAAACGTTCAAGGAGATCAGGATGGAGAAGCTGTAAGTGGAGGCGATGAGGAGAAGAAGGATGAAGGAGCCGGAAAAGCAAAGGAAGACGAGAATGAGAGTAATAATGAAGGTTAGTGTTCCTGACAGAAGTGATATTTTTCTAGTCGAGTTGGAGGCCCCAAGGAAAAGTTGTACAGCCCAATTGAAAGTTCCCAACCCTTGTGGTTTACTTATTTGTTTCATTAAATGATTTCGAACGGAGATCGTTGGTTTAAAAGAACAATCTAACCAAGTTTGAAATCATTATATGACACCATTCTGTAGACCACAGTGGTTGAAGCTCTACAACTTACTCTGGATCTTGAACGTGACTAATGTCTGCTTTACTAGTATCCTTGTTGTTTCAGAGAATCGCTCAAAACCTGGGAAAAAATCCAATAAAGGGCTGGTCGGGATCAACTCGAAGTATGTCAAACTAGTTAGTAGTGACAATCACGAGTTCGTCATCCGTCGATCGCTAGCTGAGAAATCGAAGACTATTCTGGAAATGCTGAATGGGCCGAATGTGGAAACTGACAACACTGTTCATTTTCGTATGATCAACTCTGGCAGTATGTCGACTCTATGCCGTTATCTCCAGTGGCAAGATCATTATTTGAAGAATAATGGCGAAGTGGAGACGTTCGATGTTGAGCCCACTGAAGCTATGGATTTGTTCTTATTGGCTGGATATTTAAACATCTAACATTATGGAAGTTTTAGACTGGAACATAAATAGTTTACTTCTTGCCTTGGTTTGAAAATGTCACGCTTGAGATGGTTGGTATTATTCATTCATCAAAATAGTTATATGATCATTTCAAATGAAAGTATGACGAATATCAAGTTTTAAAGATGTTTATGAAATTTTCCACAAAATATTCGTGTGTAGTTTGAAACAACATCAGCATGAGGAGTTTTTTTTCCTGGTGTTTCTCAGTTTTAGAATCAACAGATTGTTCTGTGATTGAAGCATTATTCCGGGCAAAACCGTTCAATATGAAATATGTGTTCAACTGTGCTGATTCCGAATATCACAATGAGAGAGTTCAAAAAGTTTGCTAAACACCCGAAAATTGTCTCAAATGTTTTCTTCCTGAATACTTTGTCTCACTCAATATTTCGTTCCAATTTTGTTCTCGGAAGGTTCCTGCCTGAATTCGGTTCTGATTTTTTTGTCAAACGAATCTTTAAAATTTTGGATACGTTTTGAAATTCACATCTTGGAGTATTCCAATTTTCTTCTGTTCCAAAAAAACTTGTATTTTGCGGATTCATGATTCCGCTCCACACACTTTTTATAAAACCAAATCGGCTACGAAAACTACTAATTCTGCTATTTTCCCGAATCTCAAGCTTCATTAGTTGTGGCGTTTCAAATTATAGTATTACTCATTTCTATAAAGAAACCAAAAGTCAAAATCAGTTAACAGAGCTCAGAGAGCTCAGAGCCAGATTTCACTTTTTGAGTAAGCGTTGAGATTTAATGACCGCGCTATTCCTGTCGGTCGCCTGACCATTTGAACACGAGACGATGAAAAGGTTTGAAAGTGAAACTGATTTCACAGGTGAGAGAACAAAAATTCCAATTTCGGAATATTTTGAAAATTTAAGAGGTGTTCACGCGTAAGATTTTAAGAATCGTCTCATATCTTTCTTCCTATTTCACCTTTCGATTTTTCATTTTGGATTTCAATTTACACATTTTCACCTGTTGTCTTCAAAAAAAAGGATCAGAAGCAAAGATCAAAAGTTTAACCACTCATTGAGTTTATTATTCCCCCCGTCGTTTATAGTTTGAATGGCTACCTAAACGATCAAGCACATGTTCATAAGAGTTTTCAAAAATGTTACAGCTTTGAAACAAACATCAGATTTGAAACTTTTCTTTCACAACACTTTGATGAACTACAGTTGGAAAAGGTGTAGAATTAGAAAAGAGTACAGCTCCGCCTATTTGATTTTCATTTTCAGTGGCTATTAAGATGTTGCATAATGTGTATCATGTCACAGTACCCATTTTGATTTGTTAAGTTATTTTATTTCATACTTAATGCATTTTCTAAGGAATGTGTGAAGGGGGTTATGAAAGTTGTGTGATGAGTACCATTAGAAAGAGCAGATTTTGGAACATATTATTGCATTTTCAGAAAAAAATTGTTCACCTTCAAAAGTCGAATTATGAGCTCCTAAGTCGTGCTTACTGTACCCTTACAACCTGGTATTTATAATGGTACTTGTACCAATCTGAAGTGTCATTATGAGCTCTAGGATTTGCTTCATGCACTCTGAAGGCTACAAGAAGTGTGAACACAAAACTTAACTTTAGTAGCTCACAATAAGACTTTTCTGAATTGACATTAGCTTTTGAAAACTCGATATTAAGTCTCAGGATCTCCTCTTCCCAATGTTACTCAACTGACGTGTCAAGCCCGTCGGCCCCCACATTCTTACGGTACCCATTCTAGAATTCTGTCTTCCCTTCTTTTCTGTTTGCTTGAGGAGCTGTTACCGAATCCGCCCGTCTCATGAGAGTCTGGCCAGCGTTCCTAGTAACTAATTTTCATGGTTAATGAAGTGAAGAAGGGGCGTGTCTTCCTCGAACCCTGTAGAACCAAGCATACCTCTTCACTTGAGTATTGGTTATATTGACGCTGTCGTTAATTTGATTCTGTTCCATTACTCTCTACTTTTCTTCACAACATATGACCACTTGTTGCAACATATTTAGATACATTCCCCTGCGCGCTCGCGGACCGCAGGTGAAAATAACACCAATCAAATCTCCTCCATTAGTTTGAACTACATGTGCTAAATGACGTTTGGTTTCTGTTGAGTTCTTGCGATTTTTTCTCGGAAAGGTTGTGATTTTTGAAAATCTCCTAAACTTTTCCAGCTTCGAAAATCACTACAGCTGTTGAAAAGATCAGTAAGAAGGTGTGCTGCCCAAACTTCAACCAGTTATTACTAGAGAAGTTTGTTTTTGAAGATTCAGTCTTCCCACCCACATTTTCTTCATTCTCCCATCTCGTCCAACCATGAGTACCGTTATCGATATCGCTGGATTTTATGAGTCCATCAAAGTGCAGGAAGATTATTTCATGTGGCTGCGGGTAAGTCTAAAATGTCCAAGCTTTCCATAACCCTAAACTTTCTAGAGGTACATGGAGGTCACTTCCCTCATAAATCTTATCATCGTCTTCCTAACGCTCTTCCTAATTTTCAAAGAGGGTCGAAATCTGAAGCCCGAATTCAAACAAGTCCTTCTGTGCAATCTTATCCTCCCCGCCATCTTCAGTCTATACATGGGATTCATCTATCAGCCGTACATAGTTTTCCCGTATCATCTTCTGCTCACTGTTGGATTCTTCCGAATGGGACCTTTCGCAACTGCTCATCTATTCAACATCTGCTGCACTGTTGCCATACTCTGCTCCATGGGTTTCATTTACTCATTCTGGTTCAACTACTTTACAATCTGCTTCCGTATATCTAAACAAAGTTCGACGAGTTCCAATCTCATCGGACTTTGTGTGGGAGTGATCTTCACAGTTGTCAATTTCGTGCTCATGACAATAGGAGTAGATGAAAATCAGTTTGAGGACCGAGACAAAATCTTCAAAGGCGACGAGAGGTTACGGTACTTCTTCGACTCCTACTCCATCGCCATCGTCAGAGTGGGAGACAAGTGGTCCCTAAAGGTATCAATTCTTAGGATGGCTAACAGAACTGTTGTTTGTTTTCAGATCCTCAGTATCGAGGCGTTCATAGGAATCGCCGTGGTTGTTATTGTTATCCCAATTATCACTTTCAAGTCCTTCAAGACACTGAGCAAAATACATCACATGATTTCCAAACAGACTCTGATACAACTAAAGAATGCACTTGCTATTAGCCTTTGGTATCTACTCCAGTTCGGGGTACTTGTGGGGATCCCAGCTGCAACCGCCATGACACTTTTGCTGATGCATTATTCACCATCGGAAAGGTACAGATATTGGACAACTGTAGACTTTAAAGTCGATTTTCAGCTTTCCGCTGGCTTTGGTGGTCTTGGCTCCAACGCAGTTAACCTGCCCGGTCCTTTGTACACTATACTTGACAGTCATCAAACCTCTACGTTATGGATTTCTCAAACTTGTTGGGCTCAAAAAATATGCTCCAAATCCAATCTCCAAGATTTCCACCCAATCTCGTAAGTCTACAGTATACGCTACTCAGGCTATTACCTCAGTTACAGAACTGTCAACATTCACATCACATGCTCCGCCACCACGCAGACCGAGATTACCTTATGCGGCTATTCTACGTCTTCAATAGTGTTTTTCCCTTCGGTCTCATCTCCCTTCTCAGTGTTCAAGTGTTCGAGAAGAGAATGACGAGTGGTTCTCTGAAAACACAATTCGTTCGCTTCTCATTTTTGTGCTCAAACCCAGCAATTCAGAAGGGACGAAAACCGAGAGATATACGATTAGTTAGTCATCTGTCATGTGATAAAATTCATGGTGATTTTCTGAATAAAATAACACGTGGAGTCAAGAGAAATTACAAAGAGTAGAAGAATGGGAAACACTATGAAAAACTTGGGCCAGGAGAGTCGCTCAAAATGATGATTTCAGGTTCCTTGTCTGATATTCTGACCTGAAAGGGGGAGTTTCATAAAAGTCTAAGGAGACTCGTTAATCACCTTAAGTTTAGCTTGTTTCTTCTTCTGCCGCTTGTCATGTTTTTCAGCCATATCTCGCATTGTACAATGAGCTGCCCAAAGCATATTACGGGCCATCTCTTCTGAAAACCGTAGTTTCTCTTTCTCGAATCGGATCTTTCTCTCAATCAGCTGAAGGTGGGGATTACTCGGGTCGCAAAGGGTCACGAGTCTTCCCACCGTGCTTCCTTCGTCTTGCTTTCGGATTTTGTGAAACATCGTCAGAGCCTCATTTCGTTCCGGGAAAGATGATGATTCTTCGATGATTTTGAGGATTTCATTTCGTCGGAGGAAGATGGTGGCAGATTCTGAAATCTTGAAGATTTTGGATTATTTTTAGAAATGATGTGCTGAGTGGAATAGTAATCCACAAAAGTGGTTACAGTAATGTTAAGTGCAGAATGAAAAAAAAAGAAGATAATTTTGAGTGCTCGAAAAATGTTATCCACTGTATTGGAATCTTTGCAAGTTTGTGGATTTGTTAAGCAACTAGATCTTAATTTTTTTTTGCTGACAGCTTTTTTTGACAATCGCTTTCAAGTCCATTAGATCGCAATGAAAAACATGACCCAAAAATGTTTACGATTCGGACTGAAATCATCTGTAATCTATCTTACCCTTTATCGCATTTTCATATTCCTCCACAGTCGGACCCACATTCTTGATTATCTCATCGCATTCCCGTACTTTCTCGTTGATGCTCCTCAACTCCTCATTTATCGGATCCCATATTCTCTTCCTCTCTGCAGCTTGCTCTTCTTCCATTTTCGCTTTTTTCTCTTTCCGGGATTCTGAATCCTCAATTGTTCGAGTGGTGGCAGGAAACGACAATTCCAACTGAGGAAGCTTATTCCCAACCGCCGATAGTTCCGGTTCCGGAGTGAGAAACGGATGAAAAGTGTCCAGGAAGGATGGGTCGTTATCCGAGTCCATGGCTGAAGTATGAAAAATTCAGATAGAGAAAAGAGAGAGGTTACTTTGATGCCAGGTAGTAAAATTCTGCTATAACTTATAGAAAGAGCAAAACTAACAAATAAGTGCAAGGTCTTAAAACCACAAAAATGACAATTTTGTACCTTTGCAATCAGAAGAGTGAGTGTACAGACTGTAATCTCATTCATGATTTTTCAAAATAAAAATAAAAAACCAAACCGCCATTGCACTTTTTCACTCCAGTATCCATGTGGGAACATGCATGGGAAATGTCATTTCTTCATTCTTAACGTCACTACTTCTGTCTCCTAGCAGAAACGTATAGGAGAACATTAATTTTTCTTTTCAAACGGGAGAAACGGAAAAATGGAGATGAAAGTGTTCAATAGGCGATGAGAGAAGTTTCTTGTAGTGGAAACGGTTGGTGGTTCCAGATGGTACTGAATAAAGATGCTCGTGAGCAAATAGAAGGTTGAGACATTCTGTTTTGAAAAAAATACATCTGTTGCAACGTACTACGTACTAAGGAGCATGGCCTTTACTAGTTAGTTTCCATTTGTATTCCGAGATTTAGTTGCTCTTGTTTTTGAGAAGAATACGCCCTGGAAAAGTTATGAGAAAAGGTGAAAGACTAAGAGCTGAAAAAAGATTTCGGAATGATTACACTTGTTTTCTGTTTGGGGCTGGAAGAATACGTCCACCTGACACCCCTGAGCATTCACTTATGACTACTCAACCAGAAGAGAAAGACGAAAAAAAGTGAAATGTGTAAAACTCGCAACCGCTAATTAGTTATAAGTTCACAGTGTTTATCAAGACTTCATTCTGGAGAAAAAGCTCATAGATTATTATTATCATTCACTCAATTTTTGATGAAAGATTGTGTGGCTCCATGGAAGCATCCAACACGTCGGAAGCGGTGCTTATCATCGTTTGTCATGTCCCGACCCTCCCATTTTTGATGTTGATTCAGTTTCGCGATGAATTCGACGTTGAGTCCGGCGGCGAGAGCAACGGTGTCTGGGAGGCCAAAGGATGGGGTGGCGCGGTGTTTTGAGTCGGCGAGAATCCAGGTGTAAGCTCCTGGAGTTGGGTTCCGCGGGCAGCTGATAACAACAAAGTTTTGGTTGTCTTTCTTGTAATATCTGAAAACAAGAGAAAATATTCGAGAATTTTCTGTAAAATAACAGTACCTCAATTTAGCTTTCACAATGTTGTCTCCACGAAGTGTTTTCAGCTTTCGGAAGTCTGGAAAGTCAACATATGATGAATGTGTTCAGTTTGAATTCGTCAGTTTCCAAAAATTAAACAAGTAAAATCTCATAGCTGATTTTCTGAAATTTGGTAGGTGCATTTAGGGATTCCCATTTACATTTTTCTAGTTGACAACTCAACGTTGGAAAATTGTGTTAACCAAAGAAAAGAAAATCAAGAATGGCTTTACCGCAGCAATCTTCTGAAAACATTGGTAAAATCCACTTTTCGACTATTCAAAGTCAAACTTTGTCAACTGAAAACTGCCTTCATCATTACTCACTGTTGTAATTTGGGATTTCTCCGTAGCCTGGCAATGGTGGGATTGGTTTGAACTCCGGCAGTTGGCTTGGAAAAGAGCCGCCATTGTATTGTGGTAGTGGCATTGGGTGTACCTCTCCATAACTCTCCTCAAACTCCTCACTCGACGATTCTGGTCTCGCAAACTCGTCACTGATTTCGAGAGACTGCAAAAAAGGATATTCTGTTATCAAACGACTAAAAATAGTACCTCATATCCAGCAGCAACAGCCACACAGACACCGAGAAAGACCAAAAAGTGCATGTTGAGACACGATGTTTTTGGCGGCGCCCAAGATATCCTTTTATTCTGTCGCAAAATGCTTTTGGATCTCAAGGTGAGTCATGTTGATGTTCAACATATGATGTGAGCTTTCAAATATGGAAGATTAAAAATCTGAGACCGACAACATGATATGCTATAAAAAGTATGGCGATATGATTCATTGCACTTCATTTCATTTCTCTCCCCAAAAATGATTCGAATCCTACTTCTCTCCACTTTTGCCTGTGTCATCACAGCCACCTCCAACTACGAGAAATCGACCGAGGAAACTGCTCCAAGAGCCTACAACGAGTACAACACTGTTCAAGCTGCTGATCAAGTTTACGGCGTGCCAAAACCAAATGAGTACGAACCAGTGGACATCCCATCCTACCGTCCGGATAATGGATATGGATCACAGCCAGACGGAAAATGCAGAAAAATCAGACAACTCCATGTGCGCGGACAACGAACTGCTCGTCCAAATTTCCAGTAAGTCCAGGACGTTATGATCAGTATGATCTTTTTGATTGGTTTGTTTTGTTTGCAGTGAGTTCGAGAGAGACTACAAGACCTACACGTCAATCAGTTGCCCAAACACTGGGAAGCCATACGCGCTGGTAGCCGCTAAAGAAGGTGCAGACACGATTTTCGATTTCGGAACTGAAGTGGTTCTTCAAGACACTATCCTTCTAGCTTCTGGATTCAACTTGGATTTCACCGCTAGATGTGATGAGAAGAGGTGAGCAAATTATCATGAGAAAGTAGAAAGCTCGGTAAAAACTTCATAACTGATCAAAAACTCCTTGAAATTGCCACGCTTCTCAATTTTCGACCAATTGGGAAAATAGTCAAATTATGATATTTTTTCAGTAACGTCGCCAGAGCCTACAATGGAAGAAAAGTGTCAATCAGACGAGTGGCATGTGTCGAACTTCCCCGACCAAACCCTGTCATGGAGTACTAAAGTTATTTTTTAAATGTTATTGAACTCCTTCTCGGAATATGAAAATGATTTCCATTTATCTCAAAAGTGTTCAGACAATGTAAGTGTTTTTTTCGATTGTTTTTTTTTAATTGGCATGCTAGAAACCTCCAAGAAGTTTGGACATTTCCGATTATTTGAAACAGATTTGTACTTAGAATTTTGTCGGTGGAAAACATGAAGCGAGTTTCCGAAAACACACGTGCATCCTCTTAACCAACCTGATTTTGCGCAATTAGTAATGTCTTTGTTTCCCATGTTTTGGTTTTCACACAAGTATTCGGTCCGTTCCTTTCGAACACACACGCATCAAATAATCCAAATTTTGGTTTTTTATACTCTAATTTTTATTATATTATACTAATTAATAGTTCGAAGCGTCATAGTGTGGCAGGAGAACGTGGCAGGAACACAAATAAGAATAGTAGGAAGACGTTGGGTAAATAAGAAAATTCTTGTAAGCATTTACAAAGTTTCAAAAAGCATGACAGGATTCAAAAAGTTAAAGTTATGAAGCAAACGAAGCAAAAGAAAAATTGTTTTGTGGTGGATAATAATTTGGGTATAATTCAATTGGGAGATGTATTTCGAGGTTATTGAAACACTCGATGCGGAGGCAATTTGAAGGATCGTAGATGAACAATGGATTGATGGAGAAAACGTTTCCGATGATTTTTTGAAGTCTGAAAATGATTTGTTTTAAATTCGAATAACACTGCAATCGTCACTTTTTCTAATTCTTGATTCTAAAGCAAACCACAAACTCTTAAAGGAGGATTCCGGGCAAAAATTTTTATTGCTTTGAAATATGTAATCAAGTGTGCTGATTCCGAGAATCATAATGAAAACGCTCAAAAAATAAGTCAATATTTCGCCAATTTCGAAAAACGACGAAAATTGAACGAAAACCGTTGTGGCCAAGTGGGGCAACTTTCTTCAAAAATGGTCTCTTTGAGGCGGTTTTTCGGGTGTTTAGAGCAGTTTTTGAGCGTTTTCATTATGATTTTCGGAATCAGCACGCTTGATTACATATTTCAAAGCAATACAAATTTTTGCCCGGAATCCACCTTTAAAAAAAAATCTCAACACTTGAACCACACTGTACTTAAAAGAGTAATTTTTAGCAGAAAATGTGAGGAGAAATTTGCCTAAACTTGTGGGGAATTCGTAGTCAACACTCGTGAGAAAATCCGTCTCAAACCTTTTTGAGGCAAAACCAACACTCGTGCGGTTTCAAAGTTAATATTAGATTCGTAGAAATTTTTCGAAGCTTTGCGAATCACATGCGTCCCTATTCACTTACATGAGTTATTTCGTTCGCTCGACTATCTTGACGAAGTGCCTTCTCCACTTGCATCCTCCTGAGGGCTTTCTGAAATTGATGCATTCGCATTTCAGGAACTAAAATAACAAGCAACTTTACTCACTGTTCGGTTCGTCTTCATGTCGCGGCTTCTTCTGCGGTGGAGATGTGCCGAATGGTGGCTCTTCATCGAAATTTTCCACGCCATCGTATTGTTTAGGCGGATTGTAAAAATCGAAATCGGCGAGTTTGTCGCGATGTATTTCGATGTACTTCATCATAGCGTCGACTCTTTTGATTTTCCGCACCAGCTCCGAGTTGGCCTTGTCCAGTTTCATTCTTGCCACTTCGAGTTGTTCAAAGTCTTTCTTGGCGAATTGCACGTTCTCCTTTTTCACCAATCTTCTCTCTTTCCTGAGGATCTCACGGACTCTTTGCAAATTGTCCATAAGGCAAGGAAACGTTTTCAGAAAATCGTATTCTTCAAAATCAAGCACTTTGTCGAAATCCATTCCAAGCTCTTCTGCACAAACGATCATTTCCGTACGTTCTTCTAGACACTTGTTGAAGTCGGCTTGAAGACCTGTCTCGTCAATCTTCTCCAAATTTTTATCGAGTTCCTTCATTCTTGTCTCGATATCAGCAAGTCTCTTCTTCAACTTATCGGTTTCCACGAGATTGGACATATAAATCTTGAATTTCTCTCCTTGGTAGTATTCAAGGGAGAGAGCAGCATTGTTCTTATCGACGATGTTGTTATCTGGACTCTCGTCAGAACGGTAGAGATCCAGTTCGAAAAGCAAGAAACCAATCTCGAATTTGTCTTTTCTACATTCTTGAAACTCGTGCATTTGTTCTTCCATTTCCTTTCCGCCCCTTTTTGATTTTTTTTGCTCGTATTCATCTTGTGCGGCCTCGAACTTTTCGACTGCTTCTACCAACTCTTCGTTCAGTCGAATTTTCAGAATTCGATCGATTAGTTCCCTTCGATTTTCTGAAAATGTTCTCATTGTTTTCAGGTTTTGCAAAAAAAATTATCACATTTTTTACTGTTTCCATCTTTACTATCAACAAACGCAAAATTCTGTGTGTGTGTGTGTGTGTGTGTGTGTGTGTGTGTGTGTGTGTGTGTGTGTGTGTGTGTGTCTGTGTCGTGTCTCCCGCCCTAGCGAAGTCCCCACTAGACCAAATCTTCCCAAAATTTCACAGGTCACCAGGAATAGGGCCTGAATGATGCCCGTCTTTTTATATTTTCGATTTGACAAAATATGAGCTCATGCGGGCTCAAAAACCTACTTTTTCTCCAGGGAAAGTTTTTCGCGCGATAGTTTTGCACCGATAGATCAAATATTATAGGTCTGCCCGAAGGGCCCCAGAGGGGTGCAGCCCTCTGGTTGATGAAACAAAGAAAAAACTCACTTTGGATGGCCAAATACTTTCGAGAGTGCTTCGTATTCCGTCCTTCTGGGAAATCTGCAAATTTTGGAAATCATATTAAAAATTCTCTGAAACTTGCCAACTAACCTTTTTCATATTGCTCCCCATACTTATCCAAATATTCTTCTTCATCACTATCACGAGTTTCGAAATCAGATTCGTCGGAATCTTCCTGATTAGAAAGAATTTCGAGTTCAACTTCTTCATCCATTTCGTCCATGATTCTCGGAGTCTGAAAAATGGAGGAAATTATCAAAACGCGAACAATAACTTTCAAAGATTCCGAATGATGCGCTAGATTTGAAAAAATGTTCCATGCAGAACCTATCTAGCAAATACAAAAGAATCAAAAGAAAAGGGTAATGCTTGAAGGCGGATTCCGGACAAACAATATTCTTTTCTCAAGAAATATCGCCCAGCGTGTAACTTCCAGAAAGAGCAATAAAAGTGTTCCGACATTTTCCTTCGAGTCTTTAGAATGCGAATGCAGAAATGAAATCGTTCGAAAATTTTTCTAAATACCCGAAAAATCGCATCGACGAAGCCTTCAAAGAATTTTGGTCCAATGGCCTCGTGGATTAACTTGTGGTTGTTTCTTGTTTGTGGGCATTCCGACACGGCTTTTTTTTTTGTCGTTTTTTTACGGTCTCAATTTTTTTTTAATCGAAAATTCATTTAAGTAAATTTTTGTAGCTTTTGAAATAACTCCATTTGATTCTCGGTTGAAAAATTTGGAAAAAACGTGAAAACCCGGCGGAAAAAAGCAATACTCGAATGCCCGCGGACCGGGAAACAAAATCGATATAAAGAAGGAGTAGGGTTAATGAAAGAAGCGACGTTTCTGGACGCGTCGCAGTGACCCGCACGTTTGCAAATGACCACCTGTCCTCACCACAGCCACAACGACAAGGGTATCCAACATTACACATAGACACACGATGAAAATCGTCCATTTTCTTGGGCAAAAGGAGACGGAGAGTGTGTCAACGCCATCTCCATCTTTCTCGTATTTTCTGGGCCGAAAAGAGACGGAGAGTGTGCCAACGCCATCTCCATTTTGCTCGTAGCAATTGACGAGTATGCGCCAGTCACTTGTCCGCATGCAAAATAAGATGCTAATCGTGAACGATGTGCGTGAATTTATGACGGCAGCACAACGATAATAAGGTCTAAAACGATCGACCAATGTATATTCGATTACCGTTTGACTCACTGATACGGATAATTGCTCTGAATGGTTCATTCTAGTACAACGCTGTCTTTCTCTCTCTCTCTCCCTTTCTTTTCGATGTTCACAAAAAAAGTCCCCCTATTTTTCGGCTTGTAGTAATTATAGCGCAATAATGTTCTGTTGAATTCAGAAACTGGAAACCTGTAGATTCTTCAAAAATAGAATGTTGATCACATGAAACAATAAAATCGTATATGAGTGTCTTATATTTGATTTCGACAGGCTGGATATTCCAAAAAAGGAGGAGATAATCCAGATAGTCGGTGGACCCATTTTTTTGAATACACCGAAAAATTCAGGCAGAAAGTTTTTTCGGAAAGTTTTTCGATCCGAATAATCATTTTCGCAGTCCTAGCTGTAGAGACACCCGAGCTTTGGTTCAGGTTAGTGCTAACTTCGAACGTTTTTTTTTTTTTGACGTGAAAATGACAAAACAAAAATTTTGGACCGACTCCTCGGTGCTGGATTGTTGCACATGGAGTGTGTTGTTTCTTGTCTTTTTCCAAGTTTTCAATTCAACTATGAGTTCAAAGTTTGATTCATTACTTTCTCAAAAGCATAATATAAAACTCAATTAAGCAACATGATTTGATGTTGTAGTTCCCTTGAAGCATCCAACTTTGCGGAACTTGCGCTTATCGCTTCCATTGTAGTCTTTTCCGTGCCACTTCTTATTGTGGTACTTGGCAACATATTCAACGTTGACTCCTCCAGCAAGAGCAACAGTGTCGGCCGGTCCTGAGGCTGGGTGCGTTTCATCAGAGTCGGCTAGAATCCACATGTAGTTGTTGCCATCTGGCTTGCAGCTGATCACTGCGTAGTCGTCACCATCGTGCTTGTAGTACCTGAAATTATCGAGTTGTGTTATGAGCAGGCAACGTGCAACTTTACTTGATATCGGCATCAATGGTATCTCCATCAAGGTCCTTCAGTTTACGGAAACCTGAAACAGTATACCTAAGATTTTTGAAAAGAAAGCGTAAGATTACGACTTTTGCGGTGATGTCTGTCACGGTGGCGGTATTCATCCGAACGGGAATCGTCATGGTATGCGGAAATGTAGGCGTGTCCATGAGATGGATAAGAAGCAGCGTTGTCCGCGGCTGGCTGAAAGTTTTTCGTTCGCTTCGAAAGAAAATTTTCCAACTTACAGCATATCCATTAGCCGCTACCATAGCGATGCAGGCAGCAGAAAGTATGAGGAAGGCCATGATGGTGAATCCAAGGTGATTGAGTTTTCCTAGCTTGCCCTCTTTTATACGGAGTTGTATGTGTATACTAGAATCTTTGATATCGTCCTCTCAAAACATCGAACGTGACAAAAGAGAAGTGACAAATCGATCACAACGTCACAAAACTTTGTTGGCTTCCTGGTGTGATTCACGTTTCGATTGCATGATTAAATTTTGAGAAAGCTATAAACAAAAGTTGGTATAAAAAGAAGGGTCAGAAGCTATTGCAATATTGACATTGTTCAATCTTCTCTTTTGAAGATGTACATGCTTCTAACTCTTGCTCTTGTCTGCACTGCCGCAGCTTCTTCCGGATATGGAGCCTCATACGGTGGCCCAAGTCACTCGGCACCGTCTTACGGAGCGAATCATGGATACGGATACGGAGGATACGGAGGACATTACGTTTCTGATAGTAGCGACAGCAGAAGCAGCGAGAGAAGACACCACAAATGCAGAAAACCAAAGGAGCTCGAGATCCCAGCCTCAAGTGGTTACACCGGAACCAAGCCTCGTTTCTCGTGAGTTAGAATCAAAACTGGAATCACTCAATTTTTTGAAAAAAATTACATTTAGGTTCTTGGAGAGAAAGGGAAAGAGTTACATCAAGTTGAGCTGCCCGGATGACGGAAAAGCCTACATTCTTGTTGGAGACCAAGAAGGTTTCACTGATACTTTCAGTCCAGTTCCAGATGTTGTATATTTGGCGGAAGGTGCCAACATTGATTTGGTTGGACGTTGCAAAGGAAAGAGGTGAATGTTTCGGTATTCTCTTATTTCTCTAAATGTTGTGGGTTCTCAGAATCGAAGTGGATTCTATCAACAAAGGACATGTCAAAGTGAAGAAGGTCGCCTGTGTCTGGCTGAAGAACAACGAAATCACGACTCTTTAAACGTTATCATTTTGATTCAGTTGGTTCATTTAATGAAGAAACATCAGTAATTTTGTTCGGACGTATTTTCAAGTTTCTTTTCAAGTTCCGAGAAATGGTGCAAAGTCAATTTTCGCAGAATTGGAGTTTGTAACTATTTGAGAGCTTGCTTGATTTTTGATCCGACTTTCTACGAAAGTTGAACTCCGAACGGAATACTTGGAGGCAGAGATCCACTTTTTTATAAGTTCTTGTTTCTCGAAGACGAAAGCTTCCTCTAATAACCCAGTTCGTTTTTTTCGCTCCCTTTTCTACAGTCAATCTCGCATTTGTCTGAAATTCACCTTGGATAAAAAGTCCATTCAGAAGGAGTGTAGTAACAGATACTCCTTTCCAAATATGAGAAATCTAAAGAACTTTCAGCCTAATTATTTGAATTCGAATTCTGTCAGCTGTTTCTGTCAATTTTATTAAGCTCACATTTGACAGTATGATTTATCGTAAATCACATAACTGATAGAGATAATTTACTTTTGCTCGTTGTTGACTGTTCTTTTGGTGGCATTAGCTCGAATCTTCTTCTCTCCCACAGTTTGTTGAGTGAAAATGAAGACTCCCTCGTCGGTAAGAAACTCATTGATATTCTCTAACTGGTTTAAGTTCTCCCAGTTAGTTTGTTTTTTGCAAACAGGTTTGACTCGTTTTGGCAAGTACGGTTTGCCTTCAGCAATAAGCTGAAAACGAGGAGATTATAGAATAAGAACATGGTGAAGTAACCAACCAATGTCATCAGGTCCAAGACTTCGGAAAGGAATAATAGTCTGTGATAGTGTTCTAAAAACATTCGAGTTTTTTTTTCAGTTTTTCGAGTTTTTTTTCAACTCACTGTCCCAGGCTTGCAGGAGCCTGACCAGTTGTTTTGTTTGCTCTTCAATAGGACATTGATGATAGATAAGATTGTGATACATCAGGATTGCGATTTTTACTGGAAAATCATTAAGTTGTTAGGAAATATAAAGTTACATTCTGCAAAATTTACTGTGAAATTTCCTATTTTAATTCCACGAAAACGGAATAATTTGCAGTTTTCACTTCGAAAGAATCATTCGTTCATCATGACTCACTTGTATTGATGTCCCCAACAATGTACAAACAAAGTTGCGACCATTCATAGGATGTGTTTTGGGGGTTCCTCAAAACTTCAGCAAAGGAGCAAATATCTTCTTCCTTCAAACCTAGGAATGGTACTCGTGGTAAAGTGGTACCTGCTGCAGACATGTTGAAATTCTGGTAAGAAGTTCGACCTGGAAAACATTCGCTTGGAATAGTGAAGATGAAAGTTAGGATTCGTCCAAGTTGTTTCAAACTCTGGAAACGGAAAAAAGTTTGCTGGGTTTGAAAGAGTGTAAATTTTCCTGACATTTTGGGATGAAAACTGACACTAATGTGATGGCTCACTGGAAACATGTTTCCAGGGCAAAATCGTTGTGAAAAAAAATACTTTTTGGGAAGCAAAACATGTGTACAAAGCAGCGGTTCCGGCTAAACTATAAACTGGGTCTGAGAAAATTTCAAGATCAAATGTCAATCAGGAAAAAATGAATTCAAAGAAAGCCAAACAAAGAAAAGGTTATTTATTGCTCTGAAATCGTAAAAACGTCAAGGATAAAAACGTTTTCCATGGGAAAGATTTTATTACTTGATTACGTGGGAATAAACTTGAGAGTTATTTGGAAAAGGTAAACTTTAGAAAAAAAGACATTCGCAAAATGAAAAGATCAGCATTTAGTGCGGAAGTCCTTCGAGCCCGTGAAGCAAATCTTAGGTCCTATATCGGGCAGTGGTGGTGGTGTAGTCTTGATGAAAATGACCTCATCTCCCGGATCCTCTTGATCGATGCCTGACAGAGTCAAGACTGGGAGTTCCCCAGGACGATAGGCATTGATGGTGAAGTCGTTGAGGTTCAACGGAGTGTCGTGTGGAGCATCTCTAGAGTGATAGCCGTAGTCCGCGTTTTGACAGAGGCGTTCTTGCAACTTGATGTTTCTCGTGAATTGGATTGGATCACGGCCAGTCTTGACTGCCGGATAGATGAAAGTCTTTGCAACGACCCATGAAGGGGCAGAAGTTTTCTCGATCTTAAATTGCTCTTTGGAAACTGGCTGTGACTTGAAAAAACTTCATACCTCGACAAGACGGTCGATAATGTCGTCGAGCAGAGTTTTCTTGTCGTAGTCCACATCCCACTCTGAAATTGAATCAATGATTAATTGAGTTGCAATTCAACCCACGTTTTTTTTCTTCCACGATATGAAAGAACTCGAGCATCTGAGCGCCAGTAGTCCCATCGTGGAAAATGTTGTTGTGGTGGATCATACGAGCCACTTTCTCTGAAACGCGAAACATGAAACACAAGTCATCCAATAAACCCTCTTGATCACTTTGACCAAATTTGCAATAGACCCTCTCAATCACACTGGCACACACACCGTGAGAAACATTTTGTTAGTTGACTAATTTCAAAGGACTATGTCGGGGACCGAGTTAACATTGGTCAAAATTGAGCGGCGGGCTTCTCTCATAGGATTCACTGCGGTTAGTTCTGGTGGAATAACCGGAATGACAGGTTTCGGATTTTTCAATTTTTAAAGCTTTAATGGCTACAGTACGTCTTCAAGGATGAAGTTCTGTAGAAATCTCAAAAACCTGACCATTGTCTCGTTCTTTAGGTTTTGAGCAGTGTGTACTATCGAGACGGTCTCGAGTAATTTCTCGAGGATTTTCTCAAGAAATCATTCAAGAAATTTCTCGAACAATTCTCAAGAAATCTTCGAGAATTCTTAAGGAGTTTCTTGAGAAATTTTTTCCAAGGCGAAATCTTCTTCAAATTTTGTCATATTTTCTCCATTTTGAAGTCAGATATCAATTTAAATGCAAATCTTGAGAAACTTGCGAGGAACTTCTCGAGGAAATTCTCGAAGAATTTCTCGAGAAACTTTCCAGAAATTTCTCGAGACAGGCATTTCTCGAGAAACTTTCGATGAATTTCTCGAGAAAGGTCTCGAGGAATTTCTCGAGAAACTTTCGAGAAATTTTTCGAGACACTTTTGAAGAATTTCTCGAGAAAATTCTCGAAGAATTTTTCGATATAATTTCGAGGAATTTCTCGAAAAACTTTCGAGAAATTTCTGGAAAAACTTTTGAGGAATTTCTCGAGACATTTTTTAAAATGTCAACCACAAGTACACATGCTGGTGCCAAAACCCAAAACTAAACTCTCAATGTATTTCTCAATAGATTGCACCAAAAACAACCATTTACCTCCGTCTAAACTGCCAATCAAATACTGACTCATCATGTCACGATCGCCTGATGGTTGCAAAGCTTGAGCGAAAGCGCAAATTGCTCTCTCCTCCTTGGTACACCAAATCGATGGACGCTGATCAACCATTCGCGCACCTGGAAACCTTTGATGGATACGAACACAATTATTTCGAATGAAGAAGATGAAAAAACCACACATGAAAGTAGAAAAAACAGTTCATAGTAAAAAATGTGGAAAGTGACAATCGTACAAAAGAAAAATAGAAAGAGGGCATGCAAATGATTTCCGATGTTCGAGAGAGGGGTGGAAACGGAAAAAGCAAATGTGTTCACTGTCTCTTTTTTATGATCTCGGGAAGCTCATCAAAGGAGAGAGAAACGAATATTCCAAAATTGTACTTTTGTGTCTCTAAAGTCAGAAAATGAAGATTTGGGAAAAAGTAGAAAGGAATAAGGAAGGAAGGGGGAGAGAAAAATGTAATCTCGGCTAGAATTGAATGACAATTTTTATGGGTTGGAAAGGACTCGGTGCGGCTACATCAAATACCATGAATGGATAAAATTTTGCGGGGGCTAAAAGTAGGAGGTAACTGGAGCTGAATATCCCAGAAAGGTTACAGAAGTAAAAATGAATTTTAGGAGAATACAAGAATTTTGTGCCCGGAGTTGAGGATATTTTAAAAAAAATGGGTGAGTGATTGATAATATGGGTTTTCTGGAGACTTTAGTTTTGATGAAGACGCTTGGAGACACTGCGAGTAGTCATTCTCAAGGTGTGGAACTTCGATTTCGGTGGAGCCGGAACCGTTGGAGCAGCGTTGCTTGTAGACTGCACTTCCAAGTCACCAGCAGTTGGCTCCTGGACCGGTTCGTTCGCCGGAACACTACCATCCGGCGACAATCCGAGAAAGTCAGTCAAATCCACCACAATTGACTCGTCTCCATCGTTGGAGGCATTAGGCAACTCATTCGTGTTGTTAGCCTCGATTCTCGCCTGCTCAATTCTCTCCAATCTCTTTTGATGGTTGTACTGAAATAATCCATCAGATAGTAAAATTTCAATGAAGTCGATGGTTTTTTCTTACCGCTTCGATACGACGCTCTGTCGCTTTCAAGATTTGATTAACGTCGTGAGTTGTTCCTAAGACTGAAAATTCAAAATAAAAATTTGAAGAATCTGAGGTGGAACTCACGATAATTGCGAGTCGAGAGGATTCTGATGAGGCGACCCAGTTGCTCATAGGTTGACGCTCGGTGGTGCTCGTCGTTATGATTAATGTAAATAGCCAGGGTTTCTGAGAAAAGTTGCACTCGAAGGAAACATTTATAAATTTCACCTGGACTGATATCTCCTCCCAGAAGATAGATATCGAATACACCTTTCTGGTCGGTGAAAAGGAGCGCATTTGCAAATTTACACATTGCATGGTTCGATCCTTCGCACAGCCCCATTTCAGCGACGATTGTAGGAGATTTCCTGAAAAAAGAAGATTTTTGAAGACATTTTGAAAATAGATTGAAAACCGAATCGAGAAACGGAAAAACGAAGGAAATGGTTTTTTCGTCGTAAAACGACATCATTTCGGAGTTATGGTACTTGACGGAAGAGGAGGGCTTTTCACGGGTATATGGTCCATAAAAACTTTGAAGCTGTTGGTAGAAATTGAGCGAGCAAAAAAAGGGGGAGAGGAGTATCTATTAGGTTGATTCATAAGTTTCTTTCGAAAATGGTGTATCGAGTTCAGACTTTTGTAACTCAGCCAGGAAATGCACAACGTTCCTAATTTTTTGCATGCTTATAGATAAACTCAATAGCTTTTCAAAAATAATAACCCCTAGTTTCTCGCTATATTTTGGCCCAGTGACGGTAACCAAAAACTGCACTTGACTTTTCGGTGTTTTGAGTTAGCTTCACATATTTATTCCTCTCCCAAAGATGAGAATCAGGAATACAATGAAACTTGGATTGTTGTGATAATGAACTGATTGTTGTTCAAAAAATACTAGCACTTTTGGTCGTTCCAACTTGAACCCTGTGCTTTTAATCAAAATAAAGTCAGTCAAATTTTCTTGGTTTCATTGTTTGACGATCTTTTTCTCAACTGCTGAGCGACCAAAATGGCTGATCGTAGTCTTCGTAAGATAACCAGTTGTCAACATTATAGCACGTAACTTATCAAAAGTTTTCATCAATTGGTTCTCTTGTGGACCTCTGTCAAAGAAAGTGCACCATATTGG
This sequence comes from Caenorhabditis sp. 40 LS-2015, assembly GCA_900536305.3. Taxonomy (NCBI): domain Eukaryota; kingdom Metazoa; phylum Nematoda; class Chromadorea; order Rhabditida; family Rhabditidae; genus Caenorhabditis; species Caenorhabditis tribulationis. The sequence continues at coordinate 45,440 of LR545917.1, read as the reverse complement.
CCTAGAATTTCTTGCGTCAATGCAAAAGGTATTCGATCGCCCGTTGTATCTCTGTTACCAATAATGGTTCAAAAAACCTTTTTGCAGAATATGTTTGAGTAGCGTCTGCTCCACAAATTTTTTGAATGTAAAGCTAAGTGATAGCCGCGATTTCGAGAAATGTGGCAAAAAAGGGAAACCATCAACGTTTGCATTCAAAATCTTGTAATTAGTTTCAGAGAGGGGCCATCTGAATGACACTTCGGGATAATAAACTGTCACAATAGAGTAACATTTTCCCCAAGTTTCATTTTACTAGGTTTTTGCCTCGTCGATATAGATAAGAAAGTGTGTCAGAAACACTGAGTTCCACCATAGTCGAAACTTGGAGTACCTCTAGCAAATCGTATGTAAGACTTCTAGTATTGATTTCATATTCGAACTCATGTATACTAATACTGCTACCAATACACAAAAAATCGTGTCTGGCCAGTCTCAAAAAGAGCAGAAATATTGCGTTTTCTAGCCTGCGCCAAAATCTGGTTGAGCACCTTCAGAGAACTGTATCTCGATAAGTTCACATTAGATCATTTTCATACTTTGGCTATAGCTGGCCAGTGAGTCCACAACAGTAATGAACAAACATGAAGAACATGGATTTCCTCGTTTTTGAATTAGTGAGTTTGAAAGTTTCGACCGAAAATCGAAAGAAACTTATGAATCACCCTAATAGTTGTTGCCGAAGATGTTTGACTAGTGAAGGGTGGGAACAGTTATGTTTGTGAACGGCACCATTTCAAAGAAGAGGTTTCGAAACAAATTTCGAACTTTTTCTAAAACAACACTTGACCTTGAGAGTTGGATGACCTTTCGAAGTTTGCTATTCTTTCAACTGATTGTGTGCTATGCTAATCGTCAAAACCTAATTTGAAAGGCTTAAAACTCGACTTCTAATAAGAGCCTACGGTTTTCGAAAGAGGGAGAATACGTTTCCAAACCTACTCTGTCCAATGGCAACCATTGTGTTCAAGAGAGAGCCATACTTCTTGGGAAAACGGAGGGAAAAAACTATTATCAAGATGCAAATTTCTGAAGGAATATTCATGATATGCACCATCAAACAATGCAAATTCTGGGGGAATCTTCATGGAATGGAATATCGCAATGAATCACTGATTTCTACACGAATGAAAAATCATAAAGCAGAAGCACAGGGATTTTACAGAATGTCTGGGGTACAGCTGGTACCCTCCTGCACTCTTCGCATGGAACTAAACTGAAAAACGAAAGGTGCGACCGCGGATAGATCAAAAAGAAATGCTGTGAGAGTGCGGCTTTCTTTTTCTGGAATTCGATTGAGCGAGAGGATGATGCAGGGTTTTATGGGGGGTTCGCATACGAAAGAAAGGTAGGGGTGACATTAAACAATGGGAAAATGGAGAAAACTACAATTTTTTTCGAGGGTATACTGTCGAGGGGATACGAGAGAGCACATCTATTTTGACAAAACACATTACAAATGTACTCGATTAGTGAATCAGAACGATATCCCATTTTGCACTTCCATTTGCCAACAGATAAACTGTTTCTAAATAACTGACACTACACTTGTTGTTTCCTCTCTTGGTTCTTTCCATTTCCTCCTATTCCAAATCCAGTGACTCTATCTCTCTTTCTTATCGCCAAAAACTGAATGACCTTTTTGTCTTATGTTTATATTACAAAATCTCACAAAAGACGGGGCGCCGACGCTCAACCGATATTTACCGAGTCATGTCTCACCCCGAGGACGCAGTCTGGACACTTTCTGTTGCGCCCCGGCACCCTACACCTTCCACACTTGCCAACTCTTGTAACTTTTATACGTTGGCAGATTTTTTGTACCCCGGGACCTCTTGATTAAAATGTAGCCCCATAAAGCTGTCTGGATTGTCGTCGTCGTCCAGGTGTACATTCTGGGAAATCATGTCTAGTACGTTTTTTTCCTCTCAGAGGTTTTTTGTATTCCTTTTGTTTCTTGAGGCTTTCCCTCGTTTTATTCTCCCTCTTCTCTTTCTTGCGTCGCGCACTCTCGGTTTTTTTTTGTCGAACTTCCCATTTCTTACAGGTAACATGTCTCTGCTGGCACACCTTCGCGAGTATTATGATAACTACATGGAGTGCACGGACGAAATCAATCTGATGTTCCTCAGACGCCCTCCGGTCACCTTCACAGTCTACCCGGAGGAATACGAAGTCACCGGTCGGCCTCTGATTTTCTCCAGTCCGTGAGTTCTTGTTTGCTTCGTTTCTGTCAGTGTATGCTTACGAAAACTTTCAACTGATAATTACTTTTTTGTATTTCCTTTGATAGACCGGCAACTTCTTACCTTAGCCAAATATCTCTGTTCCTAGTTACAGCTATCAAAAAAGGGTCAACAAACGAGTTTCTGACACTGTGTTCAACAGTTTCTCAGCTCACAACTGTTTAATTGCTGTTACAGAAAACTATATTGATTTGCTTAAAGTGACGGTAAGAGGTGCCAGTGTAACTTAATTTAGATTATGAGAAAAAGAAAACAAGTGGAGGGGAATTTTTTTTGAATCTTCCCGCGGGAATCTAGAAATGACAGTATGAGTTTAGTGTTGGTTGTTTCTCAGTTTGGATCAATGTGTACTATCGAGACGGTCTCGAGAAATTCCTCGAGGAATTCTCGAGAAATTCTCGAGAAATTTCTCGAAAAATTTCTCGAAAACAAGACGCTAGCGAAGAACAAGGCGCGCTGGCGCCTTGTTCATCAAATTTCTCGAATTTTTCTTGAGGAATTTCTCGAGACGGGCATTTCTCGAAAACTTTTCTCTCGAGAACACACACTGGTTTTGATTGTCTCCTGACTGAGGAAGACGCTTTTCAAACATAGTGACAAAACTGAGAAACGTATCGGTTCTATTATGTTTTAGACCTGCCATCGAAATACAATGATTTATGCTCGATCTCGAGATCATCTTATAAACTCATGCCTATTTCCAAACTTTTTCTATTTGCAGCGCCTCCAGAATCAACACCAGAATCCCGGAATCCGACGAAAGGATGCTCCTAGTTCCATATTACCGAGAAAAGTAAACATTCAACAATTTTCGTTGTTTCCATATTGTTTTTTCATTCCAGACTTGGCTACGAGATCAAGAACCCTGACGACTTCGTCGTTTTCTTCGACCACGACAACACCACCGCCTACCCACTAGAAGTACTCTATGTCAGCGACTTGGAGTCGTACGTTGCTACCCTGGCGAGCCAACTCACAACTCCTCCAAATCCATTCACCATTGTCGTTTGAAAGCCGTCTGAAAAACACTTTTCTTCTAAAATGAAAATTTTGCTTAAACTAGCATCTCTTAGGTCTAGATACTCAAAACTGATGGTCGAGCTTTAGAGCATTTTCAAAGTTAGAATTTTGAGAAACAGAATCCTAACATTTTCAACGACAACTTGGGCTTCGCACATAATCTCCCAAAACTGTAGACTCCAGATGGAAATAGTCGAATATTCGAATCTGAAAACTTGAGAAGTTGAGAAACAAGAATCTGCGAGTTTGAGAATCTGAGAATTCATAAATCTGAAAATCTGTGACTTTTCCAAGGCCTGGAACCCAGGCCAAGGCCTGGAACCCAGAAAATCTTGAAAAACTGAGCAGATGTCACAAGTTTTATTGCCCCTATGCACATTGGCATAGTGGGTGGAGTCTTGTGGTCCAGATCTGTCTCGAAGGACCTCACAAGTTCACCTAAGATCCCCCTAACTCCTGAAAATTCGAAACATCTTTTTTCTCTGTGATCCTTCATTCAAGGTACGAACCTTTAAGAGAGTACACGAAAATGAGGGGAAGGCAGTAAAACAAGTAAGGAGTTCAGTAAGGAAATGAATCGTGATATAAATCGAAAGAAGATAAAATGAAGAGAGCTGACAAAATAATGATAACATCTTTGGCTGGTACACACGATTGGGTAGGAGTGATGGGAGTGTAAATTAGGGATCGGTCAACAGAAAATGTTAGGGAGAACGTGGAATAATTGAAAATGGGAATGAACAGGAAATCAGATGTCTGGATTTACTTCTGGTTACGTCCCTTACTGCGAGTGATCATTATGTGCGTGTTGCACATCTGATCAGTTGCTGTTGGCATCGGAGCTGCAGAGACCTGGACGGCCTTGTTCGCCGGAACACCAGCCGGATCCGACTCCTTTTCCTTGTTGGCGGCGTTGGACAACTCCTTCCTCTGCTTCTCTTCTCTTTCCCATCTTATGTGATTGTTGTACTGAAAAAACCAACAGTCAGTAAACCATTGTGCAGAACCCTAGTTTCATTTCTTACCGCTTCGATTTTGCGTTCCGTTGTTCTGATGATGTGATCAACGTTGTAAGCGATCCCGAAAACTGGAAAAATATATATGAACGTTCTACAGGCTGATGTTGAACTTACGCTCATTGCGAGCCGACAAGATTCTGGCAAGACGGCCCAACTGTTCATATGTTGAGCCGTCGTGATGGTTGTTGTTGTGGATAATATAGGCAGCCATGGTGTCTGGAAAAATCATTTCACTCGAAGAAAAGAAATGTATCAATCGTACCTGGAGTGATTTCTCCAAGGATATACATATCCAATGTGTTGTTCTCGGTGCACTGGAGAGCATTTGCGAATCGACAAAATTCGAAGTTCGGACCATCGCAAAGACTCATTTTGGTACGAGCTTGTCTGAATGATGAACAGTTGGTAACGCTTAGGTAGCTCAACTTGACGTAATTTGACGGAAGAGGAGAGTCTAACAGGAGTATATGGTTCATAAAAACTTGGTGAGTGAAGATTAGCGGAGAGAGAAGAAGTACTCTAATTGCCGCCAAGCTAAGGTGTTTGACTAGTAAAGTCTTTCTAAAAAAATTCTAAAATTCCAGAATGTTTCGAATCGTTCTCTGTTCAATGGCAACCATTATGTACAAGAGAGAGAAAGAGAGAGATACTCCATGGGAAAACGGTGGAAAAAACTATTATCACGATGTAAATTTCTCAAGGAATATTCATGATATACGCCATCAAACAATGCAAATTTTGAGGAGATTTTCTAGAATGGAATATCGCAATGAATTATTGTTTTTTACACGAATGAAAATCATAAAGCACAAGCACATGGATTTGACAGAATATCTGTGGTTCAACAGCTGGTGCCCTTCTGCACTCTTCACATGAAACTAAACTCAAAAACAAAAGGTGCGAGCGCGGGTAGATCAAAAAGAAATGTTGTGAGAGTGCGGTTTTCTTTTTCTGGAATTCAATTGGAATGAGGGGAGGATGCATGGTTTTAGGAGGGTTCTCAAATGAAAGGATGGAAGTGGTAACATTCAAAAATGCGAAAATTGATGAAAAACATTTCCTTCGAGGGAATACCGTAAGCGAAATCAACCTACAAAAGAGCGCATTAACTCTTCCCTTGTTTTTTTCGCCAAATTTTCACTGATAATTTTCTTTTTGGTATACTTTTGCATTACTGTAGTAAGAATCATCCAAAGAAAAAAAGGTTGAAACCGACGAAAAAACGACGATTGCAAAATGATATTTGAAATCTACATACATGATTCACAGAATATAGAAGGGGAGGAAGCGTCGATGAATCAAAGAGAGGTGATAGAATGATTGCTCATAGACAAATTCAAATCGGCCGCGGCAGTCTTCGTAGACTATTAGAGACACAGACGATGGGAGAGAAAGTTCAAATTTCTAGGGAGATGTTTTGATTTGAAAAATCTATCGAGTCAACAGGTCAAACGACAAAAAACTCATTTCATCGAAAAGAGAATGCCCAACACGAGCAAACAAAGAGTGAAATGAGAGTTGGAACGGTAATGAGTGTTTAAATGTTGCCCTTTTTTTGGTGACTTCTTTTACTTTCTCTAATTGACATAAAAAGTTAGCAATCAACGATGATATAACGAAAATTGCAAAGGAAGGGTCCAGCATCTCAAAATCATAATTGAAGTGCTCATGAAGCCAATAATTAGTTCATGATCTTATTGAAACTTCTGGATGGAAGGAATTGAGCGATCGAATCTTTTGTGTGTCTTCATTCAAAATCTATACTAGTCAGTGAGAAATTTGAATACCAATGATACATTTAAAGGTTGAGATACAAAATTGGGGCATGAGATAAAATGGTCCTTTTCGATGATGGCGACGGTGTGAGTCGAGAATGCTGCTGATGTGCTCTTTAAAGTCGCTGCAAACAGAACTCGGTGAAAAAAGATTGAACGCATAAGAAACTAACCGATTCTCATTAAGATCAGTTGCGATCTCGATAGAGTGACAACCTCCGCGCTGCCCCGTGCTCCTTGCCAACAAGACGTTTGGATTGAGAATCACAATGCTCAGCTTCATTGGTTCTGTAGATCGGGAAGAAGAGGAAGTGTGCCAAGAAGATATCTGGGTCATCTGGGTCATCAGCGGTAACCGGCGTTGACTCTTGTGAAAACTGCTTCTTGATGAAAATGATGTCATTGATGTCTTTCTCTCTCTCTCTCTCTCTCTCTCTCTCTCTCTCTCTCTCTCTCTCTCTCTCTCTCTCT
>LR545917.1:0-38697 GCA_900536305.3 Caenorhabditis sp. 40 LS-2015 | reverse complement strand
CTCTCTCTCTCTCTCTCTCTCTCTCTCTCTCTCTCTCTCTCTCTCTCTCTCTCTCTCTCTCTCTCTCTCTCTCTCTCTCTCTCTCTCATTTGGATTTCCTGTGATTTTAGTTAAGTCTTTTACCAGTTTTTTCAAAAACAGTTTATCTAATAATAACGCAGGACAACACAATGGGATCATGGGAAGAAGGAATCACTCGTTGAAGCGAGTCACAGAACGCAGGCAAAATGAAGGCAACTCAATTATTACAGAAAACTGGTCAGAGATGAGAAAGTGATTCAGTATGGAATACAATCAGTAACTGGGACGGTGGCATGAGAAAAAGAAAGTAGAAGAGAGAGAGAGAAAAAATTAAAGCTTTTACGAAGAGAAGCAAGGGGTGGAAGAGGAACTATGGCGAGTCAGTCATGGGTAGGAGATACTGGACATCAAACAGTGATGGTCGGGTAGACGTTGATAACGTTAGACGGCGGGAAGCGCAGGTCATATTCGCGACGAAGGCGTCTCTCCGTCCTGCTTCCATCAGCCAGCTCTTCATTTCTCTCCTTCTCTTGCTCTCCAAGTTCTTCCATTCTTCTCTCATACAGATATCGCTGGTATTCTGTGCCATCCTGAAAATAGGCATGGTGAAGTTGAACGTATACGCTAAGAAAGAAACTCACCTTGTGGATGTCGAACGCCATGTCATCTAAAAGCATCAAACGGAGCAGCTTGACTGCTCTCAACATTTCATAGCGATCCTTCCCGAGATCTTTCACTTGGTGTGCCATCTGAAAGAATCACTTCGTTCAGGTTTTAACTGGATTTGCAAAAACTCACGAAGTCTTCAATTCTCGAACCGTTTTCGAGAAGCTTCTGGATGATGAACAACAGTTGGAACTGTTGCTCGTAATCCCCATCGACTGGAAGACGTGGGACGTGGACAAAGCGATTGACGTCGTATGGAACCATATCCAATCCACTTGTTCTCGGACGACCTCGAAACGCTCCCTGTTCGTGGAGATTCCGGTAGGTGTCAACGATGGTGTTGATGTCCTTTTTGAGCTCGCTTCAAACATAATTAGAAAAGAAGCGTTCGACTAGAAGCACAATCAACTAACCCATTTCCAGCAGCATTGGTTCCAATCTCTATGTATTGGCATTTCCCTCTTTTCGGTCCCTCGTTCTTGGCCAGCAGCGCACTCGGATTGACAATCACGATGCACGCGGCTTCATTGGCTCTCAGAATGGGGAAGAGGATGAAGTCCTTCGTGAAGATGTTCGGCGTCTCCAGGCAAGTGGCGGCAACGAGTCTGTGGATCTCCACCAACTCGCTCCTGGTCTGAAATGAAAGTCATGCATGATGAAAGGTCCCTGACTATTCACCTTGAGCTGAGTTCGGTCGGTGTCATCCATTCCGAACGGGTTGAGTCCGAATATGCCGACGTTCACCCGACTGAAAATACTGATTCGAAAAAAAAAGACTCCACTTGTTTCTTACCGGAGTTGGCCGATTGACTGGACAGTCCGCACGACCGCGTACTGCAGGCCACCCTTCGTGAGGTAGTCGAGGTGGATGTTCTCGTCCTCCTCAATGCCCTGCGCCATGCAACGGACGTCTTCCATGGTCACTGAAAATTATTGGGTTTATTGAAACTGGAAATTTGCTTCGTTCTAGTTTTTTGAATCCTTTTTTAGATATGCTGGCCAATAACCCAAATGAGGTAACTTTGGAACTCATGGTTTCTATCTTTCTATCTTTCACGACCCTCATATCTGAATTCTAGAAGATCCAAGAACTCACAGTATCCTCTACATGACTTCATGAAAACGGAGTCCTTCTCCTTCCGCCAATCGAGCAATCTAATGTGATTGAGCCCGTACATCTGGAACCTCTGAAATTCAAGTATTTGATTCGACTGTGTCCGACCATCGACAAACCCCAGCTCTTCGTCTTCGTGACATGTAGAGCTTCGCCGTGTTCGCTTTCGACTCCGGGCATTCACCTGTCGGCCTGATCTCTGCAGCGACTCTGTCGTCGAACTCGGCCGATCTCGCAAAGACCTGTCTTGCATCAATTGGGTCTGTAATCTTTTCCATTGGAAAGCAATCGAGAAACAAATCTGACGGACTACTCTTCAAAACTCTAAAAAAAACAGGAAATTCACTCACGAGAGTAGGACATTTCGTTTCGTTGAGTAGAGGTGCGGCCGATAGATATCCTGAAAATCGGTAGAAGATTGAGAAGGAAAACTAGAAGAAGCGTGGCAGCTCCCCGCTGGCCTCATATTAAAAACTGAAAATATATTCGAGAGGTTTAAAACCATGCTCAGGTTTTCAAAGTCAAAGTTTGGCAATTCTTTTTGGATATTCTCTTTGTATATTTATTCATTTATTCATTCAAATACGCCTCTATTCAAGAACACAAAAATAAGGGGAGAAAAATTAGAGAAGCATAAAAAAGATAGAACCTTGTTCAAAAATGAAATACACTACCAGCCAGTGAAAAGATAAAATACCATAAAAATATATGAACTTGAGATACAAGATTATGAAAATGAGATAACAATATACCAGGGTTGAAAACGTCGAGAGAAAGGCAAATAGTTAAATATAGGAGTCTAGAAAAGACATGGATCAAAATGAGAAAAATATACCAGAGAAAACAGGATGCACAACATTTGAAGAATAATAGGAAGTTCGTAATGGGTGCAGAAGAATGACAAAAGCTAGACGTGGGATAACGATTCAGCTAAAATGAAATCAGACAATGAAAAATTACATGAAATAAAATACAACAGGGCTAGGATACTTTAGTATGTGCTACGTACCATCAGAGATATCAGATTTTGAACGTACAATGATATACTGAAAAACTGCTGTTGACCTCCAGAAGTCGAGTTAAGAACGTCGGAGCAAAAAGCAAACTTTGGAAGCTCATAACTCTTTGATAGGTCTACAGCAATTTTAATAACATCCTTGTACGTTTCAAATACTGATCCTTCCAATAGTTTCTATCATAAACTAGAGTAACATAACCCCTCTCACAAAGTTCCCTAGTTGGAAGGAGAGTAGGGTATTGGCAAATAAAAAACATTATATGTTCGTAGCGACGATGCCATTTTCGTCGATTACGTCGGTGGACGGATAGTGTAGGTCCCACTCGTTGCGAACTGATCTTTCAGTCCCGGTCTGCTTCTCGATAAGCTCGCTTCTCGTCCGCTCCTGTTCCTCGAGCTCTTCTATTCTTCTTTGATGAAGATACCGCTGATATTCGCTTCCGTTCTGTAATTTAGAATTTCTTAGGCTTGGAAGACATTAGGATATGCTCTTTCTCCTTCCTCAGAGTATCGAGAGATAATTTTTCTTATTTGAGCAACTCAGAATTTCGGGATGGACAGAAGAAAATCAATATTCACTTGAATTTAACGCGGAAAACATGCCAAAAAACGAGGAATTTGAATTTCACGATTTTTCCCAATTTTGTGACTTTCAATTTCCATTGACATTTGTTTTTTTTTTTCGAATAAAAGTGAAAGAAAGAACGAGGGCCTAGATGAATTTACCAGTTAGGTATATTCTCCGAGAGTGGTGTGGAAAACCTCTTTATCCGATTCTTCTACTTGAACCAGAACTGCCAAAAATTGAGAAAAAAAATCACTCACTCGGTGCACATCCAATGAGATTTGGCTCAGGACATTTCGACGGATGTTCTTAACGTCTTTGAGCATCTCATAGCTCTTCTTCCCGAGTTGCTCGACTTCTTTCCTCAACTGAAAGAACCGTCTCATTCAGGTTTTTGCGAGATCCGAATAACTCACATAATCCTGGATATTTGCTCCGTTTTCCAACAGGTTTTTGATGACGAAGAGAAGTTGGAATGCTTCGTTGTGTTCCTCTTCGACAGGGAGAGGTGGGATGCCCACGTTCCGGTAGTTGTGGTAGGGGACCCCATCGAGTATTGCTCTTCTGAAGGGTCCCCTTTGTTGATGGATCCTGTGGGAGTCGAGGATCATTCCAATATGTTCTTTGATGTCGCTACAAACAGGATTCCGATGAAAAGGGTCTGATTGAAAGCACAAATAACTTACGCGTTCAAATGATTCTTTGTTCCGATCTCAATATAATTACATTCTTTGCCGGTTGATCTTTCGTTGCGTTCTAAGAGAGCTTCTGGATTGAGAACAACAACGCACGATGCTTCGTACGCGCGGTGGATGGGGAACAGAAGGAACTCCTTGGAGAAGATGTCCGGGTCCATCAGGTCGTCGGCGGTGATGAGGTCGCGGATCTCCTCTAATCCTCTATTGATCTGAAAGGAAATCAGTTAGCATGGAGTTTTCGTAAATAATTCACCACTTCCTCAGTTGGGTCATCCAGTCCGCACGTGTTGACACCAAATATGCCGACGTTGACATTTCTGAAAGTATTACCTTGGTGAGGACTTTTTTCAATTTGATTCAGTTGTCCGGATACGACCCGGTTGTTCTCGGCATTCAATCTTTATAGCCTTCAGAGTTCAAATTCCTTGAATTCCCGCGCAAAACCACACTCACGCAATGCAAGTTTGCTCTTTCGAAACCAAGATAAAGGTCAAGGCGCGCTTTTTGAGTTTTAAAAGGCTTTGCAGTCGATTCATCATCATTCCAAGTTTTGAGGCAAGGCACGGAAGGTGTCCTTGACCTTTATCTAGGTTTCATTGGTTTTTGTGGTTCAACGTCCAGACTTGAATCGTGGTCCACCTGTTTTCTTTCTTTCTTGTGTCTTCTTTGAGCCTGTTCAACTCATTTGTGTTATTTCTTTCGGGAAGTTCAAATAAACCGGTTATAGGTTCGTACAAAATCGTGTTTTCCAGTGTGCTTCTGTGGATTCAGAAGTGTGTGTTACGATCAGTTACGCAGTTCGCGTACTCAGTTCTTACCCGAGTCCGCGGATCGACTCGACGGTGCGCACGACGGCGTATTGAACAGCATCCTTTGTGAGAAAGTCCAGTGCAACGCATTGGTTCTCCTCAATACCTCGTGCGAAGCAACGAATGTCTTTCATGGTCACTGAAAATAATGAATGTTGGACCCATTCGTGGCGCAGTCATCGAAATTATGTGTAACACTTTCTATAATGCTCTGAAACTTTTTCGGATGATCAAAAACGAGCAAAAAAAGTCAAACATGTTTCTGCTGGTCCTGGTTGAACCCCATGGCTACTTTTGACAGCATCGAGGAGAGTATGGACTGAAAAACGATCAAAATAGCTGAAGCTTTCAGCAGACAAGTTTTTAGGCTCCAGGTGAGTTTGAGCCTACGTTTTTTTGCTCGACGTTTTCGAAATGTTGCGAATTTTCCCAAAATTCTAAGTATAAAATAATTCAGCTTGTTAGATAAAACAACTTACTAGTTCCATTGAAGGTTTGGAGGAAGCAAATGTCTTCTCCTTTGTTCCAAGTCAGCATCTCAACATGCAAGATGGTGTCCATGTCGAATCGCTAAAATGTCAACATTTCATTTGATTTTGAGTTATGATCAACGAACCCCAATTTCTCTAGCTTCAACGTAGCATTCGACATAGAACGGGTCACGAATCTCAGAAACAGCCTTCGCGTCGAACTCATCCGATCTCGCGAAAATCGCCTCTGTGCCGGCTCTGTCTGTAATTATTTTTTGATTGAAAACTGAATCAAACTTGTACTCTTGGTATTTCTCAGAATCCAGAAGCATTTTTCTCAAAATGTTAGCGAATCACTTACCACCGTAAGACATTGTCCTTCGATCAGTAGAGTAGCAAGTGATAGAATACCTGAAAGTTGATTTTAAATGAGAAAAAAAAAATGAACGGAGTACCAACATAGAATAAGGGAGAAAGAGAGAGACGGGGCGAGACCAAGTTTGGCGGTATACAAATTGAACATGAGAAACTTTTTGGTTTTCACGCGTGCCAACCGAGTCTTTAAAGTTTAAACTGGTCTCAATGGAAATCACTGCATCCTTATAACAAGTGAGTGAACTTGAATTGAAAACCGGTACACTTTTTTTTCGTTGCTATAGTAGGTCTCACAGGTTTCTTTCTAGGCAAGAAATGCAATTGTGCACTGCAGAGCTTCAGCTACGATTTTATCTTCAAACTAAAAAAACTGACAGTTTTTAGATCTTTTTCTGTGAAAATTGATATATTTTTCTTCTGAAACTGTTTCTGCTGCATGTAGGATTTTACATTAGTAGTTTCTAAACATATTCTTGACAAAAAATCATTATTTGAAGGAAAATTTTCAATATTTTTTTTTCTGAAATTTGTTTTTAAAACTAACTTCACCATGAAACAGGCTCAAAACAAAATCCAGGAGATCTTCTCGAAAAATGAAGAAAGTTTCTGGCCCCTGATAAACTGTTTGGCTTTCTTGTTCCCTCGTTTGATTTTTTGGCATCGCAAACGAGAGAACAGTGGAAAGGCGGAGGCGCTGGTGACAGCCGGCGGCCGCTCATCAATTTTCTAGGCCACGCGGCCACCCACATGGAATATTATTGCGGCGATTTGAAACGAGTTCCTCTAATTCTAACGATTTTCACTTGTAGAAATCAAAAAAAAATATTTAAATCTGAAATTTCTGACATTCCTACCGAAAGAATGATAAGCTACAAAAGTTCAAGTTGATAGAGGCAGTTTTCGGCATGTTTCGCTCCGGCTGAAACAGCTAAACTGTGAAATCAGTGAATTTAGAGCATAGTTAACCTTTTTTCTGGTCCGAATCGCACTAAACACGTAAAGTGTTGCTCGAAAAAAAGTGGTGAATATTTTTTTCATAGTTCCGGCTAGAAATTGTCTAAATGAGCCTCAAATTTTTCCGGAGCACCAGATTTTGCTCAAAATTATTATTTTAGATATTCTTAAAGTCGCCAGAAACGCTCGAGGAAGCTACTAGTGGTTTTATCACAATCAGACGGTGAGAGCGTGATCTAAGGAGCGTACGAGTGCAAAAAATGCAAGGGTGGATAGTAGGAAGAGCAAGATGGCTGAGGACTGAATTGCTTCAAAATCTGTGCGAGTGGATCAGAAAGATGACGCGCTCATCCAACAATTTCTTCTGGTGGAATGAGAGTAGATAAACAGCGAAAGCCCATGCTGAGCAAAAACTGCAAGCGTCACAATTGTTGGCAGGTATTGCTCTACGATATAGGCATCCAGGTTTGGTTTATGAAGAATGCAGCTCTATTTTTGAAGAACCCTAAACCCTGTAAATGTCTGCATACACATGCGGAACTCATCGTTATGAACTCCAATTGATGTCGTCGAGTTGTTGAATTAAAGCTATCAAGTGTTGGTTCTGAGCGGGCAGGTCAGTAGAGAACGACTGTGGAAGGAAGTGCGAAGGAATATCACCATTCGGAGGGGCATCGAGGATCCCTGTTGTCGGGAGTAGGCTTGGAAGAGACAAATTCTCGACCGCGCAGACCGGAGATAAGGGGGACCATTGGCCATACGTGCTGACAAAAAGACGAGAGGGTCCTCTTATAAACACCACGGGTGTCCATAGGAAGAGGGGAAGGGGGAAGGTGGACACCGAACAGTCCCCGGGGTTGGGAATGAGAATGAGACCATCGAGAGAGGGTCATCGCGGAGTAAGCGAGAGGGCGGTGCTTCGGTGGTCCCGTACAGTGGGTGAGAGATTAGAATATGTAAACGCAGACGGCGTAGACCGACGAAATGTACACAAAACCGCGGAGACGGCCGAGGAAAAAAGAAGAGGGACTACACAAATCTGCGAGAGCGCAGACGAGTGGGCGTGTCGGAGAAGGCACAGGTCCGTTGTGCTCGGGGATATGGATGGATGGATTCAAGCGATAAGGCTGATATTGATTAAAGAACGGGAGTAAAGGGAAACTAAGAGAATATGCGCACAATATAACTATGATCAAAATAAGAATAAGGATTTTGAGTTCAGTTGGTTCGGAAATCCTTTTTGTGAAATCACAGTTCTTTTTCTGTTTTTTAAATTTTCTAATTCATCCTAACCATTCATGACATCCATCTCATGTAGAAGCGTATCCACTTTTGTGTTCGTGAACCTGGCTGGCACTATAGAGAGAAAACCCAACTATTATAGAACAGTTCATTGACGAAAAGACCGATGGAAAAATGTTTATGCGAAGCGTGAGGACATCGTAGACTGCAAAAATTAAAATTAAACGAGTCGAAAGAGGGGTGAAATTTGGTTCCGAAATGCCGAAACTCCAATAGACATCTGATGAGTAGACTTCTTCATTGAGATAGGTATTTGAGGTCGTAGTGTGGCTCCACTTTGTCAACCAGCCGCTTCGTTTTTGTTGATATTTCGGCTTGATAGATCCGATTCCTCGTGTTGAATTTTCAAGGTAGCATTCTTCATTTTGCTCTTCATCATTACTACCATTGTCATCTACAAGCAATAAATGTAGTCTCAAACAGGAATCCACCATTTTGTTTTTGAAAGTAAAACAGTAAGACGAAAATCGAAAATGTATCCGAGAGGTTCCAAACCATGCTCAGGTTATTCATGCAAAAGTATGAAACTCTTTTTTGGGTCTTCTGTGTCTTTATTCGAAAAAATTCTATACCAGCCAATAAAAAGTTAAAATACCAAAAAAAACATATAAAAGTGAGATACAAGATTATGAAAATGAGATAAAATAAAATGAGATACAATATACCAGGGTTGAAAACGTCGAGAGAAAGGCAAATAGTTAAATATAGCAGTCTAGAAAAGACATGGATCAAAATGAAAAAAAATATATACCAGAGAAAACATGATGCACAACATTTGAAAGATAATAGGAAGTTTGTAATAATTCAAAAGAAGGAAAAAAGCTATAAGTGAGGAAAAGACTGAGCTATAATGAGAATAGAGAATGAAAAGATGGCATAAAATGGAACACATAGAGTAAATGATAGACGACGAACAGAAGAAGTTATATAACGGACATTGGCGGCGTAGTATTGCTAGGGAATGTTGTCAAGAAGACATGATACTTTAGTAGGGGCTGGGTGCTAATAGAGAGGATCAGATTTTGAATGTATAATGATATATTCAATAAATCGCTGTTGATCTTCAGAAATTGAGCTATGAGAATCCGTTCAAAACCTAAACTTCGGAAGCTCAAAACTCAATTTTTGGAGGTCGAGTTTTCGATAGAAGGAGAGTAGGGTCTTGGCAGGAAGAAATCACATATCTGTAGTGACGATGCCATTCTCGTCAATGCAATCTGTGGACGGGTAGTGCAGGTCCCACTTGGTCTGCACCTCAGTGCGCTGGTTTCTCTCCCTCTCTTGCTCCTCGAGTTCCTCAATTCGCCGCTGATGCAAGTATTTTTGATAGTCGGTTCCGTTCTGAAAATACGAGTTGCGAAATTGATAGGATAGTTGCTTTTCCCCCTTCTCAGAGTGTCGAAGATAAGACTTTTCTCATTTGAGGCGCTCATAGTTTCGGGCTTGGCATACGAATGTCAATATTCACATCAAATGTGAATTTCATATTCGACGTTTCGACTCGAACCAGAACTGACAAACGTTGGGAAAGAAAACCACTCACCCGGTGCACGTCCAACGAGATTTCACTCAAGACGTTCCGACGGAGGTTCTTCACGTCCTTGAGCATCTCATATCCATCGTTGCCAATTTCTTTGACTCCCTTTCTCATCTGAAAGAACCGTCTCGTTCCAATTTTTGCAGAATTTGAATAACTCACATAATCCTGGATATTTGCCCCGTTTTCCAAGAGTTTTTTGATGATATAGAGCAGTTGATACGGCTCGTCGTATCTCCCGTGGACTGGGAGAGCTGGGATGACCACGTTTCCATGCTTGTCGTATGGAACTCCCTCCAGGATGGCTCTGCGGAAGGGCCCTTTCTGTTGATCGACCCTGTGAGCGTCGAGAATCATTCCAATATGTTCTTTGACGTCGCTAGAAACAGAATTGTGGTGAAAAAGGTCGAGAGCACAAATAACTTACGAGTTCATACTAGACTTCGTTCCGACTTCAATGTAGAGACATTCTCCTCTGTTTGGTCCATCGTTGCGTGCCAAGAGAGCTCCTGGGTTGAGAACCACAACGCACGAAGCTTCGTACGCGCGGTGGATTGGAAACAGGAGAAACTCCTTGGAGAAGATGTCGTGGTCGATCAGGTCGTCGGTGGTGATGAGCTCGCGGATCTCCTCTAATCCTCTATTGATCTGAAAGGCAATCAGTTAACTTGAAGTTTTCGTGATTCAGTCACCTTCTCCACAGTTGGGTCTTCGAGTCCGCACGTGTTCACACCGAAAATACCGACGTTGACGTTTCTGAAAATGATACTATGAGGATGAGGACTTTTTTTCAATTTGATTCAGTTCTTACCCGAGTCCGCGGATCGACTCAACGGTGCGCACGACGGCGTACTGAACGGCCCCCTTTGTGAGGAAATCGAGTGCACAGCAGAAGCGTTCCTCGATGAATTGCGCAAAGCAGCGGATGTCTTGCATGGTCACTGAAAATGATGCTTTTTGGAAATGCAAAAGTGTTCTCTCTAGTTTCTCTGAGCCCATTCGTGGGTCAGGCAATCAAGAACTCGAAGACAAACTTTTTACAGACCTATTTCAAGAACTTTTCGAAAACGTGACAGTTTGACATGCTGCAAACGATGAGCAAAAAATTTTCTGCCTTAACTGGATGTCCTCAGTCATCGTTGGTACGTTGTAGAACAAAATTCAAGAGTGTGTTAAACATAGTATCCGCTCAGAAACTAATCGAACACTAGAAACTTTAAGTTCTGTCGAACCGATTTTCAACGGATGAAGTTGGGAAATTCTTTTGTGTTTTTCTGTGTTTAATGAGTTTTCGAGGCGATATTATGTGTGACGTGCTCTAACCTTGATCTACGGCAATTTAGGATGTACGAGTAGAAAAAAGAACATGGTTTTGCAAGGCAGGACCCCAAAGTCACTGATGCCAGTCCCCTTCTCCCCTCTACATCCACAATAACTACTTTTGAAGAGATGAAAAGGAGTGAGAACTGAAAAGCGTTCAATATGACTGAAACTTTCAGCAGACGAAATCTGGAGCTACGTGAGTTTGAGGCAGCGTCTTTTGGCTCATCGTTTTAAATAGCTTGTTAGTTGAGGTAACTTACTGGTTCCTTTGAAGGTGTGCATGAAAATAATATCTTCTCCCTTGTTCCAAGTCAGCATCTCAACATGCAAGATGACGTCCATGTCGAATCGCTAAAATGTCAATATTTCATTTGATTTTGAGTTATGATCAACGAACCCCGATTTCTCTAGCTTCAACGTAGCATTCGACATAGAACTTGTCACGGATCTCAGAAACAGCCTTCGCGTCGAACTCATCCGATCTCGCGAGAATCGCCTCTGTGCCGGCTCTGTCTGTAATTATTTTTATTGAAAACTAAATCAATCTTGCACTTTTGGCATTTCTAAGCAGCCAGAAGCAATATTAGAACACTTACCACCGTAAGACATTGTCCTTCGATGAGTAGAGTAGCAAGCGATTGAGTACCTGAAAAAAGGAAATGAAAAAGATGAACGAAGTACCAACAGAGAATAAAGGAGAGAGAGATAGACGGGGCAGCGTAAAGTTCGGCGGTAGAGCGTAAGGAACCGAGAAGGAAACGAAGTAAGGAACCGAGGGAAGTGGGGAATGTGGATTCATAGTTGGAACCGAGTCCTAAATCTGAATTTCGGGTTATTCGTCTATTCTAAAAATTGACTCTCGATAACCGGTTAATTAGATAAAAACATGAGACTGTTTGGCTTTCCTGTTTGACTTCTTGGCATCGCAAACGAAAGGGTAGTGAAACGGCGGAGGCGAGGGTGACAGCTGGCCGCCGCTCATAAATTTCTAGGCCACCCGACCACCCACATAGAAAAGTGTCGCGGCGATTTGAAACGAGGTCCTCTAATTCTAACGGAATTACACCGGAAAAAAAAGCGAAATTATATTTAAATTTGAATTTTTTGAGGTTGCTACCGAGAGAATGATAGAATACAGAAGAAAATGCAAATTGAAGCAGTTTTCGGGATGTTTCACATCGGCTGCACGTATCATGTGATGAATAAAAAATGTGTTGTACTGAAATGAATTTCAACACATTTCAAGATGGGCTAGAAAATAGAAAGGACGGTAGATGGATATTGGAGGAGGTGATCAAGTGTAGGGAGACCTAGGGTATGATGAAGGAAGATGTGTGGCACGAATTGAAAGAACAGAGAATTTTTGCTGGAGAGGAGAGTGTGTCCCGAATAGATCTACTACTACTCTGGTCACCATCAGACAGTGTGAGTGTGCAAGTGTTGTATAAAGAGAGTGCGAGTGCAAGGGGGTAGTAGGTAAAGCAGGTAGGCTGAGGATCGCGATGCTTTTAAACTTGTGCGAGTGAATCTGAAAGAAGATGTGCTCATCCGACAGCCAGCTCCTTTTGGTTGATTAAGTGTGGATAACCAGCGGGGATTGTAAGTCCGTTGTAAGCAAAAACTGCAAGTGTCGTAGGTGTTGGCAGATGTTGCTCTACGATGTAGCCATCCAGGTTTGTCTTAAGGAGAATGCAGCTGTGCTTTCGAAGCACTCTAAACCCTGTAAATGTATACATGCACATGCGGAACTCATCGTTATGAACTCCAATTGATGTCGTTGATTGTTGAGTTGAAGCCATCAAGTGTTGATTTTGAGCGGGCAGGTGGGTAGGGAATGAATGTAGAAGGAAGTGCAGAGGAATATAACCATTCGGTAGGGGCATCCAGGATTCTGTTGTAGGGAGTAGGCTGGGAAGAGATGGACTCTCGACCGTGCAGACCGTGAGGAAAAGTACTCTCGACCACACGGACCAGGGGTGAGGGAAACCCATGACCATACGTGCTGACAAGAAGACGGCAAGGTCCTCTTATAAACAGCACGGGAGGCCATAGGCAGGCTGGAAAGGGGGAAGGTAGGCACCGAACAGTACCGGTGTTGAGAATGAGAATGAGAACACCGAGCGAGAGGTCTGCGCGGACTATGCGAGGGGGCGGTGCTTGGGTGGTCCCGTACAGGGTACGAGAGATTAGAATATGTAAACGCAGACGGCGTAGACCGACGAAATGTACACAATACCGCGGAGACGGCCGAGAAAAAAAAGAGAGAGACTACACAAATCTACGAGAGCGCAGACGAGTGGGCGTGTCGCAGAAGGTACAGGTCCGTTGTGCTCTGAGATCTGGATGGATGGATTCAAGCGATAAGGCCGATAGTGATTAAAGAACGGGAAAAAATGTAAACTATAAGCACAGATGCATCCGATGTAAAATTATGATCAGAATGAGCCCAAACATGGGGGAAAACGTTTGATTTGAAATTTTTCGGGCGTTGAGTTCAGTTGACTCGGAAATCAATTTTTTGTGAAATCATCGTTTTTTTCTGTTTATTTTTTCAAATTAGAGATCAAACGAGTTAAAAAAAGAGTGAAATTTGGGTCCGAAATGCTGAAACTTCAATCGACATCTGACAAGTAGAATTTTTGATTGAGATAGGGATTTGAGGTCGTAGTGTGGGTCAACTTTATCAACCAGTCGCTTTGTTTCTGTTGACGTTCCGGCCTGTTAGCTCCGATTCCACATGCTGAATTTTGCGGGGAAACATTCTTCATTTTTCCTTCATCATTACCATCCTCGTCATGTTCAAGCAAAAAAGTTGGTCTCGAATCGAAATCCTGTACTTTGATGTTCAAGGTATAGTCAATTGTCTTTCTGAGCTGGACGGGTCTACATAGTTTTTTGGCTCTATTTTAGGAGACCTAAATCGCTCTGCCAGGGGCCTCTCGGAGTGTGTGTGTGTGTGTGTGTGTGTGTGTGGACCAAGATTCAAACAGCCACACACCACCACTGTCCTCTACAGACCAATCTAGCAACGAGAATGGCCGACAATCAAAGAATTAGCGCGGTCTTGAAAAATATGTTACATATCCAGGCAGCAAGTTGAGTAATGATTACGCGTGTCAGCAGATGCTCTTTTAGATCGGTATCTGTTCTTTCGGATGTTACCAAAAGCATGTCCGTCTAACAATCAACGAATTAGCGCGGAACCTATAAAAGATGTTACGTAGCCAGGTAACGGATTGAGTAATGTAATGAAGCCTCCAGATGCTATTCCAGATCTCTATCAGACTTTTTTGAACGTTCACCGGAAGCCGGTGCTTGCCATCTGCTAATTCGTTCCCGGATCAGTCTAATTGGGACGGCGCTTTTTTGACGAGTTGCGCCACAATGTGCCCACTGCAACCTGTGTAATTATAACTGTATCTGTCAAAGAAGCATGTCATCTTGTATCCACTTCACATCGACCTGTGGATGGAGAAAAAGATGGTATCACATCTAAAAAGCAGAATGACAGATTGTATGAACGAGCCAATAACTAGAACTCAAATAGTCTGTCTGTCATTTGAATATGTGACATGGGGACACCACAAACTTCCTGGAAGCATTATATGACTTTGAAAAGTATTGGATTCTTGGATTCTTCGACTTTCCGAGTTCAGTCAAACTTCGTCATCCTATTCACCTTTCGAACTTCTTGAATTTGGATAATCATTCACCTCCCGTATATTATGATAATATCAATCCCGAAAACTCAGAGGCTTTGAATCTGAATTTCTTGAATTTTGAAAAAAAAAACACGGTTTTTCTCTGTCAAAGCTTTCCCAAGTTCTGCTACATCTATTCAATTCATCGTCCAGCAATTTTTGTCAGCGTTCCTAAAATCAATTTTTTCGAATCGTCAACCGCGACGCAGCCGCAACGGACCTTTCACGTCATAAGGTGAGCAAAGGGCAGCAAAAGGGTGAGAGGGAAAAGGTCGGAGAAAATGGACCCTCTGTTGACCATGCCTTGCACCAACAGACCCTCCAACCTAATGAGACACAAAACGGAGAGGAATCGTAGAATCTGTATTAGCGGCACCACCCGTCTCATCATTTTGACCAATTTATCTCGTTTCTTGTGACAGATAGCAAAAAACGGTCAACTAACAAAATGCTCACGATAAAAAAGGAAACATTTTGTTAGTTGATCACTTTTTTTAAACTGTCACAGGAACCGAGATAAATCTCATCAAAGTGGTGAGAAGGGAATGCCGGTTTATTAATCGAAATACGGTAAATGTAGAATTGGCGGACCGTTCACAGGAAACAACACCAACAAAGACTACCTAGGCTTCATCATCATGAGACCCGAAAATCTCAATTGGTCTACGTAATATTATTCGAAGTCTCCAGACCATCAAAAACGATGAGAACACCTATTCAGATAATCAGTTTTCGTACCTGAACAAAAAATGTTCAGCTATAGAGCCTGAAAACAGATTGTTCGAATAATGTAAGCGGTTTCGATTGACCTTCCAGAACCATGTTGCAATAGTTTAAAATATCTGAAGTTTCTTACTCGAGTCTCCGTACACCTCTGAAAATTCATTATTGAGAATTGAAAGCTCACAACCCAGTGTTTTTCTGATGTATCGCGAGTATCTTATAGATATATATTTGTCCGCAAATTACCCTCCAGTAATCCAGTATTCGCACCTGTATGCATGCGGAGAGAGCATGACGACAGTTGTCCACAATTCTCTTGTGGGAAGGTTGTGTGAAGAGTGGTGGATGCCGCCAGTAGTGACGTTTTCATCGGGTATATTGAGCAATAAGTAGTCCTTCATGCAGTCTATATCCACCACAGACCGACCTCGCATAAAACAGTTTGAAGAACAAAAATGAATGATCGAAGAATAGTGCAGCATTATGGCGAGCATTGAGTTTTCTTCCGTACGAAAAAGAAATAGTTGAGAAACGTCATATTCATAACATTACCCCATAATCGAAAACTGTGAACTGTAGAATCTTCATTAGCATTTAAAATCAATTTTTCGACAAAAGCAAATTCCCTCGCCACCCGTCTTTTCCGACACCACATTTACGCATGTTTGCTTTCCCCAGGTTTATCTTTTTCCGGACGTTCCACAAAAGAGGTACATTCGATATGTTAATTTTTTGTCTCAATTGCTCCAAGTATTGCGGCTTCGGCTACTCATCGGAGGGTGGTAGATCACAAAAAATATGGTTTCTGAATGAATGGTCAGAAGAGTGTGATGATGGTGAGCGTAACAGTGGAGAACCTGAAAGCTTTATACTGCTGTAAGAAAATTGGGTGGCTCTCTTTTTTCACAGGACCACTATCTTATTTTCCAATGTGATTTAGATTCTTGGATTCTGCCAAATTTTGAATTCAGTCAATTTAACAAACTGTTTCTCAACAACCTTTCATCAGATTGCTCATTGGAATAACCCCCTCTGAAATGTGTTCAGCAAATTTCACTATTTTCCTTAGCAGCAACCTCCGACAATCAATTTATTCGAATCGTCGACCGCGACGCAGCCGCAACGAACCACTTTCGTTTGCAAGGCAGCTGAGGGAAAGTGTTTGGTTGTGCATGGTGAGGACCAACAGTCGAAGACGAATTACGTCATCAGGCAGTATAATGAGAATTTAGTATCTATATGGTCTATCCATTCATTAGACACAACGAACAAAAAGTGATGAAAATACAACTTGCGCGGAAACTGAAAAGAAACGATACAAAAAATTTTTGAAATTTTATGAAAGTTATCACATTCAACTCGCGGAAATTGAAATACTGAAATTGGAAATTTGTGGACGGGCAGTGATTTCGAACATTCAAAGTCCTTCAAAAACCAGGAACTGTCATCTTTTTTTTTGAAAAACATTTGAGATTCTCGGATTCTGCTGGTCAGAACTCAAATATCATAGAATTCCAACACCCAAAATTTGGACGTTGAAAATTCACTCATTCAAAACAAGCTTGAAGTTTTAAGTGTACAGTCACAAGATTTCCAAATCTGAAAGTTTTTAAACTTCAACTACGGAGAAATAGAATCTGCGAAAATTGGATTCTCCCATTCCCAAAACCTCGACAAAAAACCCCCGACTGTCAAAATCGTAGAATCGGAAAATCCCAGAAATGAGTTTTGTATTCTTGTTGAATTATTGTTCTTCTACTCAAATATGAGAATCTTGAATTCCTGAAATTCTGGAGCCTGAAAATTTATTATGTTGAAAATTCAGGAGAACATTCTTTGATATTCAAACATTTCTAAAAATTTCCACAACGATTAGTTCAATCTGACCCGAATACGTCATCTCTAAAATAGCGTTCAGTACGTTTCGAACTTTCATCAGATTCATCCTACGGAGTCGATTCGTCGGCAAGGTGGCCACGGGATAGTGTTTGGTTGTGCATGGTCCAACCAACAGTCCAAGACTAATGACGTAACCAATTCACGACGCATTGAGTACCGTTCCATTCGGACCATGTTTGAAACACAATGATTCGAGACGGGAAACACAAAATTGGAAACCATTTTGAGTTAAGAAAAGCAAAACTTTTGATGGAATTGGGACTGTGAAAACCGAAATGTGTGAAAGGTTTTTCGGTAGTGACCTGATTATTATTGGAACTTTGACAAAGGGAATTAAACATTTCTAATTGTTATCAGCAACTATTGAAATTTCTCAAAAACTTCATAACTTCAGATTCTTGGATTCGAACTATTTCAGAATCTAAGAATCCTAAATGCCCGGACATTCAAAAACTCAGAAGTTTTCCGTTCCAAACAAGATCGAAGGGAGAAACGTTGAACCACATAATCTCTGTTGCTTCAATCATTGAATGCATGATCTTGAGATTTGAAAAAAACATTTTCTCAAAATTTCGGAGTATTGAACCCCAGAAGAAATTTCTTCGAATTTCAAAATTGGTTCAAATACCTCCATAACCGATTTTCTATCTGAACCGGTAGAACCCTTTTTAAAAATATGTTTCGCGAATTTGAAAATTTTCATAAGATCCTCCAACAATCAATTTTTTTCGAATCGTTGACCGCGACGCAGCCGCAACGGACCACTTTCGTCGGCAAGGTGGCTGAGGGGCTAGCGTTCGGCTGTGCATGGTGAGGGCCAATAATCCAAGACTAATTACATCACCAACCAGTGCATAAAGCGGTTTGCCCAGTGATTTCGACATTGAAACAGAAGCTACGAAAACAAGGTATTTTGCTGAAAAGTGGTATGATTCTTGGATTCCAGCTGATTTGCACATTTTCAGAATCTGAACTCTCATAATTAGAATTGTTAACGCTCAAAAACTTTGAGCTTGGAAGTTTTCTCAACCAGAATTAGTGTGAAATATCGCCTCTCAAAATTTCTAAAATTCAGAGAAAGTTTCCGAACCCAAAAAGTTCAGAGACGAAATTTGAAAAAATTGAATTTCCAGGTTGTTATGAGTCTCAAAATACTCTTCGATCTTCAGAATCGCATCATCTCAAGATCCGGAATTTCCAGTTCATATTCTCGTGAAACTGAAGTTTGAGAGTCTGAAAATATTGAATAGTATCCCGAAGAACCTCCTGATTTCAATGTTTAAAAAGATTTTCGACAATCGCCATCATATCATGTTTTTAAATGAAAGAATCTGCTCTGAAACAACTAAAAGTAAGTATCCGCAATTCCATCCGTTACATCGTTCTAAAATCAATCTTTTCAAACCGTTAACCGCGTCGCAACCGCATCGGAGCTCCTCCGTTAGGCTGGTGGAGGGAAAACACAGAAAAAAAGAGAGAGATTCAGTTAATTTCCACAGGAAAAATTTTGAAACTCTCAGAGAAGTAACAGCTATGGTAACCGTCTGGAAGAGGAACAATGTTCCAAGCTGTAACTATGACTCCTATTCCATGAAATTTTTTCAATTATTTCAGCTCAATTCTCTGGACCATCTTGATATCCCCCGAACACCTAGCCACATTGGTCCGCAGTTCTTCACAGAAATCGCGTTCGGCCAGATGGTTAGAAGAGTCTTGTGTTAGTTGCACATTACTCGTCTTAATCCAATTTTCGCACCTGTATGCGTGCGGAGAGAGCATAATGACAGCTATCCAAAACCCTTTTGAACGGAGACTGTTTGTCAGAGTCAGAGAAAAGTACAGTAATACAGAGTTATAGGGTGGATGACGATTCCTGGAGGTGACGTTTACATTGATCACTGAAGTACTCTTACATTAGGACCATCCAGACACAATGAGAGTGCACAGAATGTGATAGAACTATAATTCTGAGAAGAACCATCAGAAATGTCCCTCATGAACCTGTAACAGTTTTGTGTTCCTGAAATGTTTGAGATCCAAATTTTCAAAGTTTACAGTTATCATAGCTAACGCCGCCTTGAAGTTGTGTTTAGTAAATTCAACAGTTTCATCAGATGCATTCATCGACAATCAATTTATTCGAATCGCCAACCGCGACGCAGCCGCAACGGAGTCCTTCTGTCGGCAGGGTGACTGAGGGAGTGTTTGGCTGTGCATGGTGAGGGCGAACAATCCAAGACAAATGGCGTCACCAGACAGTATATTGAGCATTAAGTACCTTTCCATTTGGGTCATCCATGAAACGCAACTAGACTACACAGAAGGTGATCAAACTACGACTTGGAGGAGAACAGTGAACGCCGCTCTCCGAAACTGAAACATGGGATTCGGAAAAGAATTTGAATTTTGAATCAAATTTTTCCAAGAATCGACGAATCCAAGAATCTAAAAGTCCAAGAGTCTGCGAATCCGCGAATCTAAGAATCTAAGAATCCAAGACTCCATGAATCCAAGAATCCAAAAGTCCATCCACTATCAAAACCGATTCATATTTCTAAAAAGTAGTGGTTTTTATTCTAATCGCAATAATATTTTTGGTGGATTAGTAGTAACAATTGAGATGCGGGAGTGGAGATGAGATTCAGAAAAAAAAGATGAATGTGATACATAAAAGTTGGGGAGTTCAAAAATTGAGGCCAAGTAGACCAGTTCATTTTGATGAGCAGGATGAATATGCATATACCAAGAACTAAAAATCACTCGAAATGTGAGAAAAGTGTGATAGAATTAGAGCAATAACAGTGTGAAAGTAGAAGCGACGAAGAACCACTTTAGTGAAGAATTTGATAGATAGGCGGGAAAGACACGAACGATTCCCCGCGAACCTGCTCCACATCGACATTTTCTCTCAGTGTTGTCTGTCTCTCCCTCTCTTGCATTCCAAGCTCTTGAACACGTCTCTCGTACAGATAGCGCTGCAGCTCGGTTCCGGTCTGAAAACGAGAAAATTTTCTTTTGTTATTTTGAAGAGGAGAAACTCACTTGGTGCACATCATGAGCGATAAATCTCAAGATGTTGATGCGAATCTCTTTCATTTCCAATCGTGTCTCCCTGTCGACCACCATCAATTCCTCTAATGAGCCTTCCAACTGAAAATTATCACAATTCACGCTTGGACCAACTACAACAGACTGACGTATTTCTGAATACCTCCGTTGTTCTCCAGAATCTTTTTGAGCATGTACAAAAGTTGGAATTGACGCTCGAATGGTGCTCCTTCTGCACGCGGGATCACAATATCTTTGATGGCGTCGTAGGTGACCTCCTCATTCCTAAATGGTCCTCGACGGTGAGTAATTCTGTGCGAGTCGAGAATAGTATCGATGTGCCTTCTGACGTCACTATAAACAATCAACTGGCTATTATCTGTTTTCAGAAGAAGGAAACTAACTTGTTCATGTCTTGCTTAGTTCCAATCTCAATAAGAATTGCCGGCGCACGGTCCGGGCCATTCGTCCTCGCCAGCAGAGAGACCGGGTTGATGATGATGATGCATGCGGGGTCCCCGTTGGCAAAGAGTGGGAAGATGAGGACGTCCATCGTGAAGATGTCCGGGTCCGGCTGGTTGTTCATTCGTATCTGCTCACGGATTTCAACAATCTCCCGGACCACCTGAAAGAAACACCGTTTGATTTGAAGGAGGCGCTATTAGTAAACTATCTCATCGTTTCCATCATTGATTCTACTAGTGTTCACTCCAAACACAGCAACTTGAGCCCTCCTGAATTTTTGTACATTATAAAAGAAAAGAGCGATGATTTCTCACTGAATCCCTTCGGTGGTCTCGATAATCTGATTGACAGCATATTGAAGAGCGTCGGGACTCAACATGTCCACCGCGAAGCACTGATTCTGCTCCACAGATTGTCCAAAGCAGCAAATATCCTTCATAGTGACTGTAAAGATAATTGGTCACTGAGATGGTCTTCCCAGAAAAGACACTTACGATTCCCGTTGAAAGCCTGAAGAAGAGGGTGCTCACTAGCCTTGGTCCAGAAGAGCACTGGCATTGAAAGCATACTGTCCAGATTATATCTCTGAAAATTTAAAATGTTGTTTAAGTTGTAATGCATAGGAAACTGACTCCTCTAGCTGTTTCACTCTCAAACAGAAAGACATTGAACGGATCAATCGCTCGAATCTGATTCTTGATCAGCTCGTCGAGTTCGGTTGCTTTTGCTTTGGCAAAGAGCTGCGGGGCGGTTTCCGGGTCTGAAATCATTTCATTCGAGGATCATCAACAATGAATATATGAGATCTGCCACTTACTGGAGAAAGACATTTCTGTCCAATGTTGAAAGTTGAAGACAGATGATTACCTGAACATTTTTGGTTAGTGAGAGGTGGGAAAACACATCAAGAGGGCAACGCAGGTCAAAATCCATTGTTAGATAGGTAGTTGAGGAGAGTGGATTACGGTATGAGGGATTAGCAACGATTGGTGCAATTGTTGAGTTGTGGGCGGTAGGAGGATGGGGGTGGCTACCGACAGGAGGCATTGGATAAAGTAGGTTCAGAAACGTATATTCACGTTATCACAATCTGCTGAAAATCTTCAAAAATCGAGTTATGAGTTTGTGAGACTTGTTTTTTTTTGCTATGTGCCCAGATTAGTGGATTCTTCAGAGCAAATACCGCAATTGTGACCATACGCTTCGGAACCTCTTCTTTCAGTGTTGGAATAGTAAGATAGCCGCAAGAGGACTTTGAAGATGTCGAAAGAGATTCATGAAAAACCAGATGCTTTGCTATGCTTGTCTGTGTAGTTTTCATTAATTCTGGCTAGTGATCCGACAGTTACAGTTGATTAACACGCATTCCAGATCTGTTTCGGCAGTTCTTCTGTCTAATCTATAAGTTCATGTATCTCATCTGAAAATCAACCGTCTGAACTTTGATCCCGACGATTAGTCGGACGGCGATATACCGATGAGGAAAGGAGCAAAAAAAGGCCGCTCAGAAACGCCGTGGACTCCGACGGCCCAAAGAGATGCCGCTAGCGGAGTAAACATCGCGGGCGTTATAGAGGGGTCATAAAAAAAACTCGGAAGAAGAGAAGGGATTCCCCACGTCTTCCTAGCCTGCGATAGGGAAAGAAAAAAGAGAGGCCCACGGCAAGGATAGTGAGCGCAAACGGGACCAAAAAAAATCAATGCACCCAAAACGCACGCAGGACACTGTCCGAGATGGTCCGCGCAGGAGAGAGAGTAGCGCAGACAGTAAAAGACATGCGAAATGTACATAGCAGAGAAGGCAGAGGGACAGTCCAGACTGCAAGAACGTTGCGAGGACCATCGGTTGGGAAGATTTGTCGGGAGGAATGCCCCGGGTGCAACAGGCAACGCCGAATTGATTTACGGATTGATCGAGGGAAGTGGTCCTGTTGGTTAACCAAGAGAGAGAGAGAGATGGATCAACAATACGTTTGCGACGCAGCCACCACGTTGATCAAAGATACAGCGAGCGATAGAACAACAAGTTTTATCATTAGATCCAGTAAAAACTATCAGTACAAAACAGTGAAACCTTACTGAGAATCAGCGGAAACGGAGACAAGTCAATTAGCCCATATAGTTTTTATTCAAATTTTGAAACATACTTAAAGCAAGAAACAATCATCAGAAACTCCTTATTACAGAAAAATTGAAGCGATTAGAAATGAGTACCGGAAAGATTGGAATCATCAATGTCGAAAGGAGGATACCAGACGTTAAAATATCAGAATTAACAAGATGCGCAAAAAAAAATGTATATAACAAAACGAAAATTTAAAAGAAGTTCTGAGTGATGGATTCCACACACGTGTCCAAGAATCCAAGGCCTTCGACTCGGCGAACGACCTGGTCGTTCAACCAGTCCCGGAGAGCATCGCTGTCCGGGAACGTGGTTTTTTTGGCATCGCGACGAAGGTTACTGAAGAACCGCATGTGTCTGTCTGCGTAGTGCTCTTTCTCCTTGAAAAATGGCGTTCCACTGAAAAAAGTGATCACTTTGAAGGAATGCATGTTTCAGAAACTTACGTCAGGTTAGCATTCTTAGTTTGCACGCGGACAATCTTGGCGTTGTCCGTTTTCTCCGTCAAGATGCGCTGCAGTCTTGAAGCTCTGCTGCCGAGAACGTTCGGCAAGCCGCATTCCGCGAAGCAGAGTACGGACCCATCTTGGACTCCTGGAAAATTTCACACACACATCTTTTTTAATTTTGATTCGATTCTCACTCACCGGCGAAAATGTCGAACAAGTCGCCATCCTGGTCCTCAAGTGTCAGAGACTCGACTCTGACGACGCCAGAGAGTTTGGGGTAGTCGGCAACGATTTTGGCAGTGAGAATACCGACCATTCTGCGACCATCGTCAATGGTTTTGGGGGAGATGTCAAGAGTTCTCTGGATGTGGTCGTCGGAAGACCTGAAAATCGGAAGATTGTAGTCCGGATAATTTTCTCTAGAAGCTTCGAAAACTCACATCTTGGCATGCATGATGAGGAAAGGAAGGAGGACTTTGAAATCCATTCGGCAGCCTTGGAACCAACTATCGTTTCTGATGGCCACGGTCGAGCAGTCGAAAGTTCTCTTGTTCTCCGTTCTGCGGCAGAGCCATTTGTAGTCGCCTTTGTTTTTGCGCAGGCGCATGTTTCTTCCGCAAGTGTTGCAATTCCGCTGCTTCGGAAGGAATCCCCCTCTCATCAATCGTGCCACAGTGAGCGAGTAATCCGCCGCGCCCTCCACAAGCGTCTCCAAGTATTCGTCTGGATCATCCGGGGTCTCGTCGTTGACAACGGCCATGAGTGCACTCGGAATGAGAAGCCCGTCTCGGCCAACAGCATCCTCCGGATTCTCGAAACTCATTTTCAAGTGATCTGCAATAACTCGGAGTTATGATAATAATCTGAAAGCGACAAGTGAAGGAGGGAAGTAGAAAGGAAGAGTGAGATGACATTGAGTAACCGAGAAAAGGCGGAGAGAAGAGGAGGGCGGTGCGGAGGGAGGGCAACAATACGCGGGTGCTGTATATGAAGTAGAGCAATATAGATGACCCAGTAACGCCACGTAGGAAATAAACAACTGCGAATGGCATCAACGGCCAATAGAGAGAAAGAGAGAGGTGATAATGGATATAACTGATAGTGATAACATGCACGAAGAGAAAAAGAGTGAGCAAAAAAATAGTGTTGATAATCGAGAGAGGCAGTCGGAATTCTTGATTTTCATGAAACCGGAGTGAATATCAAATGACGAGATTTGTATCGACAAGGAGTTGAGATAAGCATGCTCAGAACTTTCTGAGAAGGCACGATTGTTTTCAGTATTTCAGATAATACGATTTGAAAGCCAATTTAAAGATATGAGGTTGGCGCAAAAAGAAAATTTCTCATTCAAATATTTTGTGGAAACACCTCATGATACCTATTGAGGCCCTTCCAAACTGCGTAAAGTGCTATGAACGAACTGATGAGGCCCAAACGCACGTTGTGTTTTCACTGGAGACCCTCTTTTTCCCCTCTCTGGTCCCACTTGCGAGCGCTAGTGCCGCAGCTCTGAACTGCAAGGCGAACTACACTGGAGAATGAGACAGAGGGAGCGACAAGGAAGCGAGAGCGACGCGAGGGGCGCCACTCTCGCTAGATATCTTCTTCCCACCACCCCTATCCCTTTGTGTGGCCGCGTGGCGCAATGGATAACGCGTCTGCCTACGGAGCAGAAGATTGTAGGTTCGAATCCTGCCGTGGTCGAAACTTTTTTTTGGGACTTTTTACGCAAATGGGACGGTGTTAGCCTTTTGCAGAATTTCAGAAAACATGATTTCTCCCCATAATGTTTGATTCACCCGCGAAATTCTGACACGTTGATCAAGTTTTCGTTTTTAACCGGTCCAATCGCCTATGAGTTCTGCGAAGAGTTTCTACGCTGGCCATCTAGTCCAAAAGATTATTTTTCCCAAATTTCAATTGTCACGTAGTCACTTCGATTCGTACCTGGTCGTTTATTACGAAATAGGCAAAAGAAGAAAATAGAAGGAAAGAAAAAACAACGAAACTACGCGCGCGCTCGGTTTGTTGTAAATACACACTCATTGTAGGAGGGAAATTAAAGATATAAACATGTTTCTAACTTTTGTTTTATCAAGAAAAAAAGGAAAAGTGCGCGTTTTTTTCAAGAAAATTCTCTCAAAAATTATCTATTTCGCTGATGAAAAAATGTTTCGATTTTTTTGTAGCTACCACGTCAGTGCAAGCCCGGATTCGACAGTCAAACAAGTCTAATAGCGATTTGAAAGCAGAATTGGTCTTAGCAGAAGAGAATTCACTGATAACCCCATCATCCTCGAGATTGTCGAGAAAACATGAAACTGTTTTTCCACATTGAAGTTTGAAACGAAACTAGAAATTATCAATCATTTATCACTCCTAGAACACAGATGTTGACGTCATCTGTCTCTTCACTTGGAGACTCTCCAGTGTCATAAATAGCTGGCCATTTTATATGCGAGGGTCCTCCGTATCTACCAGCCTCGATGTCTTCTTCTCGCTTCACTTTCCGATTGTACATTGACAAATTCCTTTTTTCCATCATGTATCGAGAAAGTTCATTACCGTCCTATAAAATAGTCAGAGATCATGACACTGAACTGAATTTCTTACCAACAGGTGGTCAGAATAGATTTCATCGGCGATCAAGCACCGGAGGAATCGTATGTCTGCTATCATTCTTCTCTCGTTGTTCCCCAACTTTTTCATCATTGTCTCGGCCTGGAATTGAATTCGTTCAACAGAAATAGTGCTCAACTCTTTTACATATTCAAGAATAGAATTTCGGTTCAGGAGAATCCTGTCAACCATGAATAGAAGCTGAAACGGTCGTTCTCGTTTGGACATCTTCGGAACCCTCGTGATGATCCTTCGAAGAGTCAGAACTTGATCGGTACCGCGAAATCCCATACAAGTCTTAAATGCTTCCAAGATACACATAGTTCGTTCCCACATGATCTGTCTTAAGAGAGAAGTCAGAAGAAAGAAGCGTATGGAAAACTCTTACTTGAACACTTCCATATCTCCAGTACCAACGTTCACAATTGTACACTGTATGTTCGGGTTGAGGATCCCAAGGGGGTGGCAGACCAGAATACAGAAAGAATGACCTTGGAAAAAAATTGGGAGCAATATGGATTGTCTAATGAAGAAGTTTTGGATTCCGTCTTCTGTGTTCACAATTTCCTGAACGTGATATCTCATCTGAAACTATTTAGTTCATAGTCTCCAATCATGAACATTGTACCAGGTCGAAATCACCGGTGAGAATTCCACATGGATTGAGTCCCAAAACCATGATGTTTGAGGTCATCTTACTGAAAATCAAAAGCTCATTTCAATTTCAGTTCACTCTTCAACTCACTACAACGTGCTGTGTCGTCGCATCACTTTCAGCAAACCAAACTTGAGCCCGTCTTCCGTCAATGGCTCATTGCCTGTTGTCTCTTCTTCGATGTCTTTCCCGTAGCATCGCATATCATGGACAGTGACTGTGAACGTCGAAAATTGAACTTTCCTTTTTTTACTTACCTGTTCCTCGATAGTCCTCAATAATACTCGCATTCCTATACACGTTAGCGGTTTCCTCAAATTGAAGAATCGGAACGTTCCCACATGCATGGATGAACTTGTCATCCTGAGAATGAAATAGGCTTTTTTTTCAATATTTTCCGCTTACATCGTCATTATTGCGATTATCATCAAAGAGTTTACGGATGACCTCGTCTCCAGGAGGTAGGTATTCCAGAATTTGTTTTTCTATCTCACTGTAAGGGGAAGGTGCGACGATTGGTTCATCCATCATTGAAAGTTCAAGTCTTTGAGAATTTGCTCATCAACAAGCTGCAAAAAAGAATCGAATTTCTATTCAATTGTTAGTCAGGTTCTCAGATCAGTTTCGTACCAAAGAACGATGTTCGGAGGCAAACACGTGTTCAGTTTTGAAAAAAAAATGTCAAAATGTAGATAAGAAATGGAAAGGAGTACAATACAGCGGCATTCCATCAGAGAGCGAAACTGTCTTATGAAGACTGATGATTGTTCGAGACGGAAATCAAAGACCTCATAGAAACAAAGAGAAGCATCTTGTGTTTTCGATTGAATATCTGGTGTGAAACTGCAGATCGAGAGTTCAGTTTTTCAAGTCGAAGTTTTGGTGTGAAAGTAGGAAACGTCTTGTGCAAATATGGCCAAGCACATTTTCGAAATGAGTCTTGACATACTACAACTAATCTTTTGGCCGACTTATCACGTTTTCTAGAAACAGGTCCGCATCGGAAAGGTTAGATAGAGCCTGTCAAGGTATGCAATCCAATTCTAAAAAGCGCCTGAATTTTCATTAAAATTTTACCTCTACCTGACAACCTATCATTGGCGCGTTTGCAAGTCTCCTTCTATTTGTTTATCCACTTCAATTTGTCCAGTTTTGTCTGAAATCTTCAAAATACTCAAAGCACTCCACAACGATTAGGTGACCGAAAGGTAGAAAGAGACCGATACGGACTACCGATGCCACCTCATCATTTTGTTCCCCTGCGTCTCTCCTTATTAAAGATATTTTTTGATTTAGAAAAAAACAAGGAAGATGAAACTTGATTGATTTTCGAATCGGTCAGCAGTGGTGACGTAAAAACCAACCGATTTCAGTTTTCTAGTTTTCAACAGACAAGAGAAGTTTGATTGAAGAAAATGTTGAAAGAAATTGGTTTCTTGTCGATACAAAATGACAACGGTAGGCAATAATTTTGTTCAACAATCTGAGAAAACAGTATGCTGACATTCATCACGTGAGATGATCAATAAATGAAGAAGAACGAATAAGGTCATTTTCTTGAGACCGTGGAAGAGGAATTTGTCGGTTTCTTTAATCTACAGCGGAAACTTTGAATTGTGAATTGAATTCGCAAAAACGTTCGGGTGGTGTGATCTTAATGAAGACATCAGATCTTTTTGAAAGTGGTTCATGATGGGTACAAAGTACACATTTTCTGTTTTTCTCTGATAATTTTCAGATTTTTTTTGCCCACTATCTTTTCCATTATCATCATAATTCAATGTGTACGTCTGTAAAATCAGTTTTTCATTGTTGCTCTGATGGATGGTTTATTCAGAAATTTACGTACAGTACTGGCCAAAAAGAGTGCGGATTTGTTGATTCTCAGTGCAAAACGGTCAACTTCAAACAGTTGAAAAAGTAAGTTCTAAACGCTCAGTTTCTATAAAACTTTATAGTTGTATCAAGCAACTCTATATCTTTATTTTTGTAGTTGAAAACTTTTTTCGTGTAAACTGCCATAGGTTTATCTTATCAAACGTTATCGTAGTCTACAGTTATTCAAAGTTTGAGTCGTTGTAGTCAGAAAAAAACATCTTTTCATCTGGACTATAGCCAAAAAGAATACCTATTCGCTAATTTTCCGTGCAAACCGGACTATTGAAAAGCTGAAAAGGTGATTTCGAATGATCTGATTTTTTTTTGTTGTGTGATGTGCAAAATTTGCGGTGCGAAATCGTTGGTCAATGGTCAATCTTGAGCAACTGAAGAAAACTTTCCAATCGTCCAATATTTCTGAAAATTGATGACTGTTAGAAGCAAACCTAGATCTTCATTTTTTAGTCAATAACGGTTTGAAAAACCACTCGCAAGTGTGTTTAATCCCGTTTAATCCCGTTCAGTGGCTCGGGAGCAGGCCACTGAACTTGACCTTTTTATTTTGAGAAGTTGTCCGTCACAAAAATGAACATCTATGATTGCTTAATACACCCAAAAAATTTCATATTGTTCCGACAATTTCGAATTTCCACAGATTGTAGTGAACTTTTTCTTGTGTATGTTTGGTTTTGCAATATGAAACCTTTCTCAGTCTCCACTGTGGAATCTTCGAACGTTTTTCTCTTAATATCATCACCATCTCAAGAAATTTGCCTCTGAAAGAGCGAAACTGGACAGTAGTCCATTCCAACAGTGTCTATAATAAGATTGTTTTCCCATTTTTTCCTTTCCTTCTAGTTGCAGCGAGACAAATTACCCTCATTCACGGCTCCCAGCTCCTACAAAAATATGTAAACGGTCTCGATCGGACCCCCTGATGGCAGCCATCGCAAAGTACCAACTCCATAAATAAACTATACAGACCATAATCTTGTCTGATGTGTCACATGTCATGAATGTCAAGGACACACACGGTTGAGGAGCCCCTTCCAATCTCTAATCCATGTTTGGGAATCTATCATTATAGTCGCTCCTGGGGTGTCCACAGTTTTTTTTCAAGTTGATTATCACGAAAACCGGTCACATGAGTCTTAAAACTGATGTGACGTTTCGAAATTAAATTCAGTTTTTCCTGAGTTAAGCGCATTCTCACGATATTTCCCGGTGGGTCTAGAAAATAGGAGACGGATCATAACATTCACAGAGAAACCCGGAGCTGTTTTGGGTACACGATTTTCATGATTAGGTGTATTTGAAATTACCTTAGTGAATCCATATTTCCTGTGGGAATTTCGAGTTCCAAAACAAGTATGTTCTATCAGAAACTTTGACATTTAACTATCATTTCCCTATGTTCAACTCCACTCCATTTCGTTTTCCATCTTCCGAAGACACATGTCTCTGAAAACTGCAATTATTCTTTATTTGAAAATATGAGCCGTTTCGTTCTTCTCCCCTTGTTCATTCCAAACCAACATTTGTTATATTTAATATCGCCGCGACCCCTCCGTCGTCCGCCGTGTGCCTTCGTGCTGTTGAGTCATCATCTCATTCGCCTGCTTTTCCTCCTCGCTCGGAACCCGCACCAACCATTTTCCTCGTCTTTCACCCCTTATTCTCTTCCTATCCCTCCATTTTCTGTCTCCCTCCTCGCATTCACCTCCAAAAAACCATCCCCATCGTCCTCGATTCGCCCTAATGGTGTACAATAAAATTGTGTGTGTGTGTGGTGAGAAGACTAGTGCGACCAGACGGTGCCCTCAACAACTGCTGCCCGATGGCGGCGGCCCCTCCGAAGGACCAACATAAAATCTGTGTGTGTGTGTGTGTGTGAGAGAGCGTGTATGTGTGCCTAGAACGACGGGGTGTGCACAACGAAAGAGGTCACCAGTTGCTGCCCCCTTAGCACTCTCTCTCTCTCTCTCTCTCTCTCTCTCTCTCTCACTGTCCAAAACAATAAGTCTTCCTCTCTCTCTTTCTTTCTCATCAACGGTATCTGCTACGCAAAAACCAACAGGCCCACCACCCGGCCAAAACGTCTCCTCGGTCTTCTCACCCTCTCTCAGCAAGTGTCAAAAGAAAACGATGACGTTCTCAGGCAGATCCGATAGTATCTACTCAAAATGGATTACCCAAAACGTCCCCCCGATTAGCGATAAGATGGCAGAGAAACAAAAAATTCACTGGTCCTTTCATCAAGATTAGTTGATCTCTGACAGACAGATCGTTTAGAACAATAATGGAGCACGATACAATCGTCGTCAATCATCTGTAGCAATGTGTCCTTCCAGACGGTGTCGATGTTTGCAACATATGAGTCATTGGAGGGTCGCACTGGCCAGTACCCTTTGAACGCTTCAAACGTCCAACTCTCGACCAGTGACGATGTCTCCCCATCACTTTCCTTATCACTTTCTGTTCAGAGTTGTTTGTCTGATCGTCTGATAATTACTATCTGTGGGGAATTCTAGTCTACAGAGCCCAGAGATGAGTTGTTTTCCACTGATGGGAAACTCAGTACTAGTTTCCATGAGAAGAAAGGTTCGACTCCTAACTTCGATAATTGTGTTCAAAACAGATCAGTATGTATTCTCAGCTGATGCCCTTTCCAACGGTTGTCACTTGATGGGACTGTCTACCTCAGACATGTCATTTTCAGAAAACAAGAGCCCAGTATGAGAAAAGCACTGGACTTCCGAAACTAATCGTGATCTCCAGTATTCAAGGAATTCTAGTGATCATCAGAAGTTGCGCATAGTTTTCTACCTAATCCTCGCAATATGAAGAATATGTGCGATGGGCAAGGAGACTACTCCAAATGCTCATAACTCAACGTCTGGAGGTTTCCAGAAGTTTTTGAGAACGTTGTTTTGAAACTTTCCGTTTCCCAATGGTCCTCATTACACACCGAGGTGTCCCATCCTTGATTTCATGATTCTCGAGTTTGACGGCTCACTTAAGTCTAAACTTTACGATAGAAAATTCGTGTTAGGTTTTATGGGATTCGTTTCCATTTGCCTAATCCATTTTTGTCTTTTTGACGCCCAAGGCGTCGTTGAGAGTGTCGTTGGTCTCCTCCTCTGTTCTCTTCCATCTGCCTCCGTCCGTCGCAGCTCGATTTTCTTACGGCAATTAATTCGGGGGGCTCTCCTTGCCTTCGTCCCCCACTCCCTCCCTCGTTTTTTCGTTTCCATCGATCTAAGTCTCTCCCACCACGCTGCGGGTGTCCGATTCTCTAGTCGCTAGGAGGGGCCTCCGGACGGGGCCAGCGGACAGGCCGAGTGGTACGCTTCCATTGTATGAAAGGTACGGACAAGAACGGGAGAAGAGCAACAGAGCGCGCGAGAGAGGCGACGGCCCCCACCGGCAGATGATTTGACCCTTTCTTGCTTGAGAAGGGGAGAGAGAGGACACGCCCACCCCGCTGTCACGCATTCACAAACGGTCTGTCAGTTCACCAAAAACGTCATTTTATCTCAGTCAGCCCCCCACCCTCCACCCTCCCCACTCCCTTCCTCTAATACTCTCCTAATTTTTAGAAAAATGTTGGACTTCAAATAATTTTCTTTGCGGTTATGTCTCACTCCAAGTTATAACCGCTCAAAAATTAGCTGAGGTATCGTCCCTCATTCAGACCATCCCTAATAGATCGAGTACGCTGGGAGTCTGGATCGGACCTGCGCCATTTTCCGCCGCTGTGACACTCCAAGCACGGTTGTCACCGGGTGAAAAATTGCGCAGGTCCGATCCACACGACATCCCAGGTACCGTGACTAATCTCCCTCACATTCTGAGAGGCCTGGATTGGACCGACGCCTTTTCCCACTACGGTGACATTCCAGAGAAGTGGTTGTCACCGGGTGAAAAACGGTGTCGGTCCAGTCTTGTAAGACCGTCGATCAGATTCTTCCTCACCTGATGACATCGTCACTCAATCGCCTACCATCACTATATTCACACCTATTCCTTCCACCACAACTACAATCATTCAAGAAAACTATATTCTACTTCTACGCACTCATTTAGTCCTTCATCACATCGGATCGGACCTGCGCCGGTTTCCACGGCGGTGACATTCGAGCAGTAAAATTGTCACCGGGTGAAAACCGGTCCAGGTCCGATCCGATCGGACTGCATGGTCCAGAACCAACTTCTGCCGGTGAGTCTCCCTATTTTACTGGATGAACAGGATCGGACCTGCGCGAGTTTTCGCTGCGTTGACATTCCAAGAAAAAGATTGTCACCGGGTGAAAATTCGTGCAGGTCCGATCCCTGTAGACCATCTTTCCTATTCGATCTCTACTGATCCCCTGATCCCCTTCTTCGTATCACTCTTGAGTCTACCGTTTCGGATGAGCAGGGACGGACCTGCACGAGTTTCCGCCGCGTTGACATTCAAGATAGAGGTTGTCACCGGGTGAAAATTCGTGCAGGTCCGCTCCCTGCAAATCATCTTTGATGTTTCACTATTGCTGAGCCCTTCATCCCCATTCTAATATCATGGAATCCCTGGATCGGACCTGCGCCGGTTTCCGCGGTGGTGACATTCCAAGTAAGGCTGTCACCGGGTGAAAACCGGTCCAGGTCCGATCCTAGTGGACCATCCTCGATACTTCACTGTATCAGGTTACACTTCCCCTCCGTCTATGGTAGTGACAGTATTCCATCTCCTAACCCGTTCCCTGTACTTTGACTTTCTGGACTCCCTGGATTGGACCGTTTGCCTCACTCTCTTTATTCTGATATTCTGGAGACCCTGGATCGGACCTGCGCTGGTTTTTGCCGCTGTGACACTCCAAGAAAGGTTGTCACCGGGTGAGAATCAGTCCAGGTCCGATCCAATCGGAACTTCCAGTATTTCACTATATCCTACTATTCTGGTCTCAGAAATCTGATCGAAATCGGATTCCTTCAGTTCTTCTCCTACCGACCTTATTCTCGATTCCATGGGCTCCTGGATCGGACCTGCGCTGGTTTTTGCCGCTGTGACACTCCAAGAAAGGTTGTCACCGGGTGAAAATCAGTCCAGGTCCGATCCAATCGGAACTCCCAGCAATCGACTATACCTTACTATTATGGGTTCTATTGGACCACTTTCTATTCTCATATTCTGGAATGGCGGGATCGGAACTGCACTGGTATTTGTCGCGGTTATACTCGGCCAAAGTGGTTATAACCGGGCAGAGACTCGTACAGGTCCGGTCTCCCCGGCAACCCGACGTATTTCCTATAAAGTGAAGTTGGTCGGACCTGCGCTGGTTTCCACTTCGGTGACACTTTTAAGTTTGGTTGTCACCGGGTGAGAATCGGTACAGGTCCGATCCAACGGAACCACTATTATCTACTACTTACTTTCTTCATTCTTTCCCCTGCTGCCCCAGAGGATCTCTATCGACGGAACTCGGAGCAGTTGGATATCGTAAGTTACATTTGTGCCCAGCATTCCAGTCGCTCGAATCGGAACAGTGCAATTTTCTTATGCGGTAATATTCCAAACAAGAGGTTATCACCGGTTTGAAATTTGCACTGGTCCGATTCTACTGTACCACATGGAATCTGGCACCACTTATTCGCTATTCCTATTCAAATGGTCTCGACGGGACCTGCGCCGGTTTTCACCGCGGTGATAGTCCAAGCAAGAGACTATCACCGGGTTGAAATCGGTACAGGTCCCAGAGACCATTCACTACTAATATTCACATCCCCCTCCCATCCACCCACAAGTTTCCAAAGTTTCGGATCGGACCTGTACCGGTTCCCTCCGCTGTGATATTTCACACAAACCATTGATTATCACCGGGTGAGAATCTGTACAAGTCCGATCCATTTCAATTGGAAGTACCCCTGGATATTCTCTACTATTATCCCAAGCAATGATGTCGCAAACTGCGGATCTCATTTGTTGTGATCTAATATTCCCTACTATTACGGACTCTCGCGCCTGAGTTGTTTTTATCCTGGTAAACTTCGCTCAGAGAATTATACCAGAGTAAAACAGCACAGGTTAGATGATGTCAATTTGAAATGACAAAGGTAAGCTTTTTTTTTGTCTGAACGGATACGTTGATAAAAAGGTTGATAGCAGTGGAAATCAGTTTCAGCTTTAAACGACAATTTCAGATCTTGAGCGGATCCTGTATACGTTGATATGTACTCAGACAGGGGCAACAAGTTTAAGCTGGAAGTGGGGCAGTTTCCAACGTTACTGAAGCCCTTTAAGATCCGTCTGACTCCCGACACACTTGTCGTAGAGTCGGAATGATACCTTTTAAGCTCAAGTTCCCACCTAGAGTTGCTCAGCGACACCTGAGTATGTATACAGTGCTCACTCAGAACTCTGACATGAATATCCAAAATCGAAGCTGTTCAATATTTTTCAGTGAAACAGTTCCACATTGTGGTTCACGTCAGTGCTCACCTCGAATATTTGCAAACCTCTCTTGATTCACGTTACCTAACAGACTTGATTCCGAATGTATTGAAAATTTGTCAATTATAAGAATGAAGATCCGAGATTGCTTGTTACATCCACAGAGTTTCAGAAAAGTCAGATCTTTGAAAATCGCTTTTTCAACCAGTCCAAGATGACAGTTTTGCACGGAAAATCTTCAGTCCAGATATGCAGTTTTTTGCCAGTATTGCAGCTACTGTCATACTTGTTATTTGTGGTATACATTTTCATATACAGGTGAATTATTTCGATCAACCGTACCACTTCAAGGGAGCCTCTCCAATGGTCGTGAAGGTCCGGACTCCACCTCTATCTATTTCCAGGACCTCACTACAAACCACAATATTTTTTTTACGCCCGTACGTACATATATCGTAGACTTTACGACCCTGTCTGGATCCCGACAGCTAATTGCTACATCGACATCGCCGGTGCCAGTCTCCGCTTTTGGCTCAATGCTCACTGACATGTCGTAAAGAATCAATCCGTATATTATACACAGACGAAGTGGAGGTGAAGAAGAGTGACGGTGCCAGACTCGCGGATGACTTTTATGGGAAGTTTGAGTGGGCCAGACATGCTCTATTCCGATTGCCAGACTTTGACTTTTTGAACAACCTTTCTTCGATGCGAAAGAAGGGAGGGAGCAACAAAAACTGAGATCACAGAGAAAGTCAAAGAAAGTCGACCGTTAGCAAATGAAAGCCTTTTTCGTTTCTGGCTCTTTAATCATGTTAGGCAAGGCAAAGGAAAATCGCCAACCTTACCGAAGATAGTAATTAGAGAGCGTGATCACCTGCAAAAAAGGTGGTCCAGGCGGGAAGAGTATCGCGCAAAATTGAACAAAGCTATAATGAAGGTGTTTCGATTCAACATGCCAATTAGGTTTTGGATCCTTATTACGACATCGTTACCAGGTGGTGTTGATATGGTCGGAATAAAGAGGTACCTTCAAAAAGACAATAATGGTTTGCGAATCCAAAAGTGTGTGGAGAGCAGTTTGAACATACGGATCAAAAAAGCAGTAGGCTAAAGAATATCGAGATACGGCGAATCTTCAGAAATGACAATTTCGAGTATGGAGCAAGTCGTTGAGATACCCGGTAACTTTGGATTGAAATTGAAATACGCGGATGGAAATTGATGCTAATCTTGAATTCTATAACTTTGAGGATTTTGCAAAAATGATTCGGTGTTCCAATTCTCAATATCTGAAACGCTCTTTTTCGGTTTGAGAACCATAACATTCACTTGGAAATGCTGTAAATTTGATCATCAGTGTCAATATGAGATATGCTGAAGAGAGTAATCTCATTATTGAAAACGCCCTGAAAACCTCAGTTGCTCATTTTTCAACTTCTAAAGGTTGGGTGTTATACACCATCTTTGATTTTTCGGGATGAGGTGTCTCCGACTAAATTTTTTCTAATTTGCAATGTGTTGGCACACTTTTAAAGGAAAATATCAGTCTCATCTGCTCATTCTAACTGGGATTTGGGAGGATATATCGCCGCGCATTTGATATCTTCTTAGTTCATTCAGATAATTGGCGCCGCGAATTCAAACTAAAAAAAGATCGAATGCGCGTTGAGACATCCTTTTAAATCACGCTATGTTCTTTTGAAAGTGTCCCAACAAACTGCAAATTCCAAACAGAGTCGGGATGAAATCGCGGATGTCACCTAAAATTCAATGTTCAGTCTCACAGTCTTGAAGTCAAATGTCTCAGCTCACAGATAATCACCCCAAAAACTGAAACGTATTCTGTAATCAAGAAGTTTTGCTTTTTCTATCAGTACTTAATTTTAGTAATTTCCCACAGGCAGTGTAGACGATTTTTTAACGAGATGATGTGCCCTCTGTTTCCAGTAGATGGCTCTTTTGTCAGCTTTCGGGCCGATTCGTCGAATGGGGAGTCTTCTAATAAAAAGCTTCTGTGGCAAACCCCAAATTATTCTCCTCGTTTTCATCTTCCCTCTCATTGCCTCCTTCTTCTCAGTTTCAGTTGCTGAGCCATTGGCCTTCCATTTCATTAAGAAGTGTCTCTCCGGAGGCTGGCAAGCGTTTGATTGTCACCCTCGTCAATTCTCCCTCTCTCTCTCTCTTCTCTTTTGCTCACTCATATTGCTTCTCGGTTTCCATTCAGCATGTTCCGTTTCAGCTTCCATTTGACGAAAAAGGCTACGTTTCCGAGAAAAAGCGGAGCAGACAACAGAATGAGAACGAAGAATTGCCTTGAAGAGTGACCCTATGTACACGTTGTCAGAGAAGAGTCCCGAGGCAGTCAGATAGAGAAGAGGGGACGAGGAGGAAGAAAAAGAGGACAACTCGGCACAACACACACGCACACACACACGTACAATTTCGGAAAAACAGAGAATTCGGTTTTGCTGCTGCTCGTCTCGATTGTTTATATTAGCCTCATCTGCTCATTCCAAACAAAATTCGGATGAATGAAGGTGACAGCTGAAACTTCTCTATGTATTCAGTATCTGCTCTCGGAACTCGGCCCCTATCACCTTTGGTTGTACCATATCAAATGAACGGATATAACCAGGACATAGCGGCAGAGATCCTTGAAGTGGAGGTTTTGTGAAGTTCGAAGATGAAGCAATATGGTTTCAGAAGGTATGCCAAAGTCAGTGCTTGAACCAAAAACCAATATGGTTTTCTGAAGTTTTGGTTCAAAAGGAAAACTCCGAATCTGGCATAAAAATCGGGAAAATGTTCACAGAATTCGGGATATGACTTCAGAAGTAACCCGACAGTAAAATTTGATAAAAATGTTTAGAGAAAATGGAATTTCACGTCGGTCATCACTCGAATCCTGTAAGCATGTTTCCAATTGTTTTGGTTTCCAAAACCACATGGTGGATTTTTTTTTAATTCAGATTATGAGGATGAGTTCGAAACAAAAACTTATGCAGTTTAACAACATAAAAGATTTTCACAGACACAAGGCATGTTTCGGTTCAAAATGGAAACCCAAGAACATACAAGAAGATTCTTCCAATTTCAGGAACCTACATATCAGTTTAGTTGATTTCAAATTTTTCAACGAAACTCAGTTATTCAGTAACATATCCAGTCCAAGAGGGAATCACACAAAGTCAGTCGTGATGATTTTAATCTCTCTAATAGTCATCATTTTCAGCTGGCCTCTGTGTATCAAGACGTTCCAGTCATCAGGAGGATGACATCTGGTTTACAGCCATGTTTACTATCGAGGTCACCATCATCACTCATTGTTCGAGTATACTGTTTTATGGAGTATA
Source organism: Caenorhabditis sp. 40 LS-2015 (assembly GCA_900536305.3). Classification (NCBI taxonomy): domain Eukaryota; kingdom Metazoa; phylum Nematoda; class Chromadorea; order Rhabditida; family Rhabditidae; genus Caenorhabditis; species Caenorhabditis tribulationis. Next base: position 497 of record LR545917.1, on the reverse strand, counting down.
CGGTTTTTTGCACCTGGAAAGTATACTGTGTACTCTATACAATGCTGCTGACTCTATTGTGTGTTCGCCATCTTGATTTACAGCATTATGGACAGAGCGAGGTCACGTTGGATCCATGGTATTTAAGTAGGTTCAGTTTCTGAGTTGGAGTGAATCATTCATTTCTCGATTGAAGATTTTGGTCTTGTATCCTCCCCAACCAAAATCCGATATTCAGTCCAAATTTGCATCTTTTCTCCAATATGTATTGTATACACTCTCTTCATTCTTCCCATATTTTCAGATTACTCAGCGAAAAATGACCCAACCCACTATTGTCAACAAAGATCTTCACGATCGCTACGGTTCGATTGAACAAGAAGTTGATGTGAAAGTTAATTGTAAGTGAATTTCCAAGTTTTAATCATCACTAAATATTATATTTTCAGACTGTACTCCACATCCAAAACGTCTGAAGAGGAAGGCATGCATTTTCTGCCACGAGACGACCAGTCCTG
>LR545916.1:0-13351 GCA_900536305.3 Caenorhabditis sp. 40 LS-2015 | reverse complement strand
GGCCGAGGACAAGGAGTTCGATAACATAAAATTCGATGATTAGAAGTCTTTGGAGATTCAAATCAATCTTTGATCAAACTTTTTCTCTTTATCGAATCATCCTCCTTTTCTTCTACACATTTACATCATTTCCCTTTCTCCTAGCTTCCTCTCGTTTACGACATTCAGCATACCGAGCCATTCCCACTTTGTTATCAACCTTGAAATGTTCAAATTCGATTTATACCCATCAAAACCTACACGGTCTACGTTCTTCTGCACCCTCATCCTAGCTTTAAAATGGTGTATCAATTTCGCGTTCGGTGAAATCCGTTCATGTTCCCGTAGTTTTTATTTTTACAGCCTTTTTATCCGAGTATCCAGAATCAATGTACCCAATTAATACTGTACGAGCCTCCGTTTTTTCCTTGCCTTAGACCAATTTTTTATGAACATTTGCCAACGATTCACATGACAATAAAAAGAGTTGCGCAGTACGGAGTTCTCGTTTAACATTTCAGAAATATCATCGTATCAGGATTCGTAAGCTTGTTCAGCGAATTTTCTGTCTAGACCAAGCTGCCGACATTTTTCAGAGAGCTAGAAGGCTTATATGTAGTCTTCGAATGCGTGAACGGGAGAGACGAGTCTGCAGCACCTTTTCAGTTTTACTGACTTCCTGAGTTCAATCAACCTGAAAGGAACTTGATATCTGAAACTATCAAATGATTGTCGCGGATTCTCAAGCTTGCAACCAAAAAGACATGGTTGCTCCTCATTACCTGGCCAGCGCTTTATAGTGGAGGTAGTTGGCGCAGAAATCGTCAATAAGGGGCCATATGAAGCTTGTTTCAGACAACATTTTTGTCGAATTGGGACACATCCGAAACTCCGACGTCATCTTTCTCGTGCTTCTTTCGGGATCCACCCTGATCCTCTTTCTCGCGGTTTTGATGACACCGAGAGTCGTCACAGAGACCCGACGGCTGATTCTTTTCATTTCTTCAAAGGTTCCTGTCTCTGTGAACCGAATGAGTCTTCGATTGGGCAATGATTTTCTTCCACGAAGCTTTTTAACGATCATCGAAGATCTCATCTCATTTTCCGCGCGCTTCACAAGAGCAGAGGGGAGTAGAGGAGAAGCCACCATTACCTTCAAAGTTAAACAAAATCGGTCGAACTTCAAAGAAAATGAACGTTCATTGCAACAATAGGAAACTACAAAACTACAAACAGTTAAAAATTACACAAAATGATAATAGACAAAAAGCAAACAAATTTTAACGAGAATCACAATACCAGGCATTATTCGGAACTCCACCAACCAAGTTCCACGTCCCCTTCCCGCCAGATCAAAAAGATCATCGATCTCTGAAATCGTAATTTCATAATCTCGAAAGTCAAAAATCAACCTCACCCTAAATGCGCGTCGATTGGTCTTGCTTGACTACGAAGTCCTTGAACTCGGTCGTCGCTCCTCTCCGTCCATCTGCTCCAAGAGAACCTCCATGTCTGAAATCTCATCGTTGAAAATCAGAATACTGAATGCCCCTCTCACCTTTGGCACGCATTGGTTTGTCTCTCTTGTAAACGAACTTCACGTTTTTCCCGATTCTGCCGGAGCCGATGTTCCCCACTGGAGACCTATAAGAATTCTGATAAATTCGAGGAGACCAAGACACCCAAACACTTACATACATGTTCGATGTGCATGAGCATATCTGTACAAGTTGTGGCCACACTTCTGTTCTGGCTTCTTCTGCGGCAGCTCTCGATTTTTGGCGTCGAAAGCGAAGAGGTAACGGGAGAGGTCTGAAAACATTTGTTGTGATTGTGGTTTTAGATACAATAATCTCACCTGGAACTTCCGGGACCTTGGGATGCGGGAAAACCTCCATCGCGAATTCCGCAACATCCTCCATCGTTTGGAATCCAAAGCTGGATTCCTCAACTTTGACGAGAAACCTGGGAGCCTCTTCATAAACTTCTTCCTCCTCCTCGATCTCGACGATGACCTCCTCTTTGATGATCCCCAGGTCGGCGTCCTCGAAGTCATCATACACCACAGCCTCTCCCTGCTCCGCGTGTGTCTCGACCGTCGAAGTTGATGGAAAATCCTCTTGCCACTGGCTGCTTCCTGGCTCATCCATCAGATCCATAGGGGAATCCTCATCGTCTTCCGTCTCCATCTCACGGAGGAACTCATCGTCCAAGAAGTTTTCCGGATTCGCCAAGATGTCATCGATGTCCGTGTTCTCCAGGAAGGATGGGTTTTCCTCGTCTTCAAAAATAGGAAAATGGGAATCAATGGAAACTGATGAGCTTATGAGGGAAAATAGAAAGTGAGAAAAAGGACTAACCGAAAGACCCTTTTCCAGTATTTTTGAAAATTCTCTCTTAATTGGAGGCAGATATCAAAATCTCGGCTTTCCAGTGTGCTATGTGGCTACCTATGCGAACTTCTCAGACTCGAGAAATGTGTTCAAAACCTGACAAGGATTTTGTAGAGCGTTACAAATTTTCAGAGCAAATTTTTCGACTTCTGGAAGTTTGCGCAAGTAGGCACATAGCCCGTTGGAAGAACCAGTTTCTGTTCCATATATGTGCTACTTCACAGAGAATTCTCATTGTCAGAAGCACTAGAAAGGGCGTTCTGGTATGTTCAAAAATTCAACGTTTATGAACTAACAGGTCTCTGGATTCCGAGCAAGTCCTCTGGTTCGAAATTCGACGTTCTTTGGAGATGCAGATTCAGCGCCTAAAATTAGTCAGTATAGCGGCCAATAAGTTTTACAGATCTTTTCAATACCCAAAATTACCGAAAAAACTCACATGGATTGATCATTACTGGCTTGCGCGTCGGGTGCTTGAGGATGTGTGGAATTGGCATCGACATCGTTGAGCTTGATTAGTAGATTGAAGCAACTGAAAACCATCAATATCTATCAATGAAAAATTCTAGAGGCTTCGAATAACAGGACCAGGTTTCGATAAGCAGTGCCTCCACCCAGGTTGGGAGAAAGACAGAGCGTTAGAAAAAAAAAAACATAGAGGGTCGTCGAGAAAGATTTCTCAATGCGTCGGCCACTGCGACTGCGAAAAGAAAGAGGTTGGTGTGCCTTTTCAAACTTTTTGAGAACCTGGGAGGTGGGAAAAATGGGAATAGAGAAATTCGAAATCAACGCAGATACTTCCCAGGAGGCCCTTTTCCTTGCTTTTCTGAAACCAAAATTTGGCTTTCTATTGTGCGCTACCTACACACTCTTCTAGAAATCGAGATATGTAATTCGAAAGATGGTGCATTTTCACGATTCCTAGCATTCAAAAAGCGTTCACCAACTTTCGGAGCACATATCTCGATTTCTAAAAGAGAACATTTTCAAAGGGCCTCATAAGATTGCCGAGATGCTTACAGCTACTTGGAGCTCTCAACACACGCAACATTTTACTGTACACTCACCATTAAAATTCTCGAAAAATCAAAAAAAAACATGGGCGACTCCAAATCAGACGGTGTCTTGGGGGAGAGATGAACTGTAATTAAGTGAAATTGTGCTGATGTAGTATACGTTTGGAAGTTTAAGTCAACTGAAGAAAATGTAACTATGAGGTTTTCCTAGTTTTACAATCCGGTTTGAAATTAACTCTTCAATTAGTAGTTAGATAGGCTACTACTCTAACCCGAAAACCAGTAAAAGTCAAGATACTGGCTTCAAAAGATAATATTTTTCACCACGTGTGCTCTTTAAACAGGGAGTTCACTATCTTTCAAAGCCTGTATTTTGACTTTCATAAATTTTCACAGTGAACCACATAGCACATATGAAAGTCCTGATTCTGCTCTATGTATGATCGACTTGAGAGAAAATTCACAAAGGTATCCGAAAACGGGTAATCAGGTTAGGATTTTTGAGGTACAAGTTGCAGACTTACCGTTTCCAAAAAATCAATAGAACATAATGGTCGACTCCAAAACAGGCGGTGTCGTAGGGTCCAGTATCTGTAAAGAAGTACAATCAGAATAATCATCTAGCAAAAGAAACAAAACACTAACTAGTGACCTAAGAAATACGAGTAATGATTTTTGGTGGAAAAAAGAAAAATGTAATTCCTACAGCAAAAGAGTGAAAAGAAGCATATGTGTTTGAGGGGAGAAAGGCCTCTGGAATGCGCAGAAGGGATGGACTACCCAGCAAATGTCGACAGAGTGCAAAGAAAAGAGAAGGATCATCGTTGCTCCCGGAGAATGAATGAAGGAATGAAGGGATAAACCAGAAAAAATTCCTTCCGCAGAGATAAAAGTACTAGTTCTGGACAGGTTCAAGAGCATACATATGAGAAGAGTACAGTTCTTTTTGCCGATTTGCATTGATAAATTTCGTTGCACTACTTCTTTCCAAAAAAAATTCTGTGAAATTTTCACTTTTTTCTGATTTAAAGTTTTGCTTTTCTCTATTTTCGGTTTATCAATCACACTATATTCAAAAAGTTCGAAAAATTTGAGCCACGAACCTGACATTAAGAATAGAAGATTTCGAATATAGATGGGGGAAGCACATGGGTGCTACATCGAAAGAATGAAAGTGCGCGTTTGTGTGTCGGTAAGAGGGGTACTCGTAGAAGCAGGAGAACTTGAAGAAGTGAAGAGGGAGAGAGAAAAGCCGTTGGATTGCGCGCGGGTCGAGGTCGTTCGCGGAGAGAGCGAAGAAGAGGAAATCAGAATAGAAAGCCTTAGAGATGGTTGAGAAAAAACTAAGAAGCAGAGATAGAGAAAAAGGGAGGGGCTTTGAATGCAAACGTAGTCAAAAGTCGCGGAGAGAGTGAAGTAATATGAGACGCAAAGTAATCAGAAAAATACGATTCCCTTTGGAAGGAACAAGAAAAATCAAGAAAAATCAGGGAAAATGGGAAACATCGAAAATTTTAGAATCGAATTTGAAAGATTTCTCGCGGCGAAACTCTAAAGTTTCGCATGTATGCTGTTTCGAAAGGGAAGGGGACGACAATTTTTTCTAGAAACAACTATCCCTAAAAGTGCTTGAATATGAATACTCACCTTTCGGAAAAATCAGGGTTTGTAGTGAAGGGGAGGGTTTCGATGAACAGATGGTGGTCAGTGGTGCAGATCTACAAGAGGTCTGCAGAATGAATGAATGAAATGCAGAGATGGCTACCTCTTTTATACGCTTCTTTCTTGCCAGAGGAAAAGGGGCTGGCTTTCTGCCGAATCGAAGACCAGGCTCCGCCCTTTTCCCTCAGGAAATGAGATATCAGAGTAACAACTGTTTGCTTTCCAATGCTCATTTTCTCACATCAATCAACCACTAAAATATAATCAATCAAGCAAAGTGATGTTTTATATGTCCATGTCCACTCGAACAATTTTATCACGTTAGGAGAACCTGCAGCATGTGTGCAGAAAACCTAAAGTTAAGGGAAGATGGGAACTAGAAAGGAGAGGAGACTCAACCAGGGGGATAACAAGTGGGGGAAGAGAATAAAATGGAGATGATTTGGAAGAGCAGAAAGGAACATCACAGATTTGATGGGTTCCTAGCTGTGGTCTACCAAATACTTTGGAGGATTTTGAATGTTTGAACGATTATGGTTCAGATGAAGCACTCCGATGCATCCTTCAGTTCAAATGGATGGTGGAACTTCAACAATCCTGAATTTCTCATGGAATCCAAGAAGGCCCTGCCGGAACAATTTTTGATTTCCAAATCTCTTTAGAAAATTGTTTTGAGGCAGTGTTAATACAGGAAGTTATTTTTTGCTAAAAACCAGCTCATATCCCGGGCGAAAAAGTACTGGATTCATGAAATTTTGGAAACACGTAATAGATACATGAGGTTCTTGATAGTGATCCTGGGTATAATCCCAATAGTGCCCCCCATCAATGGTCAGTTACATCCCCCACTGGAAAGGTCAATTGCGACTAGGCCAAATCAGGAATCTGAAAATAAGGGAAGAATTCGGACTGGTGGGGGGCAGAATTGGGACGGGTGGGGGGCAGAATTTGGATGAGTGGGGGGCAGAATTGGGATGAGTGGGGGGCAGAATTGGGATCGATAGGTGTGGACTCGGGATGCTTAGAGGTGAAGTAACAAGTGGGGGATCTAACTGACCTTGTCCTGTGGGGGCTGTAACTCACCATTGATGGTGGGCACTATTAGGAAATTACCTGGCATCAAAATACTACCCCCCATTATCACTGATGGGGGGCAATATTGGGATGCGGTGATACCAATTGTGTCCCCCACTCAATAGTGCCCCCCACCTACGCAAAACCCCAAAAATGTACTGGGTGGGGGGCGCAACTTCTCCTTCGGGGGCTCAACTGACGTGGGGGGCAGTATTGGGATATTACCGGAACTCGGTGTGTTCGAGTAGATTTGATGCTGATCTAGAAATAGTTGAGGAAATCCAATAATAGCAAATTGTTGGGGTTCCCTGCCAAACTGTTTTTGGAAAAGTCGATGTTCTTCATGAACAGTAGCTCTGCCCTTAAAGAGACTAGAAACATTCGAACGAAGTCTCCAGTTTTCTATAACAAAACTTCGAAACACTTTGTATAAATCCTTCCAGAGAAAAAGGTACAAAATAGGTTTTAAAATCAGTTAATTTATTATGAGAACAAAATGTACAAAAAATACAAAAGTACATGTACAAAAAGAAAACAAAAACTCCAGTCAGTTTGCAAAGTTGAAAAAAGTACGGGGTTATGATTTGGTACATTTCTGACTGTTGAATTTCCCCCCTCACTATGGAGCCACCCAAACTCAGTCTGGAGTTACATGATGCGACATATATCATTGGAAAGCTGAAGAAGTTTCGAATTCATTCTCGTATTTCGTTTTTGGCGCCACCGTCTACTCGTGAAAAGTAGGTTTGAAGTATGAAAAATCAGTTGATTTGCACTGAAAACACACGTTTCTGTTTTCCAAGCAAATGTATGCGTGGATTTCAGTGCAAATCAACTGCTTTTTCGTAGGCAAAAAATTCGGAGGGTACAACGATTCGGGGGTACAAGGGGGTACAAATGATTTTAGGGTACAAAATTAGTGATTCGAGGGTACTAAAATTAAGAGGTACTAAACTTCGAGGGTACAATGATGAGGGGGTACAAACTGCATGTGATTTTGGGGTACAACATTTCTGATTTGAGGGTACAAAATTTGTGGTTCGATGGTACACCTTTTTTAAACTGGAAGTAACTATCAGAATTGAATATCCCAAACTTTTTTTTGGAAAGGCAACAACCAAACTCAGTTTTCCTTTGCTTAGGCTTAGTGAAGGTCCTGATAAGGAGATTGCACGAGTTCTTGAGCTGTCCTTGTGGCATGGTTATTTTTCATCAAAGTTTTAGAGACTTTACTAAGCCTAGCAGTATGAAACCGAAAGAAAGTAGCAACAGTAGCCGTTCGCGCCACGTTATTATCACTATTTAGTCACAATAAACTGTGGGACAATTATTGAATACAGAACCCAGAGTTGGTACCCTCGAATCCCAAACGTTGTACCCCAAAATCACAAGCGTTTTGTACCCCCTCATCATTGTACCCTCGAAGTTTAGTACCTCTGAATTTTAGTACCCCCGAATCACTAATTTTGTACCCTAAAATCATTTGTACCTCCTTGTACCCCCGAATCGTTGTACCCTCCGAATTTTTTGCCTTTTTCGTACTTCAAGTCTAATTTTCACGAGTAGACGGTGGCCGCCGCAGAAACAAAATACATGATTCGATTCGAAACATCTCCAGCTTTTCAATGATATATGTCACTTCATCACATCGGCAGAACCAAATGAAGAGAGCCACCATTACTTCGAAGTTGTTAAAAAGTTGAAAAAAGTACGGGGTTTGGATTTAGTGCATTTCTGATTTTTGAAGTTCCCCTTTCCAATCTATCCCTCCTTGTTGTTGCTTCCTTCATCTTTTTCGCACTCNTCTCCCTGTGCCGTATCTATATTTTTGCTCCTTTCTGGGGAAATACTCTTGTCATTTTCTAGATTCGGATGTTTTCGATCATTTCAGGCATTTTGCTGTTTAGTTATTCACCTACAGGGTGGCGCACAATTACTCGTACAACAGTGTGCAAAGGCAACAGCGCCAAAATATTGTGATGCTCTTTTTGGGAATTCGTAGTTCAACATTTTGATTACTATCATGTTGCTTACATGTTCGCCAAATTAAAGCGCATTCGGTCCAGTTGCGGCCGAATGGCACCTCCAAACATGAAGACTGAAAATATCAAAAATACTTCCAATGTAAGAAACATTGATGAGATCTAGTCTCTATGTAAATCATCTTCTCCTGAAAATGGTCTTCTTGTTTTCGGGATGTTCCTGAGCAAACTTTTGGGTTTTTTTTTTCCTTTGCAGCTCTCAAAGGTAAGAAGTTGGCACAGGTGCTCAAGAATCCAATACATTATAACTGTATATGTAGTTATACTAGAGGGCTGCGCCCTCTGGGGCCCTTCGGGCAGGCCTGAAATGTTTGATCTATCAGTGCAAAATTAGCGCGCCAAAAACTTTCCCTAGAGGAAAAAAGAAGTTTTTGAGCCCACATGAGCTCATTTTTTGTCAAATCGAAAATCTAAATAGACGGGCATCATTAAGACCCCAATTGTGATTTCCTGTGAAAAATTCAGAAAATTTGGTCCAGGGGGAACTGCGCTAGAGTCAGCGAACGAGTAACAAACAGACACACAGACAGAATTTTGCGTTTGTTAATAGTAAAGATCGGTAATCATTTGGGAAGTCTTGCTCCGTATTGTACCTGGAGAACGAGTCTTTTGACACTTGATCATGGAAAACTGCCATTCAATTCCCTCGTGGAAATGCTGACAGCATTCCACGGTTTCTTCAATCTGAAAAGAGAGGTCTGATAGTTCATGACCTAATATCTATTCATTATTACTCAGCAAAGAGTGTTTGGTTATCGAATACATCACGACACAATGAGACGGGTAATTAGGGACTGTCGGTAACACACAGATTTCAACAGATGCGCAGTTCTCCTGTTGAAGAAAGATACATGTGTTCGATCATTTCTCTCACACCATGAGTCCTTCAACAAGTACTCTGATCGTCATGATCAATGTTTGACCGGGTAACGCATTTGGGTACACCTGGGATTACCTTAATATAAGACACACGATGATACTGACGCCCATTGTTTGTTGAAGTGACTCAGAAACTTGTTAACGTTGCATGACCGGTAACACACATACCTCATTTAGGGATGAAGTTTGTTCCCATCATCTGGCAAACACCCTAATATGACCCGGAATACATATGTTATTCGGAACTTGGGGTGATCGAGTAGATTTGATGCTGATCTAGGAATAGTTCAGGAAATCCAATAATAGCAAATTGTTGGTGTTCCCTGCTCAACTGTTTTGTCGATGTTCTTCTTTAATAGTAGCTCCGCCACTAACGAGACTTGAAGAATTTGACGAAGTCTCCAGTTTTCTATAACAAAACTTCGAAACACTTTGTATAAATCCTTCCAGAGAAAAAGGTACAAAATAGGTTTTAAAATCGGTTAATTTATTATGAGACCGAAATGTTAAATGTACAAAAAGAAACCAAAACTCCAGTCAGTTTGCACAGTTGGAAAAAGTACGGGGTTATGATTTGGTACATTTCCGACTGTTGAATTTCCCCCTTCACTAAGGAGTCACCCAAACTCAGTCTGGAGTTACATGATGCGCCATATATCATTGGAAAGCTGGAGAAATTTCGAATTCATTCTTGTATTACGTTTTTGCGGCGGCCACCGTCTACTCGTGAAAATCAGGTTAGAAGTATGAAAACTCAGTTGATTTGCACTGAAAACAAACGTTTCTGTTTTCCAAGCAAATGTATGGATTTCAGTGCAAATCAACTGCTTTTACGTACTTCAAGCCTAATTTTCACGAGTAGACGGTGGCCGCCGCAGAAACAAAATACATGAATCGATTTGAAACTTCTCCAGCTTTTCAATGATATATGTCACTTCATCACTTCGGCAGAACCAAATGAAGAGAGCCACCATTACTTCGAAGTTGTAGAAAAGTTGGAAAGAGTACGGGATTTGAATTTAGTGCATTTCTGATTTTTGAAATTCCCCCTTCCGATCTATCCCCCTAGTTGTCACTTCCTTCATTTTTTTCGCACTTTTGTTTCATGTTGCTTTGTTAGAAAACACTGTCGAACGTGTGCAATTGCTTTGTTTCAACTTTTGGGCCACCCGGGTGGCCCATGTTCACCACCCACGCATTACCACACTACAAACAACGTCTTGCACACACAGTGCACCCCACGCATGGCGGTGTTGCGGATACCTTTCTTTGTTTACGTCACCCAATAAAATTAAAGGGACCTAACATTATTGACCGGAAAGGTCTCGCAGAGAAAAAAAAGAGTGTGCGTTGTGAAGAGACAGTGTTTATCCCTCNACTACAAACAACGTCTTGCACACACAGTGCACCCCACGCATGGCGGTGTTGCGGATACCTTTCTTTGTTTACGTCACCCAATAAAATTAAAGGGACCTAACATTATTGACCGGAAGGGTCTCGCAGAGAAAAAAAAGAGCGTGCGTTGTGAAGAGACAGTGTTTATCCCTTTTTGGTCCGTCATCATTTTGACGACGATCATTTGGTTTTTCCGTTTTCCCTCATTTTCGCCATAGTTTTTGCGGATTTCTTCAGAATTCAAGCGTTCAATCGGGGCTTCGCGTAATCTTTTTTTAAAAAAGCAGTCTTTCTAATAGGGTTTGATGACTTTTTGAGGTAATTATTTCTCTGAAAATTGAAGCTCATAGTTTAGATAACTCGTGCGGTACAGCTACTCATTGTCAGGACTGAGGGAAAATTTTTCGGAACCGAACAATTTTTTCGTCTTTCCGGTCATTCATCGAAAAAAGTTCAGCCGAAAATTTTTTCAGAACTGTAAACCGAAAAATAATTTCTTTCCGTTTTTTCGGACGTNCGTCATCATTTTGACGACGATCATTTGGTTTTTCCGTTTTCCCTCATTTTCGCCATAGTTTTTGCGGATTTCTTCAGAATTCAAGCGTTCAATCGGGGCTTCGCGTAATCTTTTTAAAAAAAAGCAGTCTTTCTAATAGGGTTTGATGACTTTTTGAGGTAAGTATTTCTCTGAAAATTGAAGCTCATAGTTTAGATAACTCGTGCGGTACAGCTACTCATTGTCAGGACTGAGGGAAAATTTTTCGGAACCGAACAAGTTTTTCGTCTTTCCGGTCATTCATCGAAAAAAGTTCAGCCGAAAATTTTTTCAGAACTGTAAACCGAAAAATAATTTCTTTTCGTTTTTTCGGACGTTTTTTTTTGCTCAGCCCTGTTTCTTATCTCTTGCTTATTAAGTTCAGACGTTTCCCAACTGAAAAACTGCTGATGACGTTTGATTTATCAGGATGGTGTTCTTCACATTACTATTTGAAACGAAACCTTTGAAAATTGCTCGCGCCATAAGTATATCGCATTTTGAGTTTGGTTACTTGGATTGTCAGTCGCTGACAGTGTCTAAATGGATGCTCTGATGGCAAGAGAGATTGAAATTTTTTTTGATATCTGTCCAATTCGGCATTCAGAACGAGATCCCCTATGCTCGTTATGAAAAGACAGTAGCTAGTCCACGATTATCTTCTTCAGTTGTAGAAAATGACAGGGTTATCTTTCCCATTGAAACATTCTTTAAATATGCGTGGAGAGAAATTAGGCTGTCATCAGCAAGGAGCTTTTGAACAGCATGTCAGAAAGAGATGTAGACAATGTAACTGTAACTCTTGCTTAACGAAATTCTCATCCATTTTCTGTTGCGTTCATCCGTCTTATTTGAAATTGTAGCGGATTGCTTCAATTCTTGAGCTTATATTAGGAGCTGGGTAGCTATCATTCTATAATTTTTCATTGTCGCCCGGCAGTCGTCCTCTATTTCTCTTCTTTTTTCTGTGAGCTTGAATTTCCTCTATTCGAATCGACATTTCAGGTGACAACATAAACATTGGAATCCAATTTGCTCACTTTCAAACGACTCATCTTACATCTATAACAAGAGAACCAGCCGTTCTTTCATCCTACAGAGCACATCACAAGGTATGTTAACTGGGCTCTTCTTTTACATGATGATTCTCTTTGAATGGGATTTGACTGGTTTTAGCAGAATGAGGTTGATGACTTTTTGAAGAAAAAGTTACCGTCTAGCAATTGCGGAGAGAGTGATAGAATGAGAGCATCTCATTAGCGGAAAGAATAACGGCATCTTCCAAGAGTTTTGTTCCACTGACAATGCTGACATTCTAAAATGTTTTGCCAATCTCAAATTTCTACAGTCTAGTTAGCCTACAAGTTCATTGTAGAGGATCCATTCATTGATAGTCAATCTAAACTTGTTTTTTTCAGAGCCATGGAACCCCTCCAGGATCTATCCGAAGATCAGATCGTCAAGCTGTTCCACCACTACATCAACACCCCGAGTCCGCACGAGTATCAATGGGCTTTCATTGCCACTGACGTTGGCACGACCATTGAGCTGGTGAGAACTTATCGAGGATTCATCCCAATACGGTACCATGGGTTTACAGGTTACCCAGTTCTACCGTAACCAGCGTCAGGAAGAGGATCATGTTCAAGAGGAGTCCGTTGGAACCAAGTCCTACGACAAGGGAGACGAGGAGAAAGAGTGAGTGAATGGGATGAGTGAAGCTAGGCTGTTCCGAGATTCTCAGATCTTGAGATCTACGTTTTGGGCAGTGAACGGAAAAATAATCACTGAATACATTTTCCAACTATCATCCTCCAAAGCATTCACTTCTGTGTTTCTTGTATTGAGAGACGATTTCCGTCACTGAATGAGTTTCTGGCGCGTTCTCTAGTCCATTGTATTGCTTTCCATTTTCAAGGATCTTTTTTCCAGACTCCGCTATAACTCTATCGATTCTTTGTCCGACAAAGAACTCTCTGATTTGTATGGAATTCTCGAGAACGATCCACGCCCATCGAGAGAGACTATCTCTGAGATTGCATTGGTGTTCGGCCTCGATGAGCAGGAGGTGGGAAGTTGAGAAATATTGATCCCAAAATGATTTTGTTTCAGTTAGCTGCTTTTGCCGACGGTTTCGCTCACGGCAGAGAACAAGCTCTTTTGAACGACAGGTGAGTGAATGGATTGGAAGCAATTAGAGGTATCTTGTTTGGAGCGGTAGTAACTTTTAAGAAAATTTAACGATGTTTGGAAATCCATAACATTAGTCTTTTCAAAAAGTTTTTGAACGTTATTCAAAGGAGAAGTATTAGTCTTGTAGAGTTAAGCCACTGCAGATCTTCAAATATGAAGGTTTTTAGAGAAACTTGGAATAAC
>LR545904.1:93454-149822 GCA_900536305.3 Caenorhabditis sp. 40 LS-2015 | reverse complement strand
GAAAAAGAAGGTGGAAAATTGGTACCATAAGTATCCCTGAATAAGTTTAAGAATAATAATAATAACTGTTTTCGCTCAACTTTCTAATTTTGCTACAAATAATAAATCTACGAACTTTAACATCGTCTTCTGTTCTTCCTTTTTTTTGAAATCGAGAGTTTCTTAAAACAGCTATTGAACTGCACAACTTTTGCATGATTGTGAAAAAACCTTTCAAATACAAGTTGGCACTGAAAATCATCAAACCATGCATTTCAGTTTCGTACTATACGATACCTCGAATATTCAAGCACATTGCGCCTCTCACTTCATACTTGTCTTCATTCACTCTGGGAAGAGATCATTGAAGAACCCATTTTTTGTTCCCATTATCAACTTTTCCAATAATTTTTAGTGGGCCTTACTTCCTTGTAACCGTGGTAACGGGTAACGTCTTCTGTTCTGTAAGATGAAAATGCGACTATCTGAGTTAGCTTTGAAAAAGTGGTGGGAATTTTTGATTCTCTCAGTTTTCATCTTCCTCTTTGTTATTTCTATCCGTCATGACAAGATGCAAGTTTCTGGAGTTCGTCTCATTTAAGCGCGATCGCACATGTCTACAATCGCATGCCTGTGGGAAGGGCGTTTCTTTTTTCCCACCGCAATGAGCGCAGCGCGCAAACTGTGTACACAGTATAGGCTACGCGCCTTTGCGGACCTCCATTTAAAGGGTGTTCACTTCATGAACTATCGGGTTTATATCATACTGGTTTTTCTTCGTTACTGTTCTCCGTGATTTCTTTGTCGGTTTCTGTCGTTCTGCTGGAAAACTAACGGGATGAGACTCCACCCTTGTTCACTTTCATCGCTATTTTTCTATAGTTGGCTGACCGTCAGTAACACTTTTAAAGATAGTAATCGCACTATAGGCTATCTATTCATCTCAAACCGTGCGGGTTCATCCATCACAACTGTTTTGCCTTGAGAAACTATTATATGTTTGAATTTTCGCGCACTTATTGTTTTGGCGGGCTACAGACACCACTCTCCGATTTTCTATTTTTCCCTCTTTCTCCTTTCTTTATGTCTGTTGTCTTCTGGATCAACTGTCGATGAGAGAGATAGAGAGTGCATACATTTCTCGGTTTCTCCTCATTCCTTGTTTTTATTCTCCCCTAAAATTTCAATTTCTTTCGGTCTTCTTTAGCGTTGCTAATTTCTAAATCTTCAAGTTAAATCTGAGTACTCATTTCTTAAATCTTAACTACCCGAAGTTGCAAAATGTAGCCGCTAATTTTCACTTTTTCTCAGTTGCTTTCGTTGTAAGTTGTGACTATTTTTGTTAATTTCAGTCAATTCCACTGCTCTCAGAACGTGCTCAGAAGATGAATCGCGTCCCGGAATCACTGTGGACCATCATCAATGGAAAGGCATTCACAGTATGTTTGAGAGAATATGCACCAGAATTCCGAAGACAAATCGAGGAAAATGCCATCTTGCCGCCACAAGTCACCCACTCCAGAATCGCTGCGCAGAAGTGTACCCCTGAACTCTTGGGAAGCATGGAGGCCAATGATAGGTAAGGTCATCAAGATTTTGATGTGTTAATAATGTTTCCTCACTTTAAGAATGGCATTCGTTCGCAAATTCCCGGACATATTGAAGAAGATGGACCAAGAAGTGCCATACACTATCCAGTATTTGAATGTCACCGCGGATGAAATTTGGATAAACAACGAACGGTTCTCATCCGGCAGCAATGGGTTTCAGAAGCTTGGAAAACGTATCGGATTGAACAGGACTCATATCATAAGGGAGATGTTGGTTCACAACAAAATGTCCGTTCATGACTTCAAGAGAGGATTCAAAAAGCCGATTGTGCACGATCTCTACATTGCAAATGAAGCCATGAAAGTTTTTCAAACCCTCGTTCCCGCTTTCAACGAAAGTAGCTTTCCTCTCAAAGCAATCTACATCGATGTGGACCACGACCAAGACGAAGTTTTCACAAACTATATCGGAGCCAGTCATTGTAAGACGCTGTGCCTTGGTCTCCCAGGAACTCCTGGATGGATTGGTCGTTGGACAGATCCCCTGAAAGCTCTTCAACACCCAAATGTGATGGTCACCGGAAGCCAAAAGCTGGCTATTGATCACTGGATTCAAATTTGTGCTGATTGGATTATGAGTCCACGCGCCGTCGGACACAAGTTCGTTGTATTTCTGGACAATGAGGATCGTTTCATGAAGGCGGCTGCACTGATTGCTGATCGAAAGAATGGAGTTGAATTGATGTGAGAATACTGCTTCACACGAATATCCCTCTGAATATACTGTAAAATTTCAGCATTAACCGCAAGGTTCACTTCGTCATCCCATCTGGAACTGACGACGTCGTCATTCACGCGACTCACATTCTTCATAGAATGCAAGGAAGTATGAGATGCGTTGTCATGGAGGTCCAAAGAAGAGGGGCCCTTTCTGAGAATAACTGAGTTGGATATGATTCTTTCTTTTTGTTTTTTCCCCCATTCGATTTCTAATTCTTCAAACGATACAAGAATCTTTGATATTTGTGTGACCCATTGCATATCTCATAGATTGAGTTGTTGAATCCAATTTGATTTTCACTCATTTTTCTGTTCAATAAATTCAGATAACCAACACCAAAACCATTTTGATGACCACTAGAATCTTCAACATTTCATTTTCTTTTCTCTTCTATCTTCTTCCATTCTCAAGACACCAGGTCGGTATCTGTGCGGAACGACGTGTAACAAAGAAGACACCGGGGCAATTGAAGATATATTGTCTTTGTTTGTTGGACTCTTCTTCTTGTGAGGCAAAACTAGGAAATTTTTTCCTAAAAAATTCTCGATAGAGAACAAAACAAAGAATGGAGAAGACCCATTATAAATCTTAACGAAACTACAGGGAAAAAACCATTGATCAAAAAAAGCCAAGTCATGCCAAATCTTGGCCCGGGACTGTGGAAAGTTGAAAGTTGCTTGACTCTACCTTGAATTGATAATGTTCAGTGAGATTATGAACTGGTAAAATTGACTTTATTATCTCAAAAAAAGTCATGGTGAAGAATCGAGAGATACAACAACAGAAACCAGAAAAATGGCAAACTCAAAAATCAGAAAAAAAAGAAAAAAAAATCATTGAGCACTTTCCACCGGTACAAACTCAGCCAACTCTATATCGTAACACATTTCAGGATTTGGCGTTGATTGTCTTTTGGATTCGGGACACTTTATTAGTTTCCAACACTCTTTTCGCATCTGAAACTTCACTATTAGTTTCAATGTTCTCATACTTCAAACCACTAACCTCTCTATCCGCAAGAAACCATAAGTAGGGTAGGAACAATATTGATACATGTAAAACCACTGGGGTGTGCAGATACATCCAAAGGTCTGTCATGCTTCTCAGTTTGTGTGGTATATATGTTAATTCGGAGCAGTGATTCTCCATTGCTAACTGGATGATTCCAACAAATCCCACAGTTATTGGAGTCAGAACAAATAGCAATTCAGGCTTATACACGTTCTCGCTGAAAGTTAGAAGATAGCTCAAGTAGTTTACTCATTGCTCACCCTATATTTCTTCGAACCACGTTCAGAACGATAATTAATATGCAAATCGAGTATATGGTCATCACGAGCCGCCGAAACAGGATTAGTTTGGGATGTACGTTCATCTGAAATTTTCGCATTTCGATTTTAAATCATGTATGTGTTCTAGTTCTATGGCATCAGCTTCAGCAATAATTGTTCTTGAGACGAAAACATAGTTTTATTCTCACCTCGACCAGCAACATGAGCACCGCAAATAACACCATGAAAACTAGACAAAAAACTATCTTGAAAGACAATTCCAGCGCGATTTATAGTAGTTCCAAAATAGTTTCAGAAACAGAGTTGTCGACTCCTTGACCACAATAGTAATGAATTTTTATTCAGTTGAGAAGTGGAATCATTGAATTTATTACCATATTTCATACCCCTCTCCCGATTTTCCTAAAATGAACAGCTCTTAAAAACCCGTTACAAGTTTTGATTAGAAATCGTGAGCGATTTCCAATGTTTAATGAAACTGCAACTCATTTTCCAGTTAATCTTTAAATCTGATTTTCCACTCTCCGGAATCAAATCAAGTTCGATTTACAGGGTGGCTTTTAATTATTGCAACGGATTCAAAGTGCTGTAACTTCCCCGAAAATACTCCAATCAACTTGAAGTTTCGTTTACAGTATATTGAAACAACCATAATTATGATGATATTAACATTTTTTCGTTGTGACTTTGTTTTCTCTTACAAAATCCATGAGTTTGTTTGAAAGCGCACCCACTACGGCACGGTGGTACTTTTGAGATATCCAGGTCCATCCTGACTCGAAACTTTCATTCAATGACTTCAAATTGGGATTTGGATGTGCCCGAACTGTCGACGAAACAATTTTTATGCAGAAAAACCGGGTGGATTTGAGCCTGGGGACAAGACTAGTCATTCAAAATTGCTCTCGAAACGAGTAATATAATCCGAGGAACCGATGAAAACAGTTTTTGACATGCAAATGAGAGCGGAATTCCGTTGGTCTGTTCCAAACATGATTTTTTAGATGTGATTTTGTCTAAGAAAGCGTTTGATCACATAAACTCCTCTCATCTTGTTGGTTTTTACCCCAGAATTCATGAAAATGAGCCAAATCTCACTTTCAAAGGCATGTCTCCAGAAACCATCCCTATTGCTGATGAAAAGCTCGAACAATTATTTTTTGTGCTCATTCAGTACCTGTGATGTTGGCGCAATAACTGAATCACTTTGACAGAAAAAAACAGCTTACAAAGCTGAAAACTTTCGACGTTGAACAACGCCTTTGAATATTTATTAGGATGCGTGCCAACAAATAAGGATTTCCATTTTTGTATTTGATAAAACTGCACTTTCACACTAGGATCTCAAGCTTTTGAGCACAATATAGGGTCAGATTGAGCTCACTTTTAACAACTTTAAGAAATGTCTCAAATGTGAGCTGGAAAACCTGTTTTCCCTGCCATTTAGTGGATTTTGCCTGTCTCTCTTTCTGATCTTCAGGATCCTACCCGGTCGGATAAAAAGTCANAGTGGATTTTGCCTGTCTCTCTTTCTGATCTTCAGGATCCTACCCGGTCGGATAAAAAGTCATGGTTTTTCACATTTTCAGTAGTTTGGAACCCAGTTCGCTTATTCGTAACTTTTGGTGGTCTTCCAAAAAGTTTTTCAAAAAATATCGAGAGCCGTTACCTGGTAACTTTGATTTAGCTAGTAATATTGGTTTGATGATGATACCTCGGTGTACGGAATTGGCCATAACTTTTTCAAAGATAAAGCTAGCGATTAGAAAATTTGGGGAAATAGTAATTAAAACATGCTGAAAAAAATGATCTTAAAATTGATGGAGCAAAATCCAGCCAGCGCCTGCCAGCTAGGTCAAAACTTGCGTTGCAGTAATTAAAAGCCACCCTGTAGTCCTTCTAACGAATTGATCCTCCAATATGGATACTTACAAATCTTGGAACCAGTGAATAAGTATCCCATGTCATGTTGTACTCGAAATACATCGGACTCCACCAAAGTGGTAACGTTGCAGCGATAGAGGAAAGTATAAGAACACCGAACATTCTCTTGAAAACTTCTTTCCAGAATTCGACGTTCATGTTCAGGCCAAGTGTTTCCACGGCATAGCTGATGAGAAGAACGGCAATAAAGAATTGTTGAGAGCAAGCCAAAACGATTTGAACGATGTAGAGAAGTCGAAGGAAATCATGTTCTTGATTGAATGGTGTGACAATAGGTCCATGATCCATGAAGAAATCGCTGAAGAAATCAGTTCGTTCGGTGAATTCCGGAATCCGTTTAGTGATGAAAGTGAGCACGTACACAGGAATACTCTGAAATTTACATTATCACAGAAGTAGATAGTTGTATTCTCACCACATAGGCTCCCATCACAAATACACTTTGAGAAGGAGTCCAGCTCTTCTTTGTCTTTTTTGAGATAAGAATGAGCATCCAAACATAGATAAGGAATCCAAATAAGCCATAGAAGACAATGAATGAACATGCAACTACGTTGAACTCATTCATCTTGATGGAGGTTGAAAACACCAACAACGTAAAATCATTTGGATTGAAATGCGAATATGTGCCGAACACTGAAAAAAAGAGTACTATCGGAGCTTGATTTGGAGAAAGATGAAACTAAATTTGAGACTCTGTATGTTTTCTCAGAGAATATCAAGTGAAAAAATATAGAAAAGATACGATTCTTCTGAATGTAGTTCAAAACTGATTCAAGTCAAAATACACCTACTGTTAAAATTCAAATTGTATTGAGCTTCGTTTTAGCGCACACAAAAACACATTTTCAACTATACTATTTTATATTTACTCTGTGGGATTTAATCCTCATGGCTGCAAAATGACCCATCCGAATTTCGGTACATTTGGCAGCCGTTGAAGGGGGGATTTATGTCTCTCGTAGTACATAATCCGTTAATTCCACGCAAATGGTATGCAACTTATCGAAAACTTTTGAAGGATGACTTATTATGAAATTTCTGTGAAGAAGCAGAGAAAAATGAAAACCTGTGGGAATCTCAAGGTAATTGTGAAGGCTTCTAACAAACTGATAAACAGACCATAACTTTTCGAAGAAATTGACAGACCTTTCTGAAACTATGAAAACTCAAATGCCTCAATATGCATGTCTTCTCATCACTATTTATTTTTTTTGAATCTCACTGAAATCCTAATAACTTAAAAAGTTAAATGAGACAATCTGACCTCAGAAATAAACATTGGTTCCAAAAACTTTCACTTTTTTTTCGCAAGTGACCTTCACCTTATCTTGATCAAGGTGAATGCAGTGAACAATCTTAGTGGAAAATTTTGTGAGGAGAGTGCCCGGGTCTTTGGACATGCATTCCAATCATATACGTTCGACTGACACGCATATATATCTTGTATCACGTGATGCGGTGAAAGGAATCGACAAGAACCGAAAGCTTTCTTGTGTTCTTCCGCTCTCACTACCTTTGTCTCTCGTGAAGGCATTTGTGAGATGTTTTTGGAGGCAATTCAAAATCGAGTTGTTATTCAATGCAATGGGATTCTAATAATGTTGTCTTAGGTGGAGTGATAAAGACTTGCGAGTTTTTATAGAATTTTCATTTGATGAATCCTGCTGAAGTGCTTCAAATTTTTTCTCGGGTTTCATATCACTTTTCAAATCCGAGGAACGGGTAAACCACATTCCGTGATTATCAAAAGAAAGTGTAACACAGTTCACAGGAACTTCTAGGAATTACTTGAAGCTTCATTTGTTAATACGGATAGTCCAGATTCAGATGTGGACGTTTCGGGAAGGTTGAAAAATGAGAACAACTGAATCAAGTGAATTATACCAATGGAAAGAAGAATGAAGAATCAGAAGAATCAACAACCTGAAATGCGAACTGAAGAGAAACGCAGGGGATGCAGAATAGATGAAACTTGTTCGTTTGTCCTCGGGTCCTCTCAACCAATCACTTATCTTTCACTTGCTCATTTCCTCAATTCTTTCTTTCTATCTCCTGTTGCTCCTTTCCTCTTCCCTCGGGCACACTTCTTCTTCTTCTTCTGCACATTGATTAATGTTTTTTAACCAGCATCTTCCCGGTGCGTAGTAATCATATCCCTTTGTTTCTCATACCTTTGCTCTTCTTTCACTTTTTTCACGGAGAATGAACCTTTAGTTACACTTGAATAAGTTTGAGACCTTCTAAACGAAAATGATCCAAAATTGTGAATAAGTTTGAGACCTTCTGAACGAAATTGATCCAAAATTGTGAAGAAGTTTGAGACCTTCCGAACGAAATTGATCCAAAATTGTGAATAAGTTTGAGACCTTCCGAACGAAATTGATCCAAAATTGTGAATAAGTTTGAGACCTTCTGAAGCAACGTTCATTTTCCCGAGTGAACAGGGTCAGATACTGGATGGATATGGGATAAACATGGAAATGTGGGATGATGGGCTGGGATACGCGAGAATACTACTGTGTCATAACGAAACCGAGATGATGGTTGGGAATGTTATCCAGGAAGTTTAGTCAAATCATATTCGGGCAGGTGGTGAAAACAAGAGATCTAGATGTATTGTGAAAAGCAACAAAACTAGGGTTTACATGAAAATCCAGGAGCAAGAATGTGTTCTGAACAGGGAGTAAGATTTAGTACTTTTTTTTGATAAGGGAAGGGGATTCGAAAAAGGGTTGATGAAAAAAAAAAAGAATTCTGAAACGAGATAGGAACCAATTAATGGAAAATGCTACTGAAAGATGTAAAGAGAGAAGAGAAAAAATGTTGCTACAAGGAAGAAAGAAGAATTGGCTAGATAGGACAGGAGATAGCTAACGATTAAAAGTAAAGAGGACATGAAATGGGTGAAAAGTCGGATATAAA
This sequence comes from Caenorhabditis sp. 40 LS-2015, assembly GCA_900536305.3. Taxonomy (NCBI): domain Eukaryota; kingdom Metazoa; phylum Nematoda; class Chromadorea; order Rhabditida; family Rhabditidae; genus Caenorhabditis; species Caenorhabditis tribulationis. Next base: position 141,351 of record LR545904.1, on the reverse strand, counting down.
ATTAGAATACAATAAATATTAGGAATAATAACAGAAGTGATGTTGATGGGCAAGTTGAAGAAGAAAAATTGACTAGGAAGAAGAAATCCGTGCAAGGGCAGCGAAAATTCAGGAAACTGGGGGAGTGGCAACAAAAATAGGCGGGAAATTGAGATATGGAATGAAAAGGACTAAAATTTGAAACTAGATCGAGAAATCCCTACTGCAGATTTGGAAAGATTGTTCTAACTCAGTCACTATTTTCAGTAGGCAACCTATGTCAACTTTTTGAATTTAGTTCTGTTCGGTTACCGAGAACTGCTCTTCCAAATCAAAGCACGTAGTTACTTCTGATGCAATAAGGATAGAAATTTGTCTAGAAAAACGAAAAAGGATCAGAAGAAGAAGAAGAGAAGAAAAAAGGACAGGATGGACAGAAAAGTTTGATAGAATGGAAGCGGTACTGAAAGTGAGAAAATACATGGAAAGTGGTGGGAATAAAGGATAGCTATGAAAAATAAGAGTGATGTGGAAAGTAACATTCGGACTCAACTCAGCTCAGAAGCTTCTTCCAAAGCTCTATGAGTTCACTAGCCACGGGTGATCCATCTTGCACTTCGCGCTGTGTTCTCCGTAATCGTAGAGTAGCTCTTCTCCGGCACGAATCTCGCGTATTGCGACAAAGATTAGATAAAGTTGTCCTTTGATCTCGATAGTCTGAAAATTGTTTAAATCAAAAAACGAAATCTTTTTTTTTCTCACCTTGGTCTTCAAGTTTGGTCTGAGAATCGAATGGTTGATCAGCCGCCCCTTCCATTCGGTTTCTTCCGTGGCGTCGACACACCATTTGTTTCCCTTGTAGTCGAAGAAGTACATGAATGAACCGACGCTGTCGTCCCATGAGTAGAGGTCCTCCTTTCGAGTTGCTTCATGGTAGGGAATCATTTTACCTGGAAAGAATAAGAAGTTTATGCATCAACTAGAAACGATGGTAATACCTTTGTACTCGAGCACGAACTCTCCCTTGTGAAAGTCGACGCGTGGGCGGACACATCTACCTTTGACTGCTTCATAGTAGATCTCCATCTTGTGCTCATTCGCTCCTTCCAGAACTTTTTGTGAAAGGGTTTCGTGTTCCTCTTGGCGCAGTTGTGACTCAGTTTTTCGTTCGCTTCTACGAGCGCCGAACAGCGACACCATCCAGTTTCTGTCTGCTTGGCTGTTTCTGGAAACACTCTTCGTACTGACTTTTGTGTTGAAATCTTAGGATGGCGTATGCCTTCTTTTCATGCTATTTTAAAAACACCACTCAAAACGTCATCATCACAATGATCCAAATTCAAAATTTAGTACTTTGCTCTTGGAACTCTTGGAGCTCTCGGAACGTCTCCATGGCCAACGTTCTCTTCTCCGGGAGTAGAAGAGGAAGATCGACCAGTTTTCTTTGGACGTCGTTTTGTTTTCTTGACAAAGGGGCACCCTTTACCCATGCTGTTCTGAAAAATAGCAGCAATGAGCTTAACAAGAGAGAAAGTAAAAAGACGGATTAAATGTTTGCAATGACAGAAATCTGGCTTGCGCTCAGTTTTGAACATATTGCAGCTGGAAAGTTGGTAGAAACAGAACATGTGTCACTCGATAAAAAAGGGGGAATATGTTTCTAAGGTAACATAAACTCTGATCATTGTTGCACCTGACAACTTGCACCTGCCAAAATGGAGATCTCTGAATCTCAAAGTCGGGTATCTCAGGATTGAAGAGAATCTTGTATTCCGGTTTTCAGTATTTTGAATCAAACGGAGTCTTCAGATTCTGTAATTTCAGAAATCCTCGAAACTGGATACTTCTAGTTTGTGCGAAATTCGCGAGAGATTCATAAACTGATTCGTTGTTATCAAGATTATCAAAATCTATCAAAGTTTTTCAGAATTTCAGACTTCAGGAAAACGTCCGACACTCAGAACTTCAGAGTTTCGGTCTTTGGATCTGAATGTGAGCACTTTTTTGTCAAGGAATAACTCGGATCATGAAGAATTTCAGAATAATCCAGTTTGAAACTTGGATAATCTATATTTTTGTTTTGAAGATTTCTCAAATTGATGAGTCTGAAAGAAACGCGCAAAATGTAGCCAGAGAAGGTGTCCGGCAAAGAGTGCCACGAGAGAATTCGGCAGCGGTACCCAACGAGAAAAAAGTTATAGATGGATGAGATGAATTCAAGACATGCTTTGATAGGAAACCACTTAATGAGAACCTCGTCCAAATTACTTGGTGAAAACGGATTCGTTGACGCCTACGCTCGTAATAACCTACGCATTCAAGCCCAATAAAAATCTTCACAGCGGAAGAACATGGTTTTTTTGGGAATTGAATCAATGTAGAATACCCACTTTGCTTGAAGGACCAAAACGAGTGGAAGAATTTCACTTTCGGCGATTAAAAGTTTTTGTTGCATCAATTTTTGACACTCCTACAGTAAAGGTACTGTTAGATGGTTCAAAGGGATTTTATAACAGTACAACTCAATGATGAAAATTGAAGTGAGCCTAATTTTCGAGCTTTTTAGCTCAAAATTTCTCATTTGGAAGAAAAATAGGGCAGGAGAACTGAAAATCAATTGTTTTTCATGCCGGCAAAGTGCGAGAAACACCGCGACAACAAGAGAGTGCAGAGATAAAAGGGCGCATTGGCACGTCACTTCAGTCACGTTTCGTCGACCGCTTCGCAGTTAGATGTACTAAAAGTGAAAGAGACGGACGAGAAATCTATGGCAAAAAAAAAAGAAAAATGTGTTTATGCGAGTGGTTTAGCTGGGCAACATTGAAATTTGAGAGTGTTTCGAGGGAGAATTTATGGTTTCTTTTTTCATCAGAAATTGAAAGTTGAAGAAATCTAATTAGAAAGAGAGAAGGCGTTAAAAACTGCATAAAACAGAAAATAATTGGCTCTCATTTTCATTCTCAGAGTGTCATATAATCTTTGCCTTCAGTGCAAAAGAGTTGGCATGTAACTAGAGGGATTCTTGGAAGCAGTTATTACTTTTTACTGATAGAATGAAAATTTAGCAAATCTCTTCTCTCCCTGAACTAGATATAAACTATGGAAAGGATTATTGGGGGGATTTGAGACTATACCACGCCCTTTTCACACATCTTTTGCTGGTTTTTGATGGAGAGGGATCAGGGAAAAAGAGATTTTCTGACTAAGGTTTTTTTTCAGACTGCGGGTTTCTTGACGTTCTAAACTTTCAGTTGAAGTTTTTGAGCACTTTTGATGATTTTGAAATAATTTTGTGATGGTTTTTTGGCATTTCTGTTAATTTTTCTCCAGCTTTTCCTGATTGTGGGCGAACGAATAGCAATTTTTCATTTTGTTTAGATTTTTTGAACGCCTAAAAGCTTACATTTCGTCTTGTCCAACATTTAGTCTCGATGTGTCCTTTCTGATTCGGAGTCAAATGTTCGATTCTTTCCAGTATTACTATTCACTGTTCAGCTTCGTTGAAGTTTTGACAACATTTTCCTGTATCCGTTGCTTTGATGACTTGTCGACATCGGAGTCTGAGCCAGCCGAGTCTACTCCGATTTTTTTTCATACAGTGGACATCACCTGAAATTTGAAAACTTTGGCGGAGAGTACCATACTGTTCCCTCATAGATACTAACCGTCGATCGAGTACATTAGAAGTATGGGGTTTCTGATTTTGGTATTTTTGATTTTATCGTCCTTTGCAATGAGTCCAATTGATTGACGATTTTGATGATCCGGTGAAGCGTATCTGAACACAAACAAAGAGTATATTCTGAACAATATTGAGTAGGGAGAACATCTCAACAGAAGAGAGAAATAAGGAGAGAAAGAACTGGAACGTTTCCCTACAAGCAAATGGAGGAAAACCAAAAACTCTGGGGAGGAAAGATGAGTACTGGCTCTTGACGGCACCTCACCCACAAAGTGGAGAGGGCCCTGGGGGTGACACGTCACACTCCTTGAGAATCGATTTTCCAATCACATGACGTGACGTTTATTGTCTCTGCCTCTCCTCCTCCGCAGTTTTCCGTCATCGTGTTTGCACGCGACTACGATAAGAATGGGCCTTTGGGTTGACCGGGAAATATGAGAGTAATCTGAACATATTGTCGGTCAGGATATCCAGAAATCTTGGATCCTCGGAACAGTTGATAAGGAACTGGGGTCTATCAGCGAGATGACATCTGATAGGATCTGAAAATAGTTTCAGACTTGATCGTGCGATTCTCAATTTTATAGTCAAGAACCTGAAGGACTGATGTGATACTTGCACAGGGCAGAAACGTGACTGACCGAAACTGTCGAAATTATTGAGGAATGTCGCTTTGTGTTAAGAGTTAATGTAATCAATACATTACCTTAAAAATGTTTGAGATGTCAGGGCGGTCTCTTCAATCTCGACGAAATCTCATAATGGGAAATGAGAAGCTTGAAAAGCTGTTCAAGTACTTTCCGAGGATATGCAAGAATGAAACTCACAAGCTTTTGCCTTTGCTGATAAAGCAACATGATTCACGCAAATTTCTCTACTCCACAAGACGATGACAATGATCTGATTAAAGGGATGGAATGTTTCGCATTATGAATGCACCCTTCTTAAATGAAGATTCTAAAATCCCTTTTCATGTTTTCATAGTTTTTTATTCTGTTTCATTTCTGTTTGCTCCAGTTTCCCTTTTCTTCTTCCTCCCTCTTCTTTTTTCCTACTTGTTCTCTTTGTTGACTGTTGTGCCTCTTCCTACTCACACTTCTCTTCTCCTCTTTTCTTTCCAGTCACTTGTCATTGCCGTCTAGAGGAAGAGTACGTGTGGCCGCGTGGCCTAATGGATAAGGCACCAGACTTCGGATCTGGGGATTGCAGGTTCGAGTCCTGCCGTGGTCGAAATCTTTTGGATTTTACTACAAAAATTTGAGCTATTCATGTGTTGAGCATTTTGACCATATGCTGAAATGACTTGGAAAAAAGTTTGACAATTTAAAGGGGGCGAGTTGTCTTTCACTTGCTTACTAAATGCTCATGAGAATAACTGACGTTACATCCGATTTTTTTTCGATGTACAAAGTCAGATAGAAACCGAAACTACCAGGAAAAAATATCTGACTTCTTTGAGATACATATGTCAGAGCGTTTGGTGTACATGCACTCTCAACACGAGAGAAGCACCTGCTCTTCTCTCTCCAGGATAGAGAGTCCATATATGCGTGATGTATACATATTAGGATTTAGAAGAATTCATGGCCGCGTGGCCCAATGGATAAGGCACCAGACTTCGAATCTGGGGATTGCAGGTTCGAGTCCTGCCGTGGTCGAAACTTTTTTCAATTTTTCCAGTCTCATTTGAGTTTTTTATAGAATATTTCATACGTAAATGAAAAAAAAAACTAATGACACAGCTTTTTGAATCTTGTCTGTCATCACAATGTCAAGTTTGGTTGAACGTCTGATGAATTTTTTGATTTTCAGATTTTCACAAGAATTTTCAGAAAACAAACCCATGACACCCATGTGGATAATTCAGGTGTGGATCTTTCTATCACATACACACAATCTCCACAAGGCAGAAACACCTGCTCTTTCTTCCGTGAAGTGACTCCATATATGCGTGATATCTACACATTGCGATTTAGAAGAAGTCGTGGCCGCGTGGCCCAATGGATAAGGCACCAGACTTCGAATCTGGGGATTGCAGGTTCGATCCCTGCCGTGGTCGAATTTTTTCGTTTTTTTTTTCAGATTTGTAATGAATATTCTTGTTAAGTTTTGAAGAAAATTTTAAAAAAAAATTCTACTAGCGTCAATACAAGATGGACTCCTCAGCTGTGAGCATTAAAATTATTCTTGCCTTGATAATAGAGTAACTGGCATTCTAGTTCTTAAGAATCCTCAAAAATCGAATGCTTCGTTTGGCCAAAATCCGATTAGATTCTTGCGTTTTCTTTCTCTCTGCAAGATTTGAAGACACCATTTTAATCCGGCTTCAAGCCAGTGTGGCGCCCGTTACGAAGACAGACGTGTATATAATTATACATATACATATGCACTCTAAAGAGGATTCCATCGCTTTTCCTTTTTCCATTAAAGCCCCACCCTTTAGCTTCTTTGCTCCATATCTTCTAATAAGTGTCTTCTAGAATTGTTGGCCGCGTGGCCCAATGGATAAGGCACCAGACTCCTAATCTGGCGATTGCAGGTTCGAGTCCTGCCGTGGTCGAGATCTTTTTGACCTACGTCCAGTTCCGCCACGGCAGACAGGATTTTCAAGATTATCAGTGGGTTGATGATCGAGTCCTGTCGTGGTCGAGATCTTTTTGACCTATTTTTTCCTTCATTTTTTTGTCCAGGATTATGGGAAAAACTGTGGGCGGATTCATTTACGTAGGCGGCACAAAATTCTAACAACGTTTCTAAATTCTTTAAAAAAATTCGATTGTTGTAAACTGAAGTTGGGTCTTAACATCTCAAAGTTGGTGACTGTACATTAAAAATCACAAAATCAAAATGTTTGCAAAATTTTAAAATTTCGATTTCTCTACTCTCTCTTTCCGTACCATCATCAGTATTCAATTCTGCCACTTTTCCATTGCAATTAGACATGTTTCAGCAATCTTCATGCAAAAATCAGTGCTTCAAAACCTAACCCACTTCATGTTAACTCGTCGTCTTCTTCCTTCCATTTTAGCTACACATCCCCTATTTTTCTTATATTTTCTCACTTTTCTTTGTTTTTCCCATCTGAGGCCATCCGAGCCACTAATTCGTTTTGAACCAAAGTAATGTTTTTATTTTTGGCAACATTTTTTCTTTACTTTTCAGAGTATTCCCTTACGCTGGGATGAGCACATCACCAGAAACATGAACAGCATCTTTTTTCCACTTCCCTGGCGCTTGATCTTAATTTCATCCTTTCTATTGAGAACAATCAACCCACTTGTAATTAGGTGTTCTTTATCCCCTTCCTCTCACCTCTCCTCCTTCTCCTCGTCGCTCTATGCGCACACAGTGGTTACTGACGCGTTTCGTGCAATCGCTCAATAAAATCGGTGTTCATATTTTCACCGTGTTTATATTTCTTTTCAGTTCCCTTTTGTGGCTACTTTTCCATCTTGAATAAAAAACTGGACATTTTTAGAGACTCGTCGATGGTAATGAGTGCATAGCGATCAGTCGAAAACTCCTCACGAACCCGGCCACGGAAAACTGCAAATTCTAACACTATTTCGTGGATCACGTGAGTTTTTTTCTCAATTTTTCTTGTAATTCATTACGATATCTCTCAGGAAAATCATGAAATTTGGATTTTTTACAGATTTCCACCAATAATTCCGTCGCCGGTCATCCAATCCAATACTAACGAAACTGACCAATTCTCGCGAAAATTTTCCTACTGTTGGGTATGTTTTGTGTTTAAAGGGAACACTTGATGATATTCAATTCTTGTAGACTTTCGCCAGTAGACAATATACGTGGATTCGCTGTGGTGGAGTTTTAAAAGTTGAATGGAGTCATGCCAGCGCCCATTTGTTGTTTGTTGTGATGGGCGATAGAGCTCCATTTCTGCTCCAAAGCTTCATTTCTCCAATGAATACCAGTAGAGGCAACACAAGAGATCAAAGTGAATCCAGTTCCGCCAGACCATCCAGAATCTTCACGACTTTTAGTAAGTTCATGCAATACTTATCGCCATCACTATCATTTTGACTTCAGGGAGCCGAAAAAAGGGCGATACTCACCAAGGCCAAGAGAAGTCGGACAACCTGGGTTTCCAGAACTGTCAGGAATCAATACAAACAACGGGGACGCACAAATTTGTCGGATCAGACGAACGATTTGGACTTCCAGGAATGTCAGGATTCAGAGACGCAGGACTACCAGAATACGGAACCCCAGGGAACAAACGGAGCAAAGAGGGCTTCAGGAGCCCTAAAAGAAACCTGAACGGCGAGGAACCTATGGAAGCCCAGAAAACTCCAAACAGAACGGCCTCACAGAACGTGATTTGCTTCCCGGACCGCAGATCGCAGATCAATTTCTGTTCTGTCGTACTATTGCTAATTTTCTGTTGGTTTTAGGTTAATTTTTTTGAGCGCCGGGGTCAATGAGGACACGCCAGGCACGGAAAACTCCAAGAAGTCGAAGGATAATAGGAGTTATCTGGATCATCAAAACCAAGAGGGAAGGCATCAAAAACTAGGACAAAAAAAGAGTCGCAATTTCGACGGGCTCTGAAATTCTAGCGCTAAGGAAAGACGGAAGATTCCGGGGGTTATGAATGAAACGGGCTGGAGATCGCCTTTGTAACAACACAATCACCAATAGTGAGTTCGAATACATAAAACTTTACCAGAAACAAGCTGCATGCTTTCAGGAAGGTACATTCAATCATGAAGCTTGAGGACCGAGGATCACTGAACCATGGTTACAATGACGCGTGTCCCGGTCAATTCGTGCTCTTTTTAGATGTATTGCGATGGAGAGCCAAATTGTTGCATCCGTCTCTCTGCGGAGCATCTCAAAGAAGAAAGCAGGCCGACCAACATATTGGGGCAGAGGAGAAGGACCTGAACTTCTGAAATTCCATGCAGGGAAGGAAATTCAATACGGCAAGCAAGACGAAGACCCAGAACGTGATGGAATTCCAAGAATACTAGCAGATCGCGGAGTCGATGACCCGAAGCAGCTGGACCAGCCTACAAAATCAAATTCGCTCTCTTCAAGCACTCTCAAACGACCGGAGCCCCAAGAAAATGTTTTAGTCTATTTCGAGACGGGTGGGAATCCAAGATCTTGGTGAGTTTCGTCGTCATAGTCTCAAACACATAATGGTGAACCATCACTCACAAACAATGCTTATTTTTAGGACACGATCTCCCGAATCCTTCGGACACGCCGTATGGTTCTTGACTGTGCTACTCTCGTTTTGAAACTTTGAATACGTCTGCCACTATTCATCCGAAACGAAAAATTCTGCTGGCTGACCACATCTGAAGCCACCCCAACGATGACAGTCAACGAGCGCAAAATCGAGCCGTAAGACTGTAGGTATACCCACATTAGAAATTGATAATGAACTGTTTGATTTCAGAAAGCAAATGCCCATCCAGGAGCGATAGATCAGGGACGGCTGCAAACGTTTTCTGGAGAGTGGAGAAGCTGAATGACCATGACATGAGAGTCTCTGAGTGTGATCAAAGTCGAAGACTGCATGGGAAGAAGCTGGACACTGAATTGATTGGAACCAACACGAGCGATGAACACCAACTTCATCAGAACACACGCGGTCTCGACTGCTATGATATTGCGAAATGGATGGAATCCTGGAAGTGACTGCAGATAACGGAGATCCAGAAGAAGCAGAACTTTTAGGATCAGCCAATGAAGAGATTTTTCGGGTTCCCAGAACTCAAAGTGGCCGAGCTATAGATGCCTTTCATTAATAATCAAGATCGAAGTTATCACAATAATAGAAACTGGAAGATTTGTCAATCCTTTGTTTTCAGAGAACGATCTGAACATTTGGAGCAGCGAGGACAAAACCGACTCGGACCCGGAGCCGTTTTTGGATTTCGTGATGAAGAGACAATCCGAAATTCTAGGACAGGGTGGAGTAAAGGATTCGCAGTGATTCAACGATTTGCAAGACTCAACAGAGTGAATACTACGACTGAATTGACTTCCGAGAGAGACATGATCAAAGGTAACACAGAGTTAAATGCTGAATTCAATTATTTTCTTTGTTTACAGATAAAAGTTTGATGTGGAGAATCGTCTGCACATGACGAACTTTTCTGTTTTTTATGGAGTATTTGCACATCCACAAGAAGAATGTATTCTATGGCGACGTCAGAACGTGATTGGAAGAGTGAGGACGTGATTGGAAAACGAGGCCAAGAATGAAGGCATTCCCCGGAAAACCAGAGCAATCGGGACCTTGCATGAGAGGAACATGCTGTTCTCTCAATCTCTCATCTTTCGCTATGATTCTACTTGTACGTCGGTTCATGGAGAGCCCAAGAAAGAAGATCAAGAAGAAACAGAGGGCTTCCATGAACACCCGGATTGCCGATGACCAGAAATGTGCGATTGTCTTGATCAGTTCTACCTGGAACAAAAGAATCACGCTGGAACACTAGGACGCGAAGCAGATTTTGGTATGTTTCTAACTCTTGTATTCCAGGACTCTCTTGACAGCATGGAGTAGCCGAGTATGCTGTACGGTGCGGGCAATAGGGTGCGCTGAAACAAGACGACCACCAGAAGTGAGTTTAGAGAGCTTTGCCATACACAAACATGAAATCTAGAGATTTAAGGCGTCCATTGGTGGAGCTGCAAGACAAAGAGAAAACTTGTGAAAAAACTCGAATCGTGATCTAATTTCGATTGTTGAACTTCAATTTTCGCTCCGAAGGTTTCATCTCGAGCATTGTTATTGTTAGGATGCAATGTGTATTATGGAGCGAAAATGTGAATGGAATGAGGGTCATGCAAATGAGAAAAGGAATTGCACTGTAAAGACGCAGTGAGTTGTCGAAAGATTTTTTGAAACGATTTATTGTCAGATAAAACATGCTAATACATTTATTCATTGACTAACAATGTACATTTTTCAGAGCCGCTGCACGTGCTATCCATGACGACACATTCGGATATGTTGACAGTCTCGATGTGATTCTCCACTAGTTGAAATGACTACTTCGCTCAAAAACCGAAATCTTGAAGATTTGAAACCGTGAGCACATTCTTATTAGAGTGGTCAATGAGCTGTCACATAAACAGGACGTCCGGGGATGTTCCGAGACAAAAGGTCAGGTCTTCAAACGGCCATTACAGGACTGCTCGGATGAATAAGATGACAACAGAATAAACGTCAAAAAAGTAATTGTATCAGAGACTGTCTGCTCGAGTACAATGGAATGAACAGTATCAGAAGCAATGCTTTCGCGACCAAGAAGATGATGGTGGAGACGGATTCGATGGTTTGGAAGGCATGGATGCTCAAGGAGTCATGTTTCGACGGCAATCAACTAACCAGCTCTCATCACATAGACCCATTAAACAGGTTTGTTTCACGGAATGTAACCAACTTTCAAATTTTTGTGTTTCAGTTACCACTTGAAACGTGAACTAGTGAAGTATGTTTCGAGATATTCTGTCATAGGAAAAATCACATGGATCGTTTCTTGGGAAATTAATGATTGAACAAGCCTCCTCCAACAATATCTTCTTGCTCATCATAGCATCTATTTCCTCAAAGATGTGAGTTTTGAGTGAAAAAAAAAGTACAAACCTAAGAAGACCTTTAGTTTTCAGATGATCCTGCGAATTCATGGCACATGGAATCTTACTTGCAGAACTCAGAATTGTCAGCACATCCGATCTGGCCACTAGAACCGTCCAGTTCCGCCACGCCAGACTGGATCTTCAAGATTATCAGTGGGTTGATGATATTTTATACCTATTGCCAACATCATCATTTTGATTAAAGGGAGCCGCAGAAAAGGCGGATCCCCAAAATGACCAAGAGAAGTCGGACAACCTGCATTCCCAGAACTTCCCAGAACACTAGCAGATCTTGGAGTCGATGACCCGACGCAGCTGGACCAGACTACGAAATCAAATTCGCCCTCTTCAAGCACTCTCAAACCACCGGAACACCAAGAAAATGTTCTAGTCTATTTCGAGGCGGATGAAAATCCAAGACCTCGGTGAGTTTCATCGTCATAGTCTCAAACACATATTAGTGAACCATCACTCACAAAAATTTGTTCATTTCCAGAGCACGCCAGATCCGTCGGACACGCCGTATCCTTTCAGAGACACGCACGATGAATCACGACTGTGCTACTCTCCTTTTGAGACTTGAAAAACGTCTGCTACTATTCTTCCAAAAACGAAAAATCCTGCTGGCTGACCACATCTGAAGCCATCCCAACGATGACAGTCAACGAGCGCAGAATCGAGCCATAAGACTATAGGTATAGCCACATTAGAAATTGATAATGTACTTTTTGATTTCAGAATCTTCAGAACCATCCAGGAGAGATAGATCAGGTACGGCTTCAAACGTTTTCTGGAGAGTGGAGAAGCTCGATGAGCATGACAGATGAAAGTCTCTGCGTGTGATCAGAGTCGAAGACTGCATGGGAAGAATCTGGACACTGAATTGATTGGAACCAACACGAGCGATGAACACCAACTTCATCAGAACACACGCGGTCTCGACTGCTATGATACTGCGAAATGAATGGAATTCTGGATGTGACTGCAGATAACGGAGATCCAGAAGAAGCAGAACTTTTAGGATCAGCCAATGAAGAGATTTTTCGGGTTCCCAGAACTCAAAGTGGCCGAGCTATAGATGCCTTTCATTAATAATCAAGACCGAAGTTATCACAATAATAGAAACTGGAAGATTTGTCAATCCTTTGTTTTCAGAGAACGATCTGAACATTTGGAGCAGCGAGGACAAAACCGACTCGGACCCGGAGCCGTTTTTGGATTTCGTAATGAAGAGACAATCCGAAATTCTAGGACAGGGTGGAGTAAAGGATTCGCAGGACTCAACAGAGTGAATACTACGACTGAATTGACTTCCGAGAGTGACATGGTCAAAGGTAACACAGAGTTAAATGCTGAAATCAATTATTTTCTTTGTTTACAGATAAAAATTGGATGTAGAGAATCGTCTGCACATGACGAACTTTTCTGTCTCTTCATGGAGTATTTGCACATCCACAACAATGGCGACGTCAGAACGTGATTGGAGGAGTGAGGATGTGACTGGAAAACGAGGGCAGGAATGAAGGCATTCTCCGGACAACCAGAGCAATCAGGACCTCGCATGAGAGGATTCTCAATCTCTCATCTTTCGCTATGATTCTACTTGTACGTCGGTTCATGGAGAGCCCAAGAAAGAAGATCAAGAAGAAACAGAGGGCTTCCATGAACACCCGGATTGCCGATGACCAGAAATGTGGAATTGTCTGGACAAGCTTTATCAAGAACAAAACAAAGAAGCTGGACCACTAGGCCGCGATACAGATTTCGGTATGTTTCTAACAAACTCTCCTATTCCAGGACTCTCTAGACAACATGGAGCAGCCGAGTATGATGTACGATGCGGGCAATAGGGTGCGCTGACACAACACGATCAGCAAAAGTGAGGTTGGAGAGCTTCACCATACACAAACATGAAATCTTTATTAAGGCGTCCATTGGTTGGAGCTGCAAGACGAAGAAAAAAAAACTCGAATCGTGATCCAATTTCGATTGATCAATTCAATTCTCGCTTAGAAGGTTTCATCTCGAGCATTGTTATTGCAAGGAGTAAACGTGTGATTGGAATGAGGATTATGCAAATGAGGGAGAAGTTGCACTGTGAAGACGCAGTGAGTTATCGAATGGTTTTTTGAAAGGTTCTACTGCCAGCCAGATAAACCATGCTAATACAGTTATTCATTAACTAACAATGTACATCTTTCAGAGCCGCTGCACGTGCTATCCATGGCGACACATCCGAAGACGTTGAGCGGCTCGATGTGATTCCCCATCAGTTGAGATGATTCGCGATTTCGCTCAACAGCCGAAATATTGATGATCTGAAATTGTGACAGAGTCGTTACATGAACAGGACGTTCGATGAAGTGTCAAGACAAAAGATCAGGTCTTCAAACACTCATGAGGCCACCAGGATTGCTCGGATGAATGAGATGACAGCAGAGGAAACGTCAAGAAAGGAATTGTACCAGAGACTGTCCGCTCAAGTACAAAGAAATGAACAGTATCAGAAGCAATCGCATCGAAGAAGATGATGGTGGAGACGGCTTTATCCGATGGCTTTGAAAGCATGGATGCTCAAGGAAACATGTTTCGACGGCAATCTACTATTCAGCCCTCATCACATAGACCTGTTCAACAGGTTTGTTTCACAGAATGTAACCAACTTTTGAATATTTGTGTTTCAGTAACCACTTGAAACGTGAACTAGTGAAGTATGTTTCGAGATATTCTGTCGCAGGAAAAATCACATGGATCGTTCCTTGGGAAATTAATGATTGAACAAGCCTCCTCCAACAATATCTTCTTGCTCATCATAGCATCTATTTCCTCAAAGATGTGAGTATTGAGTGAAAAAAAAGTACAAACCTAAGAAGACCTTTAGTTTTCAGATGATCCTGCGAATTCATGGCACATGGAATCCTACTTGCAGAACTCAGAATTGTCAGCACATCCGATCTGGTCACTAGAACCGTTCAGTTCCGCCACGCCAGACAGGATCTTCAAGATTATCAGTGGGTTGATGATATTTTATACCTATTGCCAACATCATTATTTTGATTTCAGGGAGCCGAAGAGAAGGCGGATACCCAGGATGACCCAAGAGAAGTCGGACAACCTGCATTCCGAGAACTGTAAGGAATCTACGAACAACGGGGACGCACAAATTTGTCGGATCAGATGAACGATTTGGAGTTCCAGGAATGTCAGGATTCAGAAACGCAGGACTGCCAGAATACGGCACCCCAGGGAAATTACGGAGCAAAGAGGCCTTCAGGAATCCCTGAAAAACCTGAACGGCGAGGAACCTATTGAAACCCCAGAAGACTCCGAACAGAACGGACTCACAGCACGTGGTTTGCTTCCCGGACCGAAGATAATGAAGAAGAAATCTCGGAAGAGTCACGCATCAAGAACAGCCTTTGAAGACCACGATGTTTGAATTCTGTTGAAAACCCATCAATTTCTGTTCTGTCGTGTTGTTGCTAATTTTCTGTAGGTTTTAGGTTTTTTTTTGTGAGCGCCGGGGTCAATGAGGACACGCCAGGCACGGAGAACTCCAAAAAGTCGAAGGGAAATAGGAGTTATCTGGATCATCAAGACCATGAGGAAAAGCATCACGTTCAATAACTGGAACAAGAGAAGAGTCCCAGTTTTGTCGGATTCTAGAATTGGAGCGCTCAGGAAAGACGGAAGATTCCGGGTGTTATGGATGATACGGACTGGAGGTGGCCTTGTAACAACACAACAACCAATAGTGAGTTCGAATACATAGAACTTTACCAGAAACACGCTGACTGCATTCAGAAAGGTATATTCAATCATGAAGCTTGAGGACCGAGGATCACTGAACCATGGCTACAATGACGCGTGTCCTGACCGATTCGTGCTCTTACTAGACTCCAACGCATGTACATACTGCGGTGCGATGGAGAGTCATTCTGACGATGGAGAGCCAAATTGTTGCATCCGTCTCTCTGCGGAGCATCTCAAAGAAGAAAGCAGGCCGACCAACATATTGGGGCACAGGAGAAGGACCTGGACTTCTGAAGTTCCATGCAGGGAAAGATATTCAATACGGCAAGCAAGACGAAGTCCCCTGGAATTCCAAGAACACTAGCAGATTGCGGAGTCAATGACCCGACGCAGCTGGACCTGCCTACAAAATCAAATTCGCCCTCTTCGAGCACTCTCAAACCACCGGAACACCAAGAAAATGTTCTAGTCTATTTCGGGACGGATGAGAATCCAAGACATCGGTGAGTTTCATGGTCATAGTCTCAAACACATTTAGTGAACTGTCACTCACAAAAATTTGTTCATTTTCAGAGCACGCCAGATCCTTCGGGCATGCCGGATCTTTTCCAGACACGCGCGATGATTCTCGACTGTGCTACTCTCCTTTCGAAACTTGCAAAAGTCCTGCTACTATTCATCCAAAAACAAAAAATCCTGCTGGCTGTCCACATCTGAAGCCATCACAACGATGACAGTCAACGAGCGCAAAATCGAGCCGTAAGACTGTAGGTATAGCCACATTAGTAATTGATAATGAACTGTTCGATTTCAGAAAGCAAATGTCCATCCAGGAGCGATAGATCAGGGACGGCTTCAAACGTTTTCTGGAGAGTGAAGAAGCTGAATTACCATGACAGTGTGATCAAAGTCAAAGACTGCATGGGAAGAAGCTAGACACTGGATTGATTGGAACCAACACGAGCGATGAATACCAACTTCATCAGAACACAAGCGGTCTCGACTGCTGTGATATTGCGAAATGAATGGAATCCTGGAAGTGACTGCAGATAACGAATATCCAGAAGAAGCAGGACTTTCAGGATTAGCAGATGAAGGAATTCGCTGTCATCCCCGGGTTCCCAGAGCTCAAAGTAGCCCAGCTATAGAGGACTTCCATTAATGTCAAGATCAATGGTATCACAACAAGAGAAACTAATTTTGTCAATCCTTTGTATTCAGAGAACGATCTGAACATTTGGAGCAGCGAGGACAAAACCGACTCGGACCCTGAGCCGTTTTTGGATTTCGTAATGAAGAGACAATCCGAAATTCTAGGTCTAGGACAGGGTGGAGTAAAGGATTCGCAGTGATTCAACGATTTGCAGGACTCAACAGAGTGAATACTACGACTGAATTGACTTCCGAGAGAGACATGGTCAAAGGTAACACAGGGTTAAATGCTGAATTCAATTATTTTCTTTGTTCACAGATAAAATATTGATGTAGAGAATCGTCTGCACAAGACGAACTTTTCTGTCTCTTCATGGGGTATTTGCACATCCACAACAATGGCGACGTCAGAACGTGATTGGAGGAGTGAGGATGTGACTGGAAAACGAGGACAGGGATGAAGGGATTCCTCGGACAACCAGAGCAATCAGGACCTCGCGTTAGAGGAACATGCTGTTCTCTCAATCTCTCTTCTCTCGCTATGATTCTACTCGTACGTCGGTTCCATAGAGAGCCCAAAAAAGGAGATCAAGAAGAAACAGAAGGCTTCCAAGACTACCCGGATTGTCAATGACGAGAAATGTGTGATTGTCTGGATCACGCTGGAACACTAGGACGCGTGGCAGATTTTGGTATGTTTCTAATTCTGGTATTCCAGGACTCTCTTGACGAAATGGAGCAGCGAAGTATTCTGTACGATGCGGGCACTAGGATGCGCTGAAACAAGACGACCACCAGAAGTGAGTTTAAAGAGCTTCGCCTTACACAAACATGATGTTCCAATTAAGGCGTCCATTGCGAGACGAAAAACACTTGTCGAAAAACCCGATCGTGATCCAATTTCGATTGATCAATTCAATTCTCGCTCTGTTATTGTTCGGATGTGATGTGTGTTATTAAGCACAGGCTTTCAAACACCCATGATAGGTCACAAGGATGGCTCGGATGGATAAGATGACAGCAGAGGAAAAGTCAAGAAAGGTGTTGTGTTAGAGACTGTCTGCTCGAGTACAACAAGACGAACAGTATCAGAAGCAATGCTTTCACGATCAAGAAGATGATGGTGGAGAAAAGGCATGTTTCGACGGCCATCAACTAACCAGCTCGCATCACATCGACCCGTTAAACAGGTTTGTTTCACAGAATGTAACCAACTTTCGAATTTTTGTGTTTCAGCAATCACTTAAAATGTGAAGTTCCAATAGGATGAAGGATGTTTCTAGATATTCTGTCACGGGAAAAATCACATGGATCGTTTTTTGAAGAATTGATGATATAACAAGCCTCCTCCAACAATCTCAACTCGCTCAGCATAACATATTTTTTCTCACAGATGTGAGTTTTGAGTGAAAAAAATGTACAAACCTGAAAGACGTATAGTTTTCAGATCACCCCGACAATTCTGATAATTGACACATTTTTCTGCCAATTGACACAGGAATCCTACTCGCAGAACCCAGAATTGTCAGTACCGATCTGCCCACTAGAACCGTCTGCGCCGATATTGGAGAACCACCCGATAGAAGCTCATACCACTCATGTTCTTGATCGTTGTCATTTTATATTCTTCCTTGACAAAATAAGATATGATCTAGGACTGGGATGGGGAAGAGTGTCTAACGACGCCTCCCCTCCTGACATGGAAAATTGTGGGAAAACCTGCAAATAGGGACATTAGCAGGCATATCACAAAAACCACAAAAGTTTTTGGCTCGAAAGCGCTCGAAAATCCGGAAGATATTAATAAGAATACATGAGAATGACACAACCAATGGATCTGACTAGCCACGTTTCATCACAATTTTTGCTCATTATCTCAAAACTTATCACAGATCATGTCAAAACTGTCATCGGTGTTCATCCGTTTCCCAAAATGTTGCAATTGATTCTGTAAAAATTGAGAGCCTGCAAATTTTGCAACTTTTGTGTATTTTCCAGGCTCTTCGTTTGTCTGTGCGCGTTTTTTGAAGCACATGATACATTTTGTTTCATAGGCAACCTGACCCTCACTTATGACTCATGGAATTTTGTTGTCAGTGTCCGTGAGAGCATTCATTTTCCGTCACCCATAGCTTTGGCCATGTCCAGTTGTATTTCATGCTCCAAAAAACGCTTGTCTATTGATCTGTGATTGAAACGACAGTAGTCCATTCAATCCACATCATGTGATTGGCTACCTGTGTAGCTTCATGCTGTCAATCTCAAGTGTACATTTTTTTAGGAATCCCTTCTAAAGGAGAATACAAGTTGCGCTCGATTTTGAAAGTGATCCTATCCCAATTTTTTTGAAGTTTGATGCATTGGACAAGATCTGCGCTTTAGAAGTGTTAAGTGACTACGTACTCAAGAAAATTTTTCAACATTCTGACGTTTTTTCATATAACTTTGTTCTTATAGACTCCAGAGTAGGCTGTATGACATATATTTTGGACAGTTTTCCCATCAGAAATTTGGTGAGCAAGTGGCTACTTTCGATCAGTTAAAAGAAAAACTTTTTTCAAATAGCAAGCAGAATTTGACAAGCTGAGAAGACAACTTTCAAGTTTGAGTTTATTAGTAAAGACAAAAGAGATTTAATAACTAGTTGAGCGGATACGATGTTGAGAAACTTTGAAAACTCTGCCAAACGCCTAACGTCTTCTGAACTTGTCGCGATTTTTGACACGAAGAGTTTATTCAAAGAATACAATAATTGTTCATAAGATATCTTAGTCCCAAATATAAAATCCGATAGAATGGAAACGCTGTCTATCAAATTTGACAGTTGCAGTGGCCCCGTTGTTGGCCACTATTTCGACACCTGCACTGATAACGACCTCTCTCTTCACAGTCCTAAACGTTTTTGTCTCATCTTCTTGTAAGACCCAATGTTCGATAGTTTCGAGAACAGCTTGTTGATTGTATCCTGCTCCATACAGATCCACGATTTCCATTGTGCGAAGATTCGGGAATACTCTCCCTCCGATCCACGATTTCAGCATGTGATTCAATTGAAGATTTGTGAACAAATAATTTCTCTCGATTCGAATACATTTGCTGATGCTTCCGAGAAAGTTATCATCTCGGATGTCGGACGGGAATAGATTGAAATCTCTCTCGAGCGAAATGTTATTGGAGTCGGCGACGAGAAATTTGGAGACGTGTCTTCTATTACCAAAGTCAGGTTCCAGCCAGATGTTTCGAACTGCGGGGAACTCCTTCAGCACTTTCTCATAGAATGGCAGAGCTCAAGTCTGGAACGAAAACCACCAAAAACCACTGAAACCTAGTCAAAAAGGTCAAGCACACTTCTCGTTTCTTGCCTCAGGCTACATAATCATGATATTTCGGCTGAGAAACCTATCCGAGAACTCCAAAAAGCGCGCTGTCTCGATAGAGCGAATTTGCATCGCACTATTCAAATATGAATTCTGAAGACTTTAAAGATTGATATAGAGAAAATCCGGATAAGATAGAGATACTTTTCTCAGTATCTGCTGCAAACGTGTGTAGATAATCCAAGAATGAAGTACATACTGATGGGAAAAAAATTGTGTCAGCAGCTAGAAATGAGTGGAGGCCAGGACAGCCAGTAATTGACCACAAAAACCGTTTGGACTCTAGAACCCCCCGAATGCAAAGAAGACGATTAAAATCAGGAACATACTCAGGACTAGACCAATAAATGCAATTTGTTTATTTTTCTTAAATCATAGAACGACTGATAGCATATTGATCATCACAGAGGTTTGCATGCACCATCCGCGCCCACATCATAGAGATCCAAATTGAACTCGACGGTGGATCTGTAAATGATTGGTCTTTTTCATTCACACCTAATAGTAGTCACTCACTCTCCGCTTCTCTGGGCGTCCTTTGGCTCTTTAGGGTGGACACATTTGGTGGTGTAGGTCGAAGTGCAGTTGTGTGTAAGCACGTAGTTTATTTCGTAGTTCTGTAAAATGTATCGTTAGAGAGTATCAATTAGTGATTTGTGGTTCCGTTGCACTCACGGGAGTCAGGTCGCCTCCTGGGTACAGATCGTACTGCAGACGCCACTCCTGCTTCGGGCCACAGAACTCATCGGACTTCAGCAGATCGTGAGAAGAAATCCTGAAAGAAAGTGCTCTGTAGAAATTTGTGAATCCATTGTGAACAAACGTGTCGTGCTCATAGACAGTCAGATATCCACACCAGTGGGTTTCGTTATAGTGGTCCTGCAGCAAGTGGCAGGTGAAGTTGAGGTGAACATGAACCGGGTCGGCGACGACGGACGACACGCCGAGAATCAGGAAAAGGGCGGCAGCGAGAGAGAGCTGCATCGAAGTTGAATGAAGTTTGAGGACTCTGAAAATTAACCGAGGACTGAACGGAAGATATATACTACTCCGAATGAGCGAAAGAGGTAATGAAAGAATAATAACGAGTGGCAGGAGGAGCGCAAAGATCAAGTGATGATCAGGTTAAAAATCGGACGAGCAAAAATTTCGAATTCACAGATGACGTTTCCGAGTGATCTCTAGAAAATTTTTAACCGGAATTGAATTTCCCTACTTTCAATAATTACAATAAACATTCAAACTTGAGTCAAGAAATTGGAGCTTACGTTTTTGTTTCGATTCGAAAAATTTCTTTGTCCGGATTTTCCAATTTTACATGGGAAAATAAGGGGTTTGACGGTTGTTTTCCCCGTGAATTTTTCAGATCGGATCCGCCTTCAGCAAAACCTAATCACCAGGCTTTCAAAAAAAAAAGCATGTAGGTTTTCGTTACTTCTAGAAGTCATATCCAAAGTTAAAATCTATGCCGAACTATGCAGTGACTAGGCATCATGTTGGATAAGGATTTATCCACTGTTTGTTGATCCACAGTTTGCTGCCAGAAAAATCCGTCGAGAAGATGATGAAGGAGAAGAAGTCGAGATGTTGCGGAGTTGAGAAGAGTGAAGAATTGATGGCGAGAGGCTCCTATTTATGCGAAAACTCTCATGGGAAACAGTCGCTTTCCCAGATCGTAAATGGGAACGGCGGCTGAAAACGGGAAGCCGACAAAGAGATGAAACGAAATAGAGAAGAGTTTCCATAGGCTACAGTATTCTTCGAAATATGGAGATAGTAGAATTTCGTCGGAAAAAAAGGATAAAAATATGAAGTTGGAACACAATAAACACAATTCAGACGCATACAAGATTCTGGAGAGCTGGGAAAAACTGAGAAACTTCAAACTAAGACAAAGAATGAGATCAAATTACAGTCATGACGGTAACATGCTCCAATCCTCACTAGGAGCCGCGTTTTTGACAGACTCTCAGACTTTCCTCTGAATTTGCACAGTTATAGAACAAAATCAGGGCTTTCGAAGGAGCTATGTGGCTATCTGCGTAAATTTCTAGAATTCGGGATATGTGCTCGAAAAGACGACAGACGCCGTTCAAAAGGGGAATATAGTGAAAAATGAAATCTTTCGCGGCGCATATCTCGACTTCTAGAAGTTGGCACAGGTAGTGCAAATTTAGAGAAAATCCCGAGAGTCTGTCTAAAACGGGTTTCCTGATGAAAAGATAATGTTTGACTGAGAACTGTGCATAACTACCTAAATGAACCTGAATATAATAGCTTCCAACAAAATTTTACTTTCTTCCTATTTCAAAGAATACTGTAGCCCATGGGAATTCATTTCTATTTTTTCTTAATTCTAGCAGTTTTGGCCTACACTCTGAGGATACATCGGACGTCGTCAAATGATACGTAAATTTGTTTGAATCTTACAGTTTTTATAAAACAAGGAAGGCATTCTAAACGAGGCGGTAGACCAAATATTGAACAAAGGCTAGGATGTAATTTTGGACTCAATCAGTGTTTTTTCCTTTCTGTCAACTTCTTCGTTTCCCTGGTTCGCTACTTACTAGAACAGTACCCTTCGATCCGTTTGAAGTATAAAAATGTCAGGTGACAGCTATGAAGACCGAAAAAAAACAACAGATCATCTGTTACATATGAATAGCAATTCTCATTGATAACATCGGATTCTGTCAAATGGGGATCACTTGCAGTCGTGATGTGTTTCTGATATGAATCTTATGAACACGATGTAATCTCGATGCACCCTGTTCGGATGTACCGTCGGAGTGGGGATCGGACTTGGTCGGAGTCGGAGAATCGGATATCTGATTTTCCATTTTTTTCAATCATATCTTATATCTGGTTAGAATTTTCGGAGAAATTCTCCGACATTTTTTTCTATAGAATTATCTTATTGGAGAGTTTCTACGAGCTTTTCCGATTCTCCGAAATGTTTCTCCGAGCAACCCTGGTGTGGACCGTCAGTTTTTAGTTGTCGGTCTCCCCGCCGATCCAATTTCATAGTTTTCCTCTGATTTTTGACCTTATCATTCATCACTTGATCTTTGCGCTCCTCCTGCAAAAATTTCACCTCATACACCCCTTTTATTACTTGAGTTATTACTCTTTTATTACCTCCTTCTCTCATTCGAAGTAGTATATAAACACTCTTCCAATTCGATTCCTCTATAGATCTTTTCTTCAATCCTCTGATCATTTATAGAGCCGTCGAGCTTACTTTAACATTATTCGATGCAGCCACGTGCGCTTTTTCTTTTTCTTGGAGTCTTGTCCGCCGTTCTTGGAGTCTCGTCAATCGGGATTGAGGCTCGTTTGAAATTCACCTGCGACCTGCCGGGGATATTCAAGCCCCACAACATCGAGACCCACTGGTGTGGGTATTTGACTGTCTACGATTACCAGGGGTTTGTTCACAATCTATTCACAACATCCGACAACACACAATCTTCCAGAAGAAACTCCTCTCATCATCTGGTGCTCAAAACGGATGAGTATTGTGGGTCTAATGAGCAATGGCGGCTGAAGTACGAGCTGAGTGGTGAGGGGTTTCTCCCTTTGGTTAATTATGCTCTCAGTCACAACTGTTCTTGGAACAACAATATGATGTGTGTCCATCCAAAGACTCCAACGATGTTTCCCATGAGCAAGCTCGATTTCCCGTGAGTGATTGTGATCAGGTGTGAATGCAAATGCTCCAATATTTACAGTCCCGCATATCTTCTGTTCCAAAAGCAGCTTCTCGATGTTGGCGAGATGGGTCCGTGCAAACCTGTGGTTTAAGTATCAAGTTTGTGTTCAGTGTTGGACAGTTGTGTGATTCACGATAAGATTTGAATAAATGCAAACCGTTTATTTTTCACAACTTTTTGGCAGTTGCGGTTATAACGAAATCAGAGAGAGGCGTTGAGTTGGAAATGTTTGTGTGAGCAAATGGATGATATCATGTGGTTTTTTGGAGAATTATTGCCGCAAAGGGCTTGAAAGCTCATTGAACAAAACGAAAACAAGAATAGAAGACTGATTTTTGCGCATGATGTCTCGACACACAGGGTTGGTGACCCCGGTGTCGAGAAATAAGATGCAAGGAGAGAGGGAATACAGTTCATTAACATGACTCTAACTTGAGTTATCTTGAGATCCAGTGTGGTCGACACCGGTCGGAATCCTTCTTTGGCATATCGGTTGGATGGAGCAGGTGGTTTTGCGCAAGTAGGCTTCGGACCATGTATAAAAGAGTGATAAGGGGTCGTCGGAAGGCTGGCATCTTGAAGGGCTGATTGTCCTCATCAGTGAATAGATCCTTAT
The DNA here is from genome assembly GCA_900536305.3 of Caenorhabditis sp. 40 LS-2015. NCBI lineage: Eukaryota > Metazoa > Nematoda > Chromadorea > Rhabditida > Rhabditidae > Caenorhabditis > Caenorhabditis tribulationis. The sequence goes on along the minus strand of LR545904.1, from coordinate 117,453 downwards.
TGCTCCGTCTGACAGTGCGACTCCGCGATGGACTGAAGAAATGTCGTCGGCACGATTGGTTGCTGCTGCTGGCTTCCGTAGACATCCGTGGACGGCACTCCGAAGACTCCGAGGGATGAACGGTTGGACTCCGTAGAACTTAATCTTGAGGCCATTTACCAACAATGGAGGCGGATAATTGAACCATAATGGAATCATGGAAAACAAGAAGAAAGAGATGCAAATGCAGCGGAGCACGGAGACGTAGAATGAAAAGATAACACTATTTAAGAAATGATGGAATTTATGAATGTTTTTCTAACTTTCATGTTAGACTTTCTCCTTCCTGTTTGTATCGTTTAAACTTTTATCCAAGATATTTTTTTTGTCTTTACAGGTGTCTATAGCAAGACAAACTCTGTTCATAAACCCCTCCTCCAAAAAATATTTGAGCATAATCCGTCTTATCCACCTGTCTCCAGCTTCCCTCTTCTATTTCTATAACTTTCTTCTTCCACTTTCGTCTCCTGATGTGTACATTATGACATAACACACCATGGCTCTACTTCTCTCTCACAACTGAAATAGAGAGGCGAAGCCGGGAGAGTGTAGATCCGACGATTGAAAGATTAAAAGAGCATATAATTTATCAGAGTAGGAGAGAAAGATACTGAGTGAGTTTTAGAGTCAGACAAAATGTATGAAGGCGAGTGTATGCTCGAGAAGCATATTGAATAGCGAGGAATCGAGAAAAAATGAGAGAAGAGAAAACAATTTGAAGAGCTGAAGTGGGCTGGTGGATGGATTGGATACAAAACAAAACAAAAACTGGAAAGGTGCATAAATTGAAATAAGAAACAATTTCGAAATACGAGAGGCAATATGTACTAGGCAAATGGGAAAAAATGCGCCCGCGCTCCACCGAGCTAGCCCATTTGAACCTGTTAAAACTGTCCCACCGTTTTTGAAAATTTGTGCGAAATAAATTATTTCAAGCGAAGGCAAACAAAGGACACAAGCCAAAAAAAGTCAAAAATAGTGGAAGCTCCTTGAAGACGCATGTTCTTTAACGCTTTAGTTCGGTGGAGCGCGGGCGCATTTTTCCCATTCTCTAATAACATCGGTAGTGAGAGAACACAAAATGATGGAAACGAACAGGAATGTAGCATTTAACAGAAGACAAGTTGGAAGATAAGGAAAAGGAGAAAGAAAAAAAAAGATGGACTCGATATTTTGTTTCGATTTTTCAAATAAGATGACGACGATAATGGAGATGACAACTGACGGTGATGAGATGGTTTTGACTTTCTGGATTTGTTGGAAGAAAGACCAATCTGAAACTGGTCAATATTGACTGAAATCAACTTTTAAGAACTTACTGTACTCGCTCACTCCTATTTGTTGCCACCATCCTCTTTTTCAGCTGACGGAGGCTCTCCACTCACATCCTGAACTTCTCCGCTGTCTTTTCCCTTCACTTCCTTCACTTTTCCCCACTCTTGTGTCTCCGGAATTTTCATATTCCACTTTTCGAAGTTACCAATGGCAATATGATGGTTGATTGAGTTCAACGGTGGGATCCCGGGGATAACCTCAACCTGTGGCTGTGGAGCCATTGGAATGCGGGCCTGTCGGTACGTCTCCTTCTCCCATTCGGTTAGTGGTCTTCCTGGATTCTTCGGTTTGAAATAGTCTCTGAATTGAGTGGACGGCTTTGAGTTCTTTGATGGCGATTCGCTTCTCTCCTCCTGACTTGGGTACGGGGAGAATGAATACTTGAACGTCTTCCTTGCTGGAGAGTGAGTCTTCACAAGAGTTTCAATGTCAGTCTGCTTTGGGCTTTCGATGGGAACGTTTGAAAGTTCTCGATTTGGAGCGAATGGCAGTGGAAGAATGCTTTTTCCCAGTGGAACAAGTGACTGCGTTATTGGGAACATTGGTGTGGAAGTATTCAGAAGTTTCGATAGTTGCAACAGCGAGTTCGATCCCAGAAGATCAAATGGTGAAGACTTGGATTGAGAGGCAAGAAGTTCAGACAGCGGATTGGGTGTTGGAGAGACAATCTCTGTTGACAGTGGAGTAGAAGTCGGTTTGGGGATCGGGACCAGAGGAAGTTGAGGAAAGAGATTTCCGAAGATAGTTGATCTAGTACCGATTTGATCTGAAAGTGACACAATCATGAATCAAGAACCACTAAAAAAAAGCCCTCAAAAAAATTATGAATCACACTTACTCCAAAGGTTTGGATCCAGTTGTGGTTGATTGTTCCCTTCCTAAAAAGTCGGTGTTTTTTTTCATTTCTTCGAGTAGTAGGGACACTTACCATACTCTTAGAACAGGACAGGAAAGCCTGAGGAATGTGACACAGAAACCAATATGTCCTAAAACGTGAAAATTGTGTTAATATTACATAGAGAGAGGGAAAATCAGAAAAAAAGCTTAACCAAGAAACTAATAAGAAAAGAGTTTATCTGGCGGCAACAAGCAGAGAAAAGGAGACATGACAAACACCAGAAAAAGGGGAGACGAACGGCTAAGACTACATTCATCACACATCAAAAAGTTTAGCGCGGATTACAAACTTATTTGATGTTTTCTTTCCAGCATTTTTCGCTCATTGTGCACATGTCTACATTGACGTAAACAAGCATGTAATCCTCCGTCTTCTGAAAGGACTAGAATATAATATTTCGGGCGTTTTGTGATTAGAAATCAGAAGACAGAGAGTGCTGAAGCTGAAATCGTGAGATCTCTTTTTTCTGTTGACTGGATAACACGTCAAAAGGTTAAAGAACGAAAAATTATGAGAGACTTCCAAACAACAAGTGATAAACTTTACGGATGTTTGCTCTTAACTAGAGAAAAGTTTATAATTATGAAAGTTTATGATACAAATTTTTCCGAATACCAAAAAATCAAGTAATCTAATTTGAACAAGAAAATGAAAAATGGTGGTATTTCTAAAAAAGAAAAGTGATGTTTGAAAAATTTGGGACTTTTTAAACTTCACAATGCGGAGCTTAATTTCATTAGGACTAGAAGTCCAGAAGAATGAAATTTTTCAAGAATAACCAAGAATAAAAAATAATCATGATTGTGTTTTGGAATGGTTTTCCTCCCAAATCAGGATTTGTGTCAAGAGCAATGTTTTGAAAAAACGAATAATTAGGACTAGCCTACTCCTTTGCGAGCAAGCATACTTGTAGGATAGCAGAAAGATGAACACGTGACAACTTTAAATGAACAGGTAAAAAGACTAGAATCCAGTTCTAAAAACATCCTAGTCTCATTGATGTCAAACTAACAGATTGAAAGCTCAGCGTAGTTCCAACTCAATTTCCGCTCTTCCCGCTCTACACTTTCTAAATTTAACTTGACTGAGAGTTGAAATCATTTCAGATAAAACGTTTTTTTCAGAATATTCACATTTTTGACAGTTATGGACATCACAAGGTACAGGGTAACTGGGAATGCAATCAGTGGAGAACAAAAGACCAGAAAACAACATTGTCATTGGTTTCATACTAGACAGAAAATCAAAAGATGGAAATGGGAGAAATAGAGGATGTGATGTTAGATTATGGAGTGAAGTGAGTAAGGTTAAGGGCGCATTGTTATTTGTTAAGTTATTTGGAGGAACCAATAAATCTCCTTGTTGAAAGAACGAAGAGAAACTCTCACTTCACTTCCGGCTTCAGATTGTTATTTCAAAACGTTCGTTTCCGTGCAACTTTCTGTTAGAAAATTGTAAGCATTCAATTTGTGATGTGGGACCACCTAAAAAACAATGAAATAATGAAGTTACATTCATTGAATTCTTGATAACACATAGATAGTTAAATAATACATGAACAAAGTGAAAACGTGAGCTTTTTATATTTTTTCAGAATAAGTTGATTATGAGCATTGGAAAAGAAAAACAATGAAAAAAAAATTAAAGGAATAAAGTAGAGTGTAGCAGAGATAAATAGAGAAACTTATGCATCAGAATCCAAAATGAATGAGCAAGTTCGATGGCATTGCGACCAGATTAGTATATTTAAGACAAGGATACCGCCATGAATAGACAATAAAACTGAATGTAGTTGAGAAAACAAAGGAAACCAGAAAAGATAATACTTCTTGAAAAAGACTTTTGATTTTATGGTCTAGTTGGATTATAGTAAATTTCAGCTTTCAGTATTTCCTTCGATAATATTCAGTAACTGATTGATGAGTTGTTGTCGTTCCTTCGATCGGAGGATCGGTACAGTTTCTGAAACAGTAACGCTTTCAAAATATTGGAAAAGAATGAACAAGCCTCACCTTCTAGTTTCTTTATATAGTCGGATTGGAAAGTTTGTTGATCTTCAGATATCACTTCAGATTTCCTGGTGAGTTTTCCAATTGTAGCAGCACGGTTTAAAATGCTTGGATTGGTTAGTTCCCGATACACAAGATCTCTCTGAAACTTAATCGACATTGATAGTAAGGAAATTACTACAGACCTCAAGTAGCCGCTTATGAATATGTTTCTTCACTTCAGCAACTTTGTCTCCATTGAAATAGTTTGCGTAGCGGTTCTTCGAGAATCTTCTATTCATATATTTATGATAAATATCTTCGATTCTAGTTTCACAGTTTTTGTAATGAACATTGAGCACTTGGTTGTACACCTCCTTTCTTCCTTCCTCAGAACCATTTTTGAACATTTTGAAGCTACTTGGGTTTAGGAACTTCTAAAATACACGATAGCATTTTTGAGTGAAAAAATAAACACAAACCAGGCTTTCAAATTTGGCAGTGGTTGGCATATCATTGTAGATAGTTTTACTATGGGTTGCAGAAGGATCAAAGTCTTTGGAAGAGGGTTGTGGGACTAGGTGGATGTCTTGAATCGACTCGAAGTATGCATTCATGTTTCGAGCAATATCTTCAGTGACAGAGAGATTGTCTTGGAACTGAGTGACGTCTTCATTTCTTTGCGGTATTTTCAATCGGGAACTCTGAATATGACGAAATAGAGAAACCTGGAATGAAAAAAATTGTTTACCTCGTTTTTTCCACCACCTTCGTCGGAATTCATTTTGAAATAGAGAAGCAAATAGAATTGAAGAAGTCTATTTCAAAGAGAAATGAAGCTTGCTTGATGGGAAATGTATGTTGTTCTTGTGAGGTATACATGTACGCTTTGCTCTGAGTACTAATTAGGCGGTTGCTGGAGAAGACTGAGCCGTGCGACCTTATGGAGACGAGAAGGTGTGTCCGCAAGGCGTTCTGATGGGCTAGTGTTCTACTAATGAGAAATGTTCAAACGGTTTGTGGAATTCAGAAAATGGGTGAAAAGACTATGACGTCATGATGGCTTCACAGACTCACTTGTAAATGTGTTTTTTTTTTAATTTCGGGCTTCTTACAAGGAGTTGGTTTGGTCAGAGATATGACACTGGAGTATGTTATAGGCTATCATTGGAAGAAGGAAGTTCCGAAATGTAATATCACATTTTCGAAATTTTTAACTACCTTCAAAATTCGAGTTGTCAGCTTCTGATCGCTTATTACGCCGTCTATCGGAATCTAAAAAAGTGACAGAGAAATTTTATTTGGCGCACAATGGGTACTTTATAAGCCGTACTAGTTGATATGGTTTTCCGTGTGCTTGGTTTTTGTACGTGGGAAAAGACCGTTCACTCCGGCGAAAAAGTTTTCTAGGGTCGGCCACACTTTACCAGCAACTGCTTGTCTGTATGCCTGTTTTCTTGTGTTCATAATCGTGGAGACGCAGCGTTTGCTTGCAGTTTGTATCTCAATACGTGTATTTTTCATTTGATTGATGCTTTGATATTTTGAATATTTTCACTCCCGATTTGTATGCATTTTCCACGTTTTCATGTCCGCAAAGGCATTCTTCATACAACACAATTCTATTCGTTTTCTGTTGGCAACCTTTTCCTCCTAATAGTACCCATTACGCACTGACGTGGAGTATCAAAGTTCCCAACAATCCCCAGTCTGCGATTAGAATCTAACCGTTGCAATATGTTAAAAACGAAACTTTACACATCCACCAACTCGAACATCAAACAAATACCATCCCAGACAAGAGAGATGGTTATCGACCCCCTCTCTGCTTCCAATCTAATTACTCCTAAAGTTATACACTTACTCGCACTGTGAAAGAGAGAGAGAGGGAGAGTGACGCAAAAACCATTTGGACAGGCGTGGACACAATGGCCAGTTGGCCATTATACATGGGAGGAGACCTCTCACTCCTTCGAGAAAGTGCACTTTACCAACAACCGCTTGTCTACATGCCGGTTCTTCGTGTTCATAATTAAAGAGGCACAACGTTTGCTTCCAGTTTTGCTCTCCATACTCGCATTTTCTCATTAACTTGATATTCAAATTTTCTATCTGTTTCATTCTCGACATTTCCACCTCTGTAAAGTCATTCTGAATTTGGTACATTCTGTTTTCACTATTAATGTATTCTAATCAATTTTAACTGCTGAACATATTCTGCATTTAAATTGTACTTTCTTCATTGGTTCTCAAACCGCTAAATCTGACCCGGTTTTCCACTCTCCTCTTTTTAATTCTCACATTCTTAATCTCATCTCAATGCGTCTTTTGTTCATTTGCTAAATCGAAGCTTTCAGAAAATGCACCCTCGTACTGTTTCTGAAAATCGCCACAGGCGCAAGATCTCTCCGTCTGCCAGTTATCCACTGGACAAGTCACCGATTGAAAAACCAGCAGCTGTGAAGAATGTTTCCAAACGAAAACGCACTGGAACAAATGGACAAGGCAAGACATTAGTAATTACAATCAGTCGGTTTACGCCCTGCTAACGCGGGGCTCCACCTCCTGGCTTTCGCTTACATCTGCGTTCTTGAGCCTGCGGCTCTTTGGTCAGGGCCTCCGGCCCTTCCCTTCTGAACTCTGAAGCCTTTGGCTTTATTGTCAGGGCCTCTGGCCCTTCCCTTCTGAACTCTAAAGCCTGTGGCTTCTTCGTCAGGCCTCCGGCCCTTTCTTGTGTTTTTGTGATCTCACATGTTTTGCTCACCAAGTGCTACCCTCTGATCCGAACGAATATGGGGGCAAAAAATCGCTCACCCAGATGTAAGAACTCCCACGAAGGGAATTTTTGAAGAAATTATTTTTTCTCGAGTTATGACGATTTTTCAAAATTGCGAAAAAAAAAGTTTAAAATGACCGTATTTTGGTCATTTTTTGAGTTTTTCTAAAAATCAAAGTAGGCTATAAAAAATTTTTTTTTGCTTTCATTTTTTGCTATTAGCATGTTTTTGATAGCTTTTGTCTAAAATTATGAAAACTCGTGCCAAACACGAAGTCGAAAAAACCCCTACTGTAGAATTTTTTTTAACTATCATAAAAATGTTCCCCATCATGAATAAGGTGTAAAAACGTATCGTTTATAGTACCTAATCTGGCATTTTCGAAAGATAAGAGTCGATATATAGGTTAAATTCACCTTATTTTCGATTTTTTTCAACTTTTCACAATCTATGTTTTTTCGAGTCAGACTTTTAAGAGAATTCGTAATTTGCAAACGTTGTCAGGTAACTGATTATCCGTTTGCTGAAGTTAAACTCGTTTTCTGGGCACCATGGACTCGTGTACCAATAGGTCACCCCAACTGAGGAAGTCGAAAAAAATTTTTTTGGAAACTTTTTATTTTCTTGTTTTTATGATTGTTTCTGATTGGATTTCACGGTTTTTATATGAAATATTCTGAAAATCGTGAAAAAAGTGGATAAAACGACCTCAAAACTTGAGCACCTAATTATAAGCATCTTATTTGTTGTGACGCCATGTAATCGACATTTTACTGATTTTTTTCACGATTTTCAGAGAATTTCATATGAAAATCGTAAAATCCAATCAGCAACAATCATAAAAACAAGAAAATAAAAAGTTTCAAAAAAAAATTTTTTCGACTTCCTCAGTTGGGGTGACCTATTGGTACACGACTCCATGGGGCACAGAAAGCGGATTTAACTTCAGGAAACGGATAATCAGTTATCTGACAACGTTTACAAACTACGAATTTCTTAAAAAGTCTGACTCGAAAAAACATAAATTGTGAAAAGTTGAAAAAAATCGAAAATAAGGTGAATTTAATCTATATATCGACTCTTATCTTTCGAAAATGCCGGATTAGGTACTATAAACGATACGTTTTTACACCTTATTCATGATGGGGAACATTTTTATGACAGTTAAAAAAATTCTACAGTAGGGGTTTTTTCGACTTCGTGTTTGGCACGAGTTTTCATAATTTTAGACAAAAGCTATCAAAAACATGCTAATAGCAAAAAATGAAAGCAAAAAAAAAATTTTTATAGCCCACTTTGATTTTTAGAAAAACTCAAAAAATGACCAAAATACGGTCATTTTAAACTTTTTTTTTTCGCAATTTTGAAAAATCGTCATAACTCGAGAAAAAATAATTTCTTCAAAAATTCCCTTCGTGGGAGTTCTTACATCTGGGTGAGCGATTTTTTGCCCCCATATTCGTTCGGATCAGAGGGTAGCACTTGGTGAGCAAAACATGTCAGTTTTAAATGAATCAAAAATATAATCAAATAGACATTATCCTCAAATGTCCAGAAAGCTACTGAAAAATTTTATGAAATTCGGTCAACGTTGAGTATGCGAAAGGGTGCGCTACACAAAATGAGCATTGAGTTGCATGAAAACAGCTGCAACTTTCTAAATTTTGGGGATATCAAAATGCTAAGCACATGGGTATAATTCTCAAATTTTCAGAAATAAACTGGCAAATTTTCAAAAAAGTCGGTTCATTTTGAGTATGAGAAAGGGTGCGCTACACATTCGTCGTTTCAAAATTGCAACAGTTAGTACTGGGAAACGGGAAAAGAGCTGTAACTTTTTCAATTTTCGAGCTATAAAAAACTTGAACATACAGGCTTCAACTACAAAAAGTTTCCAATATTTTGAAGTTAGAACCAATAAAATCCGTCCTGATAAAGATGAGTTACAGCTGGCTAGATCCAAACAAACGAACGCTTCGATAAAAATGATGCAACTTGCTTAATTTTGAAGATATAAAAAATTTCGAAAGAATCGGTTTGTTTTGAATATAAGAAAGTGTGCGCTACACATTTGTCGTATCAAATTTGCCAAAATTGGCACTGCGAAAACGGATAAAGAGCCGTAACTTGCTCAATTTCGATCGTATGGAAAATTGAAACATACGGACATCAACTACAAAGAATTCCTGATTTTTTGGTGCTAAAATCAACGAATTCGGTTCAGAAAGAAATTAGTTACAACTGCCAACACATTTCTCAAGTTTTCAAATGTTATTAGTAAAGAAGTCTATAAAATCTGAGTGTAAAATCTGAGTAAATCTGAGTGAACATCTTCAGGTCCGCTAGACGTTCAAGAGAGCTCCGACGGACAAATAACTCCATTTCATGCAGCTCCGCCGGTCTTTCCAGGATCGTTTAGACCCGAATCAGTTATGAAATCGGCCACGGGAACAGACATGACGATGTCTTTGCCATTGTATGCTTCAGCCGGTGAGTCACATAGAACTTCAGAGGCCTGCTCATCAATATATTAATTTCAAGGTGCTAGCCTGTTCCAACCAATACCAGCAAACACCCTCATGTTCGCAGGAGCAGCTCCAGCCGTAGCTCCCGTATCTCCAACGACTTTCCCGGCATCGTTCATGGACCTCCCAGCATTTGTTCCAGGTAAGCCAATGATATCCTCCACATCATGCTCATAAGTACATTTATAGATCTATGGACTCCTCAACCTTACTCATGGATCCCTCCATTCTTTTCGCTGCCATCTTCCTCAAGTTTCCCGCTGCTTCCTACTCAAGCCGTAGTCGCTACTCCGAGAGATACGATAACAACGATGTTCAAGTCCCTCTCGGTTCATCTACCTGACAGTCCTCACTTCCCGACAACGAAACTCACGCTACGAGACATCAGCCGACTTTACGAAAATCGTTACCTGAACGGAGATCTCGTGAACTTCCAGGTGCAACTGCATGCACTGCGACACTTGGCGGATGAAGACTGGAACACCGTGTACTTGGGTGCCACATTCACCTACCAGGTGATCGGAGACAAGAAGTACCCGAATATAAAAAACGTGAACCTTTTCTCGAAGGAGTTCCTCATCATGCCGGTCAACGAGAATGAACACTGGATGTTAATGGTTCTCATCAACCCGGCCGGAGCAATTGAAAAGGAGGATGGAAGCACCGATGGAGAATGTAGAATGGTGGTTTTCAATTCAATGCCGTTTTCCGTCCCAATGGAATGGATGTTCCTGGAGAAAGTTGTTCACCAAAACATGCAGAATTGGTTGGATCATATCTTCGAATTCCACAAGAAGAAGTACCACCTCAAGGGAGTCTTCAATCCAAATAAAATCAAGCTGGAAAAACTGGAAGTGCAAGAACTGTTATTGCAAACCAATATTTACGACTGCGGACTGTTCACCGGCTTCTTCGCAAAAGCAATTTTTTCGAAGTTCGCGGATTTCAAGATCCAAACGAAACAGCAAGCCATCAACCTTCTCGATGTAGATCCTGGGCTTGCTGATGACGTTTCTTGTTTCCCACGCCTTCAATGTTTTGAGGAAATCTTCAACCTGGTGGAGCATCCAGAAAAGGAGCTGCTTTGTTATGATAGTTTGGGGCAAATAGATCCTGATTACATGTACTGGTCTTTGTTCTGAATATCCTCAATTATATTTCTCTCTTTCGTTTGTTTTTGTACCAATGTTATTTGTTGCGGTTTACAGTACGTTCATTTCACAATTGCTCACTCTCATATATCTGTTATAGAAACCTATGAAAAATTTCTATCATGAGTATGAGAGCATTCCAACAACTCGTGTAATCTCCTAGTATGGATTGAACTTTCAATACATTTTTATTGAAAACACTGAAAACAATGTTGAATTGAGGAATGGTGGTTTTCATTTGAGGGGTGAAAATGTGAGAGAAGGAGGGATCAAGACAGAGGGGTAAGGTTAAAGGGGGAATCACAAGGAAAAATAGGTAGCATTAGGCATATTAGCTTTCCATCACTGTCGTTTTGTTGGTGAATGAAAAGGTAAAGTTGTTTGAGATGAACTCCTCGACAGTTTGTGGATGGATACAGAAGCTGGTGTCGCAAACACATTTCCAAACCGTTTGGATAGCATCGCCAACAGTTTTATTCTGAAAAAAAAAGAATATTTTCCAGATATGTAGAACGTTAATGGTTTACGGATGAACTCATTGTTTTTCAGCAGTGAACAGTGGCCATCGTAGTCAACATACCGTTTTGGAGCAATTTGGATATTTCGATTTACCCCATTGGTGTTGTCGGAAAAAAGTCCACCGGGGAGTACCACCGAATTGGCTTATTCCGGTGTCAATGTTGAAGGTGCCATAGCACTTCTTACTCATTTCCGAAGTTTCGACTTTCTCATCTCCACTAGTGAACTGATGACATCTGACTGTAGAAAAGAGGGAATTGAAAAACATCCAAATTAGGAAGACACCGAAAGCAAGTGAGAAGAAAATAATGACTTTTATTGTTGTCATTGATGAAGGTATGAGAAATAGTGAGGCAAGACTCAAATAGAGCTTTCTTCATGATTAAGTTCCGCTCCACCGATCTTCTTTGTGGTTTTCGAAACGGTGACAAAGCCACGCCCTCTTCACGAACACAGAAGTTGACAAGAGAGACACGGAGAAATAGAGGGATAATGTTTGGTGAAGAAAAAGGTACTGAAAAACATGTATTTTGGAAAAGCAGCATAACGTATCGACACAAGAGGAGACAATGTTGTAGTGGTTTTATTTGGAAATCTCGGCCGTGGAACACTTTTAAGTGGTCCGAAGAGAACTTTTATTAAAATTGCTATTTTTTCCCAACTCCATCAATTCGCAGAGTTTTCAGTTCTGAATGTTCCATGTGTTTTAGCGGTGACATTCCACTCTGCAATTCGTGATCTTGTTCGTTCAAATGAAAAACACCCAGCAGAAGTGTTTTGCTCAGATGACCATTTGATTTAGCAACGATTCAGAATAGGTACTCATTCTTGTTACAGTTGCAGTACTCTCAACTATCCAGACGGTTTTTATCGACAACAATCACCGAAATTCAGGAACAAACATTTTCTACTCCGCTTGAATCTTTTTCCTAACGTGATTACATACGAGTCAGTGGGTTTGAAGATTTATGATTACTATGATGATAATGAATTCGGACCTTCCTACAACATGTGCAGATTCCAAAATAAATGTGATAGGCGGAACCAACGTCGAAGAAAAATGATCAGAGTAATGATTCGAGGACAATGTATATATCCCAAATAAGAAAAAAGCGGTGATCATCAAAGATAAAAATATACATTAGAAACATGCCCATGTTGACGTAGACTTGTCTTTTCGAACAAGACACAAGTCTGCATTAAAGTTCACGAACTTCCAGATTGAATAGTTGATCACATTTTTCCTAAATCCACTTATCACGATCCCTATTTATTCTGGATGAAAGTTTAGAATCCGTAATCGGATAATTAGCCAATAAATCCATGAGTCGACAGCTATAAAAAAACTACCACCCTCGCATGTGAAAGACCGTCATGGGTAACAAACTGGACGACACAGCTCACTTTCAGTTAACAGAATGAAAACTGAAGTCAGGATGGGACAACGGTAGATTTTTCAAACTGACTTTTTGGTGGCATCATTTTCAGCAACAACAATATGCTCAATTGTAGTAGTCTCAGTGAAGGAAACCAGTGAAAAGTATCTGAAGATCATCGCTCGTCGTTGATTTCATTCAACAAAGATGTTGTTTATTGATAGAGCCCGGATTTCGTTTCTCCATTCAATCAAAAATTCCTCACTCATTTTCAGTCAGATAAACAGTTCCCATCGTGATAATTATACATAACGACGTCAATTGTGACTCTTTGACTATCCAGGAACATTTCCTTTGTTGCTACCAAAACACACATCTCCACGTCGACACTTGTTATTTACAGCTATCGTCTTTATGCTATCAACCGAAACTCAAGACGGCATGCACGACCTCCGTCAGATCTGTGGACAAAACACTTCCTTGCACTTTTAAAGAAGAACTCTTGAGACAATCAAAATTATTGGTTAAATATCTGCAAGGTAAAGAAGATGGAAGAAAGGAAGATCGGGCGATGATTTGGTTTGTGAATCTGGGGATCAATGGTGACTTGGTTCCAGAAAGAGCTCTATCAGAACAGTGGAAAAAAAAACTGTTATGATTGATTATTTATTGGTCAAAAAAACAAGGTGAAAAATGATTATGTGCATTATTTCACGGGATAACAAAAGACGGGATGAAAGCTCAAGTAACCGAAATTTCAAAAAAAAACAATTATTTTCTATTTATCATTAAAGTATGAGTGACCGAGAAGGTCTTCAAACGACGGACGTTCCAAATAATCTACTCTAAGAACGTATTGCAAGAACTCCAAAAGCTTCGCGTTAGTGATCAATTCGGTTAACGGCGGTGATGGGTCGAAGCCTTCGTGGTCTTTGTCGGGACGGGGAACGCGGAAATCGGCGCTGAAAATTTTCGATATATGTTGTTGAACTAAACAAGATCACTCACTCAAGTTCCTCTGCATCATTCCACATTCTATCGGGTACACTCTCACCCACGATGTTCTGCATCATCTCGAGCTGCGTACTTTCACTGAACTCGTGGTGTTGCGTTTTGTCTCCGAAGAACAAGAATTCTCCTGTGGCCAGCTCACTCATGACTGCTCCAAACGACCAAACATCCGACTTCTTGTTGAATGGTAATCCTGAAAGATTGTCAAGTTTTAGACGATACATATGAAATTGTCAAAACTCACCACAGAAAACTTCTGGAGCTCGGAAATTTTGAGTCTGCACGATACTCAGATTCGATTCACTGCCAAGGTGTTCATGGAAGGCACAAGATCCATAATCTCCAATTTTGATGTTCAGGCATCGCATTCTGATAAGCGGCAAACATGATCGTCCAGTCAGACCAAAAGGAGCGTGGGTGAACAGAAGATTTTCTGGCTTCAGGTCGAGATGGCAGATGCCCATCTTCTCCAAATGCAGCATCCCAACAGCAATCTGTTTCCCAATCGTGGATATATCAGCTGGGGGAAACGCGCATACCACCTTTGACTCCCTGTCGAACATTCCCTGAGCTTTCAGTCCCGCCGCTAAAATTTTGTATTAATTGATGCATTTCGAATGTTAACTCACCATCCATAATGTCGTGAATAGAGCCGCCGAGAAGTTCTGTGATAAGAACGTTTGGAGACCAATTGTATCGCGGCTTCTTCAAAACGTCCGCTCTGTGGAATTTGAGCAGATTTGGGTGTTCGTTGCTCGCGATCATATTGTACACCTTAAAAAAGAAACCTTAAACCGTTGCATATCTTCAAATCAACCTACCGTCTGTTCCATCGTGTGACCAAGCGTGAAACCGGATTTTGAAATTTTCAGAGCGACCCTCTTTTCTTTCTGAAAATCAAAGTTAGGAAACTATATCAATTCTAACGTCTTTACCTTATTCATTGCCGAGTAGACGACTCCAAATGTTCCTTCTCCTAACTTTTCCATAAATTCATCTGAAAAAGCTGTCATTATTACTAGTTTTGATTGAGTCTCTTACATGAGCCAGTGTGATTCATCCGCATAGTTTTCGTGTCGTGGTCCAGCTCCGAATCGGACCAATCAGTTAAAGACGACGAGTCGGAAGTGTCAGAATCCCATGCATACTCCGATAATGTCTGAAAATAACTTATGCTCATAGTTGATGTAGTTACTCCTCTGCCCTTTGGTCGAATTTTTAGGGGTACTAGGGATCACTTTCAAAGTTTCAAAAATGCCCGCTTTTGATCATATTGCACGAGAAAGAGAGCAAATTTTGAATACTTCTGAATTGAATGGTACTGTACACTGTCTTCCATACATCAAGAGCGCGAGCCAGAAGGTATCGCCGAACGCGGCAAGCACGTGTTAGGGTCAATTCATGTGCAAAATTTAACCTGGATTCTTTAGGCTTGTGCTTTAGTTGTTAGGGAGACCGTGATGTATGCTCGGGGGCAAAAAAACATACACGCTAGGAACACGGATAGGAGAATCGTCTTCACCCAGATTGTGCTAGCTATTCTAAGATCGTGACATAGCAAAGTCTAGTGGTCCCACAGGGGTAAGATTTTAACGATTGATATCTTTACTACAAATGTACTCTTCTGTAACACGTATATATGATTTTTCAATCTACCGTTCTCAAAAGTTTCAAAACATTTTCAGATGGTGATTTGGAGCGATTTTGCAGAAGAGTGTGAGCCGAAATTGGTGGGGAGCGAGAAGGAATATGATAAGTAAAGGGACTGTATTGACAGGAGTTGAGGACCGCACTGACTGTTTTCAGTAAATGATAGATTAGTATATTCTACCCCTCTCTTTTCATAGTTTAACACTCACATCTTCGTCATCCGATTCTTCTCCTTCGCTGGCATCACTTAAAAAGCTGTCTGTCTCTTCATAATCGAATTCCATCTCACTGCTCGAGCTTCGTTCGGTTTCTGCTTCTGATGTGA
Source organism: Caenorhabditis sp. 40 LS-2015 (assembly GCA_900536305.3). Classification (NCBI taxonomy): domain Eukaryota; kingdom Metazoa; phylum Nematoda; class Chromadorea; order Rhabditida; family Rhabditidae; genus Caenorhabditis; species Caenorhabditis tribulationis. The sequence goes on along the minus strand of LR545904.1, from coordinate 101,859 downwards.
CGATTTCCAAGACTTTTTCTGGTGTGGACTGCTCCGAGACATCATATGGGCTCTGAAAGATATTTGAATGTATTTGAGTTTCTTTTTAACTGAAAATGAGGGAACATGATAAAACTTACAGTGTTCATGCGCCGACGTTTGGCGGCTGGAGAAGCAGAGGAGGACGAGGATGTTGAAGACGATTGGCGAAGGTTCTTCATTCTCTGCAATTTGGGAGGTAAGGGGGGAAAGAATTATCGAATTGCACTTTTTGGCAGTCGATGAGGGAATGAATTGATGTTGATGGAGAACAATCTGGTGTGGTCACTATAAATGCGAACAGTGCGCACAGTGCGCACAGTATACATTGTCCCGCCCCTTTCCCGCTCATAATGTTATTTGCCAGGAGAAGAAGTTGCACTCTTCTAGAACGGTCCCGTCTTCAGCCAGACGTTTTATGGTCCTTGTAAAGAAACGACAGCTGTTTTATACATCAGATAAGGGATGAGAAATATGAGTCGTAGATTTGAAGGGCTTATGGGCAGCATTATTATAGAATCTGGAATCAACGAGCGAAGCTACGAGATTGGATTATATCAACAGTTCCAGTAAATGAGAGCCGTGATAAGGGTTGGCAACTGATGGAGAGAGAGAAGAGATCGTATTTACACATTTGGATGCATCTTGAAGAACTTCAATCAATTCCACATACCTTGACTGGAAAATTCGGTGAACGGGAAGGAGAATGAAACTTTGGAGTATTTGAATTGTGATTGCAAACATTAGGGCAAACATGAGGGATCAGATACCCACATTCTCAAAATTTGCTGACCACCTCTAAAAGTTTAGTTATGGGCATCTGAAATTAGTAGTTGTCTTCGCACAATAATCTTCTTCTCTTTGAAAACCCCCATCAACAAGTGTCAAAACGTCTTCAGACTTCTAGAAAAAACATCTGCAAAATTATCTTTAAGAACGTTGGAATGCGTGTCACACCTCCTTTTCGTCAATATTACCCATCCTACATATGTCCCATTTCGCTCTTAACAAAATTCCATTTCGTTCTCAACATTCTCTGGTGTAATCCTTTCTTTCTCTTCCTGTTTATCATCTTTGTGCAGATATTGCAGGCAGTTGTTTTCATGATTCTCTTCTGAACTAATCCAGTTTACTGTCATCTTCTATCGTGCATTTCCATGGACCTGTCATACATAATAGGTGTTGTTTGTCAAATTAGCATTCACATTACCAGTATATCTAGGGCGGTTATCTTGGAGTACACATAGTGGCAATCCTCGTTTCTATTGTGTGCCTGTCAACGTTCCTCACACATGCGGTTTTATAGTGCAATAACCTGTTAGGGTGAGGGTAACAATGCTGGATCGTGGGATTCTAATGGTGGATGATCTCTGGAGAGTACCGTTTAGGGGTTTTGGATTCGAACACGATAAGGGGCTTCATTTACAAAAGGATTTTGCAAGCTGCTAGATAAGAATTTCGGTATATGATGAGTATAATTTGAAAGAAGTGTATCGATTACTGGAGACCATTGGCAGGATTTGAAAGATTTAAATACGTTTCAGTACTTCTTCATACCAATGATAGCCATCATATCCCCAAGTTCCATCTCTCATTCGCGCCATTCTTCAAATAGTTTCGTTTTGAAGGGAAAACTCCATTGGAATTATGACTTGTGTGGTGCTACAAAGCAAAAAACGAAGAGATGGAGTCATAAACGATTCTAATGGGCGCAATCTTTACAAGCACCGAATCTGAATAATACCGTCTTCTGAATATTATTTTCCACTAATTGGTTGCAATTATGGAATGTTGGATGCTAGCGGACAAAACACATGAGCAATTCCGTTAACGACTTTTCAGCTGGAAACTCAGTAACTATCAAATTTTCAGCTGCATGCAACACACAAAACCGCTGAACATCAAATTCAGATAATCTCTGCGCCATTCGTATTTCACTCCCCTGAGACGGTTACATTCAAATGAATGATTCTAACCCATATGATTAATATGATGATGGAATGATTTCACATCGCCCTATTACCAAAATAAAGTTGATACTTATGGAACAAACGATGAAGAAAAATGATCAGAGAACCACGTCTCATTCTGTTTGGGAACTCAAACGGAATGATTAGAGGACAAGATGTTTACTCTAACTGGATAAAGTCAAAAATAAAAATGTGACACCTAGTCGGGTCTCTCCAGTTTGACCTTACTAGACCTTATGAGGTAAGAAATTGAAAATCAAACATCTAAACTGAAAGATTTTCAACCTGAACTTGAGTGCGCGATGTTGAAAAACTCATAAACCTGGCATGCTCAATGAATTCAGTCTATAGAGAAATCAGACGACCTCTGCGACAAACAACAGGCAGACCACAACCGAAGGTAGACCAACATGTGTGACAAAAGCTGTCACAGGTTTCGATTTTTGATTAACTGATAAGTTTGGACCAAGACGAAAACGGGTCAACATCAACATACTCATTTATCCAAAACAATATCAAGAGTTGAATAGAGTTCGAAAGGATAAAGAGGTATAGAATGAGAGATCAGAGGGGTTAACAAGAAACGTTTGCTTGAGGGGATTTTAATGAAAGGTTGGTTTGGAATGATAAAAAAACGAGTTGGTCGGGAGAAAGATGATTAGAAGTCCAGCTTGACATTTTGGTGTAGTGGTTGGAGTGTCTTCCCTCTTCGCTCGAACTCATCGAATCCGAAGGGGTAATTGCAGAAGTCCTCGAAACAGTAACACACCCAGATTTCCGAGAACAAGTCGCCAATGAAGAGCTGAAAATTTGAAATTTGATTAAGCTCAGCTTCTTGATTATCGCCTACGAACCTGTTGACAGTCTCGATTGAAGTTGGTTTCCACAGAGAGTCTTATCATGTTGAAGTCCTCATCAGAGCCTCCAAACTTGGATGTTCGGTTGGAGACAAAGAATTCGGCGCTGCAGAAGTTCATTCCGTCAATAGACGCGACCATGTGTCCAGTAGCATCGGAGGAATAGCAAGATATCGGAAAGGATGTGGATCGAGAAATCCTCGACAGTGGAGTTTGAGACGTAGCTGCTTGTGATTCTGCATTGCGGTGCCCAATGTGGAAAGTAATAACAACGAACAAGACAAACGCAAGAACAGCAACGAAATGCCACCATTTTGGTACCGTCTGACATGCTGGTTTTTTAGGCATGTTGATGGCTGAGGTCATGGGTTTTCTGAAGAACAAGTGGTATTTATACTAACCACATCTTATCTTTTAAGGCCCCGCCCAGTTTTAGAACAGAGTTCAAGTCGGAAGAAAAGCTCTCTTGTTATTTTCATTGAAGCGAAAAATCAGAAGAAAGAGGAAGAATAAACGTAAGAATATCGTGGACTTTTATGGTGTCTCCTACCTGATTTATGAGCTCGCATTTGTGTGGAATTGTAGGATAAGGAGAAAAATGAGAACGAAGATCGAAAAGAGACATGTGTGTTTTGCAGTTTTACAGTAGTTTCCAAAAGTTCGAAGTCCAAAGTTGAACCAATGAAATCGGAACTTCGAATCGGGACTTTTATGCGAGTTCACTCTAATTTGCAAACCAATTATAATTTCCATGTCTGATTACACCACAGTGTCGGAATCATTTGCGCCACAAACATCACGCCAGGCTCACTCCAGTCGTCCAAAAACGCAATCAAAAACACTCTGCATTTTTTTTTGAATTACTTTTTCCTGAAAATTTGCTTGGTTCATAATCACGCTACCCAGAAGACTGGAAAGATTCCAAACTGTAAGGTTTCAGTTGATCTGAAAGCATTTTCCTTCTGGATCTTTTTTTTGCTCCCAAACAAGTTGAAAGATCTTTATCCACACTGACAACTTTTATTTACAGCTTTCGTTTTTAGGATGTCAACCGAAACTGGAAAAACTTCTGCTTGACCTCCTTCCGATGAATGAAAACAGAGAATTCCGTGCACTTTAAAAGGAGACATTTTGACGCAATTACGTTTTGATGTTTATCATGAATTATCAAAGTGATAAAGTTTTTGGTATCAGACACTCAAAACATGATTGTAAGCTTGTGAACATTTGGATCGCAGTTAAGAAGATACATATTCCTGGCAAAAAATCAAACCGCTAATTGCTCGAACCTCTGTTCAAAAACGTCTTCACATCCACTGAAATTTGTGTAGTATTCTAGATGGCGTAAATGTGAAACAAAAAAATTTTTTAAAGTGTGTTTCACAGGAATTGCACATTGCTTTTGATTGCGTTTTCAGTCGACGGCCACTGCTGCGGAACCATGGCGGTGGCGCATTTGGTTTCGACACTGGGGTGAAATCTGACATGAAAATGATGAATCTGCAGAGAAGGGTGAACTCGCATAGAAGTGCGAACTTCCGACTACCGTTGTCGCCCCCGATATCATGTTGGGCAAGATTTGAACAGAGAAAAAATAAAGAAATGAATGTCTACCTAACCAAGAAATAAATACTGCCACATCATCACATCACTTGCTCATCTCTTTCAGTAAGCTCAGAAAAATTTCCAGAAACAAATTACAGCTTCAGATCATCTCCGAAGACAGAAAAATGAAACCTACGAAGTACGTGACGGTCCTATTTGTTCAGGGTCAAACGAAGATCAATTCGAAATGATGAGTTTGCACTGACAAGGAAATGCCACGATGTATCCGACTCAGATTTTTTCAATTCTTTGGGAATAAATAGGCCATAGGTAGACTAGAATAACCGCCAAATACTAGCTGCCCTCTCCCAGGTTTACGGGTTATAAAACACTTTTTTTGAACTTTTCCAAAATTTTGGTATGCTCACTTTGGAAGCTCATAACTTGGTCAATTTTTGAGGTACAGTTTTGGTTCATAGTTCAAACGAAAGCTCGTTTGATGTTCTGCAAATAATATAATTGAACCATCTTTCCATCTCAAAAGCGAAGTTCGGGACATAACAAAATACACAAATTTCAATCCCCAACAAAATCAAAAAATGCCAATTTTTGAACATCGGGTATCGGGAGACTATGTTCATTCGATTGCATCTCCTGTATAATGCACATATACGTTTTCAAATATAGGTCGAGCCTTTGAGTTACGAGACTTATTTCAATTTTTTTGAAAATTTCATCAAAATCCATGTATCCCTTTACATGGATAAACCAACCATTATTGGTCGACAGATTCAGATGCTCTTTTACATGTCTACTTTATTGTTTTCATCCCGAATCCATCAATTCTGGGTTGTTTGCACTTCATGCGTGTGGTTGGAACAGACTTTTCAGAAATCAAAAAATCAACTATCCATGTATAGGGATATATGGATTTTGATGAAATTTTCAAAAAAATTGAAATAAGTCTCGTAACTCAAAGGCTCGACCTATATTTGAAAACGTATATGTGCATTATACAGGAGATGCAATCGAATGAACATAGTCTCCCGATACCCGATGTTCAAAAATTGGCATTTTTTGATTTTGTTGGGGATTGAAATTTGTGTATTTTGTTATGTCCCGAGCTTCGCTTTGAAGATGGAAAGATGATTCAATGTATTATTTGCAGAACATCAAACGAGCTTTCGTTTGAACTATGAGCCAAAACTGTACCTCAAAAATTGACCAAGTTATGAGCTTCCAAAGTGAGCATACCAAAATTTCGGAAAAGTTCAAAAAAATTGTTTTATAACCCATAAACCTGGGAGAGGGCAGCTAGTATTTGGCGGTTATTCTAGTCTACCTATGGCCTATTTATTCCCAGAGAATTAACAAAATCTGAGTCGGATACATCGTGGCATTTCCTTGTGAGATAAAATACATTTAAAAAATTATGGTACTTTTAGAAATCTGCACTATAACAGCAAAGTTTGAGTGTGTTTTTTTTTGTAGATCGACAACCGATTCCAGCGAATTCCCTAGTGGGCGGAATTCTCACTTCTCACTGGAAAATTGAGTTTTGTTGCCTTTGTATTTTGATTCTTCATTCACCCAAAAATTTCTCTAATAAGACCCTTGAGTTTTGTGTGCAAGTTGAAAAAGCACAAGCACATTGTCAACGAGATTATTTATCTACAGTAACCATGATCAATAAATCTTCGACATAAACGTTTTACTGTCAATTAAAGTTCACTTTATTGTCGCATGTTTGCTAAAATAGTTATGTGCAGTCAACATGTAGTTATTCTTACTTGTTGTTGTCTTCTAATAAAACTTGCACTTTCTTTTTGTGAAATCTGGCGAGACAAGCGTACATCTGTTACCCAACTTTTTCACTTGGACCATCCTAATCCTCAAGTTGGACTAACAGTATCAAAAGTACAGCATTCTGTATTATGAAATGAGCAAAATAATCAAAATCGTCAGCCAGACTCAAATAACCACTTTCTTCCGTTCCCATCCTAAAAAACAACAAAACGTGTTTCAGGTTCTTTTTGACTAGTGAGTTCAGTCATCTTCTACACTTTCCTTCAGAAAAATTTTTTCCTCTTTTGTATTGTAAATTATTGCAGAAAGGAGAGAAGAAGGCTTGGCTTCTTCTTCTATTTTTGAAGGATAGTCAGCATCGGTTCAAATATTTGAAAGCCTATCTTATCCTGTCTCATATTTTTTTCATTCGCGATAACCTTCACTGTGCGATCGTGATCCCCGCTGTTGCTGTTAGGACCACCCCGGCTTCCCGCCAACTTGCACTAGTGTTATTCTTCATTTGAAACTTGTTCACACTTCCGAACATTTGTCGTTTTCGTATTTTCTTCTAGACAAACAAATGGACGGTTCGATTTGAATTGATGAAGAGATCATTGAGAGAAAAGAGATAGCCATTAGATCCCCCGGTCTAATTGCTCATAAAGAGAGCGTGGCGGTGACTAGGCTATAGGAAAGCGCCGCCAATAAGAAGTTTGAGTCATTGATAGTTCCCGTCATTCCTTCTCTGTCCAGTTGCTCTCTCAGTTTTGAATTCAAATTTTCTTCTTTTCTAGAGAAAATCAACGTTTTTATGTTACGTCAAAAGATCAAATATTCCATATATTCATTTTACTTGAGAGTTGATTACGATCACTACGAAATTTGAATTTCGTAGTGATTGTCATAGTTGTTCCATAGAATTTTCTAGTTTTTCGAGTCTGTACACATTGCTTTCCGATTTTACCTATAGATAATTCGCTTTAATATTGAATATCCATCTCTAATTTAATTAGGATGTCCGCTTTCGTTTTCCACAAAGAAAGTAAATGATCTTCCCGCTCCCGAAATTGATCCCTTCTATCAGTTATAACTCATTTTCTTCATTTGACTAGATCCTTTTTTATCGTGATTTAGATGCAAACACTTCAAGCTTTTTATCTAATCAAGATTTTCAGGTTAAAAATGTCATCAAAGTCTTCCAACGCCACTGCCGCTGTCGTCGCCGCCGCCGCCGCCGCCGCCGCCGCCGCCACAGTCGCCGGCACCACTACTGTCGCTACCAAGAGAGACCCCAAGATGGACTCTTCGAAGGACGAGAAACTGGAGAAGTTTGTGGCTCGTCAGCACGAGAAGTTGGGTGCAAGACGTCAGACGGTATGTTTTGTTGATATCAGAGAAAAGTTTCGGAACCCCCTGTTTGCAGATCCTAATCGAAATGTAACCACAAAAACCGCATAATGCTAAGATGAGAAAATTGAAAGTGGAAAAGAAGAAGAAGAGCACGGTTGCGCATTTGGGCGGCAAGACATTGCCAACGTCTGGGTTCACCTCCCTCAACTTTAGGAACCGAACTGCCACCTGGTGGAAAAATGGTGGCATGTCCGAGAGAGGTAAGAACAAGTAATTATCTAGTGTGAGGAGATGAAAACTGTAAAAATAGTACTGCTCTCTCGGACATGCCACCAACAAGCAAGCTTTTTTTTGATGATCTTTGAAAATGTTCTGAAAACTTGCTGCCTAGTACTTTTTGACATGCTGAAAACGATGAGAAATGATCGGCCCCAAACTCACCAGAAGCTTAAAATCAGGTCTGAAAGTTTCAGCCAAATTTAACACGAATTTCAAAAATTTAGTTTCTTGAAAATCTCAACTTTTTATAATCTGTAGAGGCACGGAAGCTAATTTTTCTCTCGTCGTTCTCTACGTGTTTTGAAAAGTACTAGCGAGTAAGACTCCAGAAAATTCTCAAAGATTATCTAAAAAAACCTTGCGTGTGAGAACATTTTTGAAAATGCCAAAATTTATCTGATAGTAAGTCTTCCTTCTGTGGTAATTCAAGTTTTATCAGTTTTTATCCCCATACCTTTCTAATGATGTTTTTCAATCTGTAACTTCTTCTCGAGTTTAATTATTTCGGTTGTATTCATCCTCCCCCGTTTCTCTCTCTCTCTCTCTCTCTCTCTCTCTTCCTCCCTTTCCCCCCCCCCCCCCCCTCTATCTTTTCTCT
>LR545904.1:53683-93422 GCA_900536305.3 Caenorhabditis sp. 40 LS-2015 | reverse complement strand
CCCCCTTTCCCCCCCCCCCCCTTTCGGTATCTTACTCTTAATCTCACCAAATATGCTCTTGTTTCACTTTGTCATCGACATCCATATGCTCACCATTGTGTTTTTAATTGGTTGAGAATGAACACTCTTGGCTACTATTTCTTTGAAAAGTGATGCTTTCAACTCGAAGGCGTCGTTTATGATTGAACAACTGTGGTTGGGAGGATCGCCCAGAAAATGAGAATTACTCACTGAAAAAAAAGTCAGTGGAGAATTTAAAATCGTGATAATCAGGAGGAAAAGTAAAAAGTAACTCTAGCAAAGACGAGAGAAAATAAAATTAGAATACATCTACGTGTTTCAAGACGACCATGTGCACCGAATTTTCTGAGGAGGCATAAAAAGGGGATTAAAGTAAGATGAAACAGATATCACATAGCAACAAGAATAAAGACGAAAAAAAGTGAATATGCGGGAAAAGAGCCTCGTCGAGCAACTATGAAACAAAGATTGATTTTCGAATTGTCGCCAAAATTTTCTTGCTGACTTCGCAAAGCCATTTCTGAACATTCTGGAAGGTTCTTGATTTGTCGGAAATGATTCTGAAACTACAAGAATCCTAAGTATGCTCTTATGAAAAGTTGGACTCCTCTCGCCAATACAGGCCTTCTATAAATTTCTCGTTCACTGAAGCTACCGTAATCCTACATATGACTTTCCAAACGTATGCCATTGAAGCGATGGGATGATCATGAGTAATATTCAGATACGGGCCGCTATGAAACAAGTTATTCAAGGAATAACGCACAATGGACGGACACAATAAATGTGAGACCTCCCATTAATTTTGAGTAGTCAAATCGGAAACTTCATTGATCGCCATTTTTTTCCCATTCGAGAATATTGACTCGTCTGAAACTGGATTCTGTGATTCGTGCCCCTCGTGAACGTCTAAATGCAGCATCAACCAACTGAATGACAATGACGTCACTTTTTGAGTACATTTTGAATCGTGTCTTATAGCGAGAGAATGCCTGCTCAAAATATTTTTTTTGCTATCTCATTTTTCTTCATCTTCCCCCTGAAGCTTTCTCGATTAAAGACTCAACACCCAGTGAAGGTATAGAAACTGCGAGAAACGCACTAATCCCCTGGTTTCGATGGAAACAAGAGCTCCTGTGACCTCACAAGGACACAAAGGCAGTGCTTGTTGAAATGTGTGAGGATTTGTTTAACCCTCCTCTTCCAGTTTTTTTTTTCCCTTTCCGATTTCATCCCGCCTCATAATCCGGCACCAGCACATCTCCCAAAACCTTCCACTCTCTTTCAACAAAAATTAACTCGACACATATCTCTCCAACATATCTTAATGGTCTGAATCTTTGTGGATGTAAGTGATGTCATAATGTTTCAAACCACTCTCTTTTGTCGTTTTCTATCCATCTCATCACCTCAGTGGCACATCGAACAACCAGTGCCAGCGAAGATGGAGACCAAGATGCCTATCGAGCCCCCCCCCCCCCCCTCTCTCTCCTTTTTGTTTCCAATTAGCCACCCGTTTTGTCTTGTTTTGACCATTATACCATATGCTGCTCACCTGCCCTTCTCGGCTTCTTTTTACTTTCGTAATCCTCTATTTTTAATTTGTATCTTATACGGTAAAAGGGTAATTATAGGCTCAACGGCGCACCTCGACGTTGCCGGTTCTGCTTACGCCTATCCGATTCATTTGAATACAAATTGACCATTGCCGATTGATTTCCAAAACCTCGTCCTTCTTTTCTATTTCATCCTATTTCAGATTTTCTACGTGTTTTTTTCAAACTTCAATTTTCAGATTACCTCCAATGTCTGCCTCGTCTGCAATTTCTACCTCGTCGTCCACCGACTCCTCTCTCTTGGCTCTGGCATCCAATGTCCAAGGTTAGTGGTCCTAAATCCAAATACAATGTAAAACTGATTTTGAATTGTATTTGCTCCAGCTGGTCAACAACCCCATCCATTCCTTCCCTACGATGAAAACAACCTCAACGAAGCAAGCGGGTGTGTCGGAATATACCATACCCATTGGTATGTTCTCCCATTCAACGAGGTCGTCGAGACAAATGTCGAGCCCAAAATCACGTTCACTACTGTTGGACGCGAAAAATCGGGGCTCTTGGAGTGGATAGATCTCACAGACTGTCGATATATGTGAGTCGCAACTTTTGTGAAAGAGTGAATCACAAATTGGTTTTCATTCTTATTCACGGTGCGCGATGCTCAGATTTGATATCTTTTCTTTTTCAGCACCCCGTCGATCTTCAAGTTCCAGCTCAAAGGGCTCAAAGACGAAGCTCAATACAGTGTTGGGCTCCGTTTCAACACGTCCGTCAGCTTCACAGGAGACATCAGAACTTGCGAGCTGAAGGGGTTTCGAAGAAACCAAGACTTCAGTTCTCTCCAGCTGAGAAAGGGGTTTTATACAGGGAAAAGTCTCAACAATGAGGTCCTCAATTTCAATGATATCGTCATTGGAGGATGCTGGACGGTACTCGAGGGAGCACAGATTCCCAACGTCGTGAGTTGAAACAATGGATTATTATGGAACCAGTGAGATTAAAGCACACTTGCAGGTACTTCTCGAACCGGAGAGACTTTGGATTCCCGTGGTGTCTGTCTACGAAATGAAGGGTAATGAAATCCTCCGTACTGTTGAATTCAAAAGCAATATGAGAATCGCCGCGACTCAAAATCAGAAGGTAAGTGATTTCATAAAAAACTGAAACCGGTTAGTTGCCTCTATTGAACATTTTCCTTCAAGATGACAACATTAGTTTCAGCGAGAAATGACTTGAAAAGGTCAACGAGTAAACACGCTCTTGAATCTCTCCCATTTTAAAGCTCATTATCACAGCTTGAACGTTTCAGGCCCCCACGGCTCCATGTCAAATGAGAGAAGTGCCATCATCAACCAACAGTGCCGGATTCTAAACAATTATTGCTTTTTCACCTCTGTCAACTCTCGAAGCAGCACCCATCTTAAATGTCCTTCAATTATTCCCCAACCCCATTTTTTTCACATTTATTGCCTTCCCACGCTTAGACCATCTATGATGACCCCATTACATCTTCATTCGTAAGCTTCCATTCGTTCCCTTGCTCTCTCTTTTTCCCCCGAAAAAAAAACACTTCTCACCCACCACTTTTAGGTATACTTTCTGCAAAAACTGTAGCTAATTTAATTTTCGAAAAAGTTTTTAACAATATTATCTCATTCAGTATTCCATGATGATGTATTGTATTGATGCACGTAGACCATCATTTGCAACACTTTCCAATCATTTTTCCCTTTCTGTGGCTATATTTTGCTCTAGTTTTTTTCCGTTGTTTGAGAATAAAAATTGAATCCAAGAACAAGAAGTATACTTTCAAGACTTGCAGCATGGTTTCGGCCCTCCCCGAAACCATAAACGTTTTTATGGGAGGAATACAGAAACCCTTTGTCGCGCTTGCACCGAGACGAGCGACTTCAAACTTTTTCAAATGCTACTCGCGATCCAATTTTATTTTCCAACACCGCGATAGTGTCCTTTCGATATTTCATTCCACCATGCTATCATCTTCTTTTTCTTCTTTTGCATAAAACTTCCGATTTCTCGGTCTATTTTGAAATTGTCAGGTTGTGTTGCAACGATGGCCCCTCATCACACCATGAACAAGGAAGCGGTTTCGCCAAAAGCCCCAGTCAAAGGATTCTTGGTGGACATCACCGGAGTGCTCTACAACGGAAAGGCTGGTGCTGATGGAATCGCTATCGAAAACTCAGCGGAGGCGATTGCTCAGTGAGTTATAAGATTAAGATGTGTTACACATAGGTTTTGAGCAACATTGGTAGTTTCGCTTACTTGGTAATATTCATTCAGCATCTACGAACACTCAAAAGTCAAGTTCCTTTCAAACACCAAAGGAAAACGGAATGTCGAAGTTGCTGCTCGTCTTGAGCGTCTCGGTATCAAGTGAGTTTGTGATCTACGGCTTTCGTAACAAAAAAAACCGCAAACAATCTGAAAACCGAAAACCAATTTCACAATTTATTTCTCCAGGGTCCGTGCGGAGGACATCATAACTCCGGCCCCAGTGGTTGCTGCATACTGCAAGGAAAATGGACTCCGTCCACATCTCTTTGTCAGAAACGGTGAGAGTTTTCCTTCGACAATCCTATCACATTTTCATTATTTCAGAAGTCCTCCCGGAATTCGCTGACATTGATACCACTACTCCAAACTGTGTTGTTGTGGGGGAAGTTGAGCAAGGTTTTACATACGAGAGAATCAATGAAGCGTTCCGCATCCTTCTCAACATGCCGAAGCCACTGCTCATCACAATGGGAACTGGGTAAGAGGAAAGTCAAAGATGTTGATTTCATTGAATAACTTTCAGGAAATACTTCCAAAGAGTGGATGGTCCGTGCATTGATGTGGGTGCGTTTGGCGCTGCTCTCAAGTTCGCAACCGATTGTGAGATCATAAACATTGGAAAGCCTTCACCATTCTACTTCGAGCAAGGTGTTGCAGCACTTGGACTGAAGCCCGATGAGGTTTGTCATATTAGAATGCGAGTGCTATCAGAAAACAGATTCTGCACACATCTGACCAAATTGCTTTTTGCTGTAATGAACGACAATGGTCGCCTTTCGACGGAAACTGAAATAACGGTCAATGAAAAAACTGAAAGTGGACAGATACAAAAATACTGTTGTTTTTTCTTTGACCGTTGTTTCAACCTTGAATCTACTTCAGCTCTGACCCTCCAAACCGGTGAAATTTTTCAGATTGTCATGATCGGAGACGACATTGCATCGGATGTCGGAGGAGCTCAGACTTGTGGCATCCGAGGAATCCAAGTGAAGACTGGAAAGTTCCGCAAGGAATTCCTTGACAGAGGAATTGTCCCGGATTTGGTTGCAGACGATTTGTACCAGGCGGTCATGAAGATCTCGCAGAACGATTTCATGTTGTGATTGTTTAACGAAATTTTCGTGAAGTTTATTTCAATTTTCTTAACAATGTTTAAAATAAAATACTTCCAGTTGAAGTGTTTTTCTTGATATTGAATGCTCAGGTGTGGAGATGAAATAATGAAGCCCCCTAATACCAAGTTGACCATCGTTCAAACGAGCCAACGTGGTAAAAAAACTTCTGCATTGAAGGATTCATCACCACTGTAGTCCTCCAGCAATGGTTGCCCTTTTGATTGCAGCCAAATGGTTGAAATCACCTTTCGGCCTGCATTGATCGGGCATCCTCCATGCTCTGAGTACGCTTCCTGAAAACTGCAAAATTAAACCCAGTTGCGGTACTAACTAAAACTCACTAATTCTCCATTCCTTCTACAGTTGAACCACAAAAAGGCATCACCAGCCTCTGGTCTAACAACAGCTCCCAACGAGGGAAAAAGCGTTCCGCCACCGGAAATTGGCTTGTGAAGAACCATGATAAAGGTAGCCATTCTATTTCCGTTCTCGTCTAAGAACTCCTCTCGGTTCTGTTCCGTTTCTGGGAAATCAAAATAGTCGTAGTGTACCGCGAAGTGTCCACCTTTCACGTAGGAGAGAGCCTGTAAACAAGAAAGTTGATAGAAGAAGGACTACATAAAAAACGATGAAAAGTGTTTACCAGAATTTCCTCTGTGATGGTAAAATCAACAGAAGTGATCAACCTGGATGCAGTATTTACAAGATTCTGAGTGGCTTTGGATTCATGAACAGGAGTGTAGGTTCCATTGGCTTGGCGGATACTCGAAATAGAGTCCCGTCCTTGTTTATCAATGATCTTCTAAATTATCATTTAGAGGTCATCATGATTCATGAAAATCAGCAACTTACCTGTGGTTCCAAACTTTGTCCCTCGATAAGATTGAGGTAGTCATTCACTTGTACTTCAGTGAATATGCCTCGGTAGATAACCAAAGGTGGCGTCCATGAAACAACTTCTACTCGGACATTCTCAAAGTTGACATTGAATGTGTAACAGAGGGATTCTGAAAGCAATCCGTGTCACATTCAGAACTTTGCTTTGGGATATTATTAATCCAATGAGACTCTTTATATCGATTCCTATCATCTTCTCGGTTCTCACCATCAGCTCACCATTTCAGCCACTAAACTGTATTAGTACCGAAGTGTTACCCTCGGATTCGAGTGACTATGGGGGCAAAAATTCGACCACCTAAATCTGAGAACTTTCACGAAGGGAATTTTTGAAGAAATTTTTTTTTCTCGAGTTATGATGAATTTTCAAAATTGCGAAAAAAAAAGTTGAAAATGACCGTATTTTGGTAATTTTTCGAGTTTTCAAAAAAAAGTAAAGTGGTGAATGGAAGAACTTTTTTGTTCTTATTTTTTGTCGTTGACGTGTTTTTGATAGCATACCTCTGAATGTATGAAATTTTGAGTTAAACACGAAGTCGAAAAAAACCGCTTGTCAGAATTGTCTCAAACTACTTCCAAAACGTTGCTGACAAAAAATAAAGAGTAGTGACACAACGTTTATAGTGCCTTCCAAGACGTTTTCGAGAGATAAATGTCGATGTATGGTTAAAATTAGCGTTTTTTCAATTTTTTTTCAGTTTTGTACGGGTAATATTTTTCAATCCTAGGTATTTGGATAGATAGTTGTTTTCTCGCAGTGCCTGTTGATGAGTTCTTCCAAATTCTTGCGTTTATCGAAGTTGAATTTATGTTTTTGGCACCCTCCAGTCATCATCCAAAAGTTCATCAGAATCGAAAAACCCAAAAAAATTTTTGTTTCTCAGAGTCTTCAATTTGGTCTTATTTTATTGCTTTTAATCTAATTCAACTATTCATCTATGAATTACTTCAAAAAAACCAAAAAAAACGGACAAAAAATGGAATGAGAGTTTCTGAACTGACGAAGTGCATGTACTTCATTAATATTCTTATTTTCTACTAAATTTTGATGTTTTTTGAAGTAATTCATAGCTGAATTATTGAATTAGATCAAAAGCACTAAAATAAGACTAAATTGAAGACTCTGAGATACAGAAATTTTTTTGGGTTTTTCTTCTGATGAACTTTTGGATGATGACTGGAGGGTGCCAAAAACATAAATTCAACTTCGATAAACGCAAGAATTTGGAAGAACTCATCAACAGGCACTGCGAGAAAACAACTATCTATCCAAATACCTAGGATTGAAAAATATTACCCGTACAAAACTGAAAAAAAGTTGAAAAAACGCTAATTTTAACCATACATCGACATTTATCTCTCGAAAACGTCTTGGAAGGCACTATAAACGTTGTGTCACTACTTTTTATTTTTTGTCAGCAATGTTTTGGAAGTAGTTTGAGACAATTCTGACAAGCGGTTTTTTCGACTTCGTGTTTAACTCAAAATTTCATACATTCAGAGGTATGCTATCAAAAACACGTCAACGACAAAAAATAAGAACAAAAAAAGTTCTTCCATTCACCATTTTACTTTTTTTGAAAACTCGAAAAATTACCAAAATACGGTCATTTTCAACTTTTTTTTTTCGCAATTTTGAAAATTCATCATAACTCGAGAAAAAAAAATGTCTTCAAAAATTACCTTCGTGAAAGTTCTCAGATTTAGGTGGTCGAATTTTTGCCCCCATAGTCACTCGAATCCGAGGGTAACACTTCGGTACTAATACAGTTAAGCTCAAACCTTACGATCACCGGTTGAAAAACCATGAGATTTCAGAAATGGTTTTCTATTTTCAACCTATTTTTCAGTAAACCACTCTAAATACTAACCAGAATATGCCCAAGTTATATCCAGCTCTGGATTATCACACATTTCTCTCTCATGATCATCCCAATACTCGTCTCCATCAAATTTTGTTAACTTCTCGTGAGCAGTCGTTTTCACTTGCTCCATTTGGGAATTGTAGAAGACAGTGATTAAAATCATCATCGCTACATGAACGAAAAAATGAACATAGATTATTTTCATTTTTGCTGAAAGTTTCTATGTTTTCACAGTGAAAGTTGAAGGAAATTGAATGACAACTGGAAAAGAGTCCAAAAAAATAATTTGAAAGGAAAACTGGAAAATGAATCTGGTTCCCGTTTTGAGTGTCGACGAAGGGGCGGCTCAAATCCCAGCATTCATTTTATTAGGCTATTTGAACAGAGAAGCGGTGAAGAAGACAACAGAAGGAAATGAGGCTAAATGGATAATGGTTTTCGGAACCGTCACAGTCAGTGAGATTGAACACACCCTATTGAAATCTGAAAAGCATGTTGAGTTGTGCTGTTTGGTTGCAGAAAAATGACGTTGACAAGTGTACAAAAAATAAAAGCTTTCTTAAAGAGTGATAAAATAATGGCAACCGAAAAAGTAACAGTGTGTAATCAAGCCAAATGTAAAATAAATTTCAGAATGTGACAAACTGGATATGACAAAAATACACTAATCTGCTCTAACCTATCTCACTTTTAGTTCGTTTTCAATCGGATTTTCTTCATTTCGACGCATTTTTTCCAAGTATATAAATTTGTGTTTTATAGAGTTGCTTTGAAAATTTCCACCTCATGTTTTTCAGAACAGTACTTTGAAATTAGAGAGATGATGAGTGTCCACCACACGCCACCAGCTGCTCATCAAGTGTTCACATCTTGGCAAACTTCAATCTCCATTCATCCCGATGTCTGATCTAAATTCTTCATCTTCAAAAATGTAAATCTTAAAAGTGGTGACTTCACCAAAAGAGCCAACTCTTCAAGTGCTTCATTTCACTATATTCGAACTGATCTTTTTATCCCTTTATTCGCCAAGAGCAAATTTCGTGTAGGTCGGTGACACATAAAACTGTTTGAAAGTTCACAAAAAAGGAAATATTCGCATTCAAACTCTGAAATCTACCACGGATTAGGAAGACCCCACAGACATGTCTTCACTTCGAAGGTTTCATTTGATGACATTTAGCAGAGTATTCAATTTTTTTTTTTGATTTGTTTCAACAGAGAGACATCGGGGTCGAGGTGTCTTTTTTTTGGTACTGACCATGGAAGCCGGACAAATTTGTACCATTGTTTCATCCCGGCACTGTCAAGTATTGAACTAGATTTTCCAGCACACCCTCCATGTAGTTACTCTGATGTTCTTTCTGACAAATTTCACCTCACAAACTTTTGAAAACGGTGCATAGTTCCATAGACACTTCCAGAAGTTTTTATCGTTTGAAGGCTTCCCTAAATTGAAGATTCATAAATCGGGAAGCCGCACAATCTTATTGAATACAGCCAGCCCTTTTTTTGATAATCATTTCATCTATTTCCGTTGGGGGAAGCCATTATTAAATGGGAGCAGACGATGGGAAGATGGAGAAGAAGTTTATTGTTTCAATAGAAAATTGAACAGATTTTGGAGACGTTTTGATGTTATCTATTCAATCATTTCCCTTTATACTCTTGCTTTGAAACAACTGAAATCAGGTTTGCTCATTGATATTTTTCATATCTTTCATATTTCTTGTTTTCTTCTTCGATCTAAAGTTAAATTTTGAATCTATTATTTTAAAGTTTCAATCTCGTCCTTGTCATTCCCGTGAATAGTTCTCAAGCTTAACAAGAGCTTGATTTGTTTCTCTAACCAGGAAGTACTTTCTATAGCGGATGTCCCTAAATTTCTATTTTGGTATTTTCATTTGTCTGAAAGTGAGTCAAAACTATTGATGCCAGTGTGAACTTATGATGAGCAATTTACGCATGGAAAATCTTTAATTCAAGTTTTCTGGTTATGTTTCCACTTCGACACTTTTTCTCATTAAAATTGCTGACGATCACAAGTTCTGTTAGTTTGACTGAAATTCTTCTACGCTTGAAAGTGTATTCATTTGCTTTTTATCATCATATTTTCCCCCGAACTTCTATTTTCAGCTATTATGAATTTCTGAGGTGAGTGAAACTTTAGTTTATCGGTATCACGAGAGTCAACACAATGTAAGGTGAAAGTGTCAAATTTCTGCAATCAGGAGTTCACTAATCAAAATTATATTCACACCCAAAGTTTTATGATAGTAAGCATTGCTCTCTCCTTCTTAATCCCTTGATAGTTGAATGTATCTACTTTCTCCTATTACTTTTGTTATCACACATCCTTTCTCGTTTTCTTTTCTGGCCATCAGCGTATTTGTAATTGTCGGTAAACTATTCAATTTCCATGTATAGCTGAAAACAAACGGA
Organism: Caenorhabditis sp. 40 LS-2015; assembly: GCA_900536305.3. NCBI lineage: Eukaryota > Metazoa > Nematoda > Chromadorea > Rhabditida > Rhabditidae > Caenorhabditis > Caenorhabditis tribulationis. The sequence goes on along the minus strand of LR545904.1, from coordinate 83,228 downwards.
ACTACCAGGTGCATGCAGTATGAATAGAAAACCAAAACTAACCGCAATGCTGACACAAAAAAGCGACGAAGGCGCTCACCCAAATCATGTAAGTATCCACCGGAAATTAAAATCATGCTCGGTTTCTGCCATTCTCATGATGAACAACTTACAGTACGGAGCTGTATATATACATACACTTGGACTGTTTTCAGTTAGAGACGAGATTTCTACATACTACCCTACGTTTTTTGAGAATTGTGTGAATGTGTTGAGCAGCCTTGAATATTCATTATGTTTCAATTTAGAAACTTTTTGATATCTTGATTTTCCCAAATTTCTGAGAATTTAGGAATGAAAAACTTCAAATTTGACGCCTTTTGTATTTTCCTTTTTCCAGCGCGAACAGAGAAAAGTGTCTCGAGCGAATTCTGCTGTTTCGCTTCCAGTGGACAAACAACTGCGAGCTATGGGTGACAAAACACCATACCAGAACATGATCGACTTTTTGGAAACAGCAGAATTCATCAAAGGAGTATGTCCCAGTTTGAAATTATAAGTTTATAGAGAAAGTGTCTTTCAGGCAGCACTTGGACATCGCTTCGGATTCTATCGACTTTGCAAACCGCTCGGATCTGGTAACTTCTCAAAAGTCAAGCTTGGATCTCATTTGTTGAGTAGAGAAAAAGTGGCTGTCAAGATTATGGACAAGGGTAAAATGGATGAAAAAGCCAAGAGGCTGTTGAGACGAGAGATCGACTCCATGGAGAAGATGAATCATCCGAACATCATCAAACTATTCGAGTGTGCCGAGGATGTGACGCGTATGTATTTGGTGCTGGAGTACGCGAGTGGAGGAGAACTCTATACTCACATTATCGAACAAGGAAAGTTGAGTGAGACGGATGCCAAACCGTTGTACGCTCAAATTGTGTCTGCTGTGTCTCATATGGTGAGTGAAAAGAATGAAGGAAAGTTCGGATTTTGTGTTTTGGGTGTCCTTTTTGATAGAGTAGAAACGTGAATGGGGTCTACTTTCAGCACTCCCGAAATCTGGTGCATAGAGACATCAAGGCTGAGAACATTATGTTCAGCAACCCGAAAACCGTGAAAGTCGGTGACTTCGGGTTCTCATGCATATCGGAAGAAGACCAACTTCTGCAGACATTCTGTGGAAGTCCACCGTATGCAGCGCCAGAGTTGTTCAGGTACTTTTGAACGCTTTTATTCAACTTCGAATTTTCACAGAGATAAATCCTACTCTGGACCGCTTGTCGACGTATGGGCCCTGGGATGTCTTCTGTACTTCATGCTGGTCGGATCAACACCATTCAAGGGAGAAACGGTTTCGGCAATGAAAAAAGAGATCTTGGCGGAAAACTATCAAATTCCGGAGGAGCTCTCTGCGATGGCTGGGATACTGATCAATGGAATGTTGAGATTGGATGTTGAGAAGAGAGCTGACATTTTGTGGGTAAAGAAGAACATCTGGATGAGAGACTGTCGCTTCACCAAAAGCTACTTGAATATTGAGACTCACGTGGATGAGGAGGATCAGGAGGAGAAGAAGGTGGTGAATGAGAAGGTAAGTTGGAGTAAATCTGTAGAATTTTATATACCCTGCAAAATTCTCATCTTTTTTCTTTCAAATTGTGAATTATTTCTGACATTTTGCAGGTGTGGGAGCGGATGAACAATATTGGCATTAGCGAGGATAAGGTCATAGAGAATCTGGAAAAAGGACCTCGAGATGCCATCATTGGAACATACCGCATCGTCCAATACCAGGTCCACCAGGAAATAAAGGTTGGTTAACACAATTTTTCTTTTGATCTGTTCATTCTCATCCTACAGAAAGCCAAAGAACAACCCACCGAGAAACCAAAGCTACCCACAGAGTCATCAAATCAAAGCAATGCTCCGAAGGCTAAGGTTCAAAGCAAGACATGTTCCATCATGTGAAAGTAACTATTTCCAAAACATTTCTACTTTATTTTATTTTTGACTCTGTTATTACGTTCAATTATCCCCCAGTGTTGATTTATAGATTATCATCGCTTTTGTGAGAATAATTTTCAACCATCATGAACATATTTATTTGGTATCGTTCATGGAAATGCAAAAACATCAGGAGCACACACAGTTAAAAAACATGCTAGTAAAAGTATGAAGTGTGGCCTCTCCCTTCTTTCTATTATAACGGGAGGTGATTACAAATGAAACAGAGAACTAGGTTCCTATTAAAAACAGAACGTTTGATTCTAAAACTGGGAACAAAAAAATGTCTTCTAAGAAAAAAACCGATAGCAGGAGGATTGAATAACGGGGTGCGATAAGGAAAAAGGCAAGATTCTATGAGAAAACTGAAACCGGGATGAGGATATTAGCCGTTCCAGTTATTGTTTTCTGCTTGGGCCAAAATCCTTGTCCTCGTGCGGATCCTTGCTAGTTGATTGTTCCGATGTGGAACTGTTGTTTGAATCTCTCAGGATTCTCTCTTGTGGTGGTTCTCTCGGAAACTCGCGCGGCTGATCAGCTTCTGAAAACGATACAAATTACATCCAAACGTTGCCAATGTTGTTTGGCTTCGTTGTTCTCTTTTCAACGTTTCATAACAACTACACTTTTCTCGTAGAACTCGGACTCCACTCACCAGCACGGAATTGTCCATTCTCCAACTCTATTTGCTCGAAATGTTGTCTCAGAAACAAGGTTGGAGACGGAGATTGCGGAGTATCGACGATATACTGAACGCCTGAAATCAATTTAATGAAAATTCATCAAGTTAAGAAATCACTCACGTCGGACTGATCTCTGTCGGGCAAATCTGCTCATGTCCGGAGAGCTATATGGAGATCTTCTGGAAATTGGCGATCTCGATCTAGATCTGGAATTCACTCTGCGTTCCGGACGGCGCATCTCTAAAATTGTGAAGTTAAGGTGGTGTAGAAACATGCGAACAACTTTACCTCTACGCGTAAATGGTCGGCGCTGGATTCTCGACACAGGGTTTGCGGTCGATGTCGATGGAGCACAGGAGATCGAAGCCTCCTCTCGATCATCTGGACTTGGAGTCTCATTGGAGACTGATGAAGAACTCAAAGGGAGAGCGGAAGAAGAGGACGCCTGTGAGGATTGACGGCTGACTGAAAAGTAAATTGAATAGTTTCGCAAATCGTTACCATTCGTCTCCACTAACCTTCAGCACTAACCATCGACTTCAGTGGGTTGAAGGAATCTGGGCGCGGCGGTGTACTTTTTTCTGATTCAGTCCTATCAGCAAATCTCACAAATCGTCTTCTGCGAGGCGGAGTAAGTGGAGATCTGGATCTTGGCGATCTGGATCTGGATCTGTTGCCGGATCTGCGCGATCTTGCTCTCGACCTCATTCTGCGCTCCGGACGTCGCGATGCTGAAAATTCCGAAGATGAGGCAGTGTGACAGCATGAAACCAATCTTACCTTTGCGAGCAGACGGACGGCTCGGACCTGGCTCGACGCTGTCTGGTGGCGATAGCCAACGGGAAACCGTATCATTCTGCTGATAATATGGAGTTGGACTTGGAGTCTTATTCTCATTCGGATTTTGAGTCTCATTCTCATCTGGACTCGGAGTCGCAACTGGGACTGGACTTGGAGTGTTAAATTGCTCTGATGGTGTTCTCAAGGTGTGGGTAGACGATGTACTCGAAGAATGTGAGGAATTTCGGAGACCATCTGCAAGAGAAAAAAGTTGGAAAAGCCATAGTAGTTGCATTTTTTGCAGATTGGTCTGAAACCTGTGACGAAAACTTTTCCTACTCACCATGTTCGTCGTTCGGCGAATTCGATGACCGAGGAGTCTCTGGACGTGGTGGTGTACTTGATTCCGATTCTGCATCGAATCGGCGGCCGTCGGAGCTCATCCTGAAGATAATGTCATTGAGAGAATAGTGACGAGTGGCGATAAGATGGAGAAGTATTATGACATTTCAGACGTAACGAAAAAAGAAGGCAGAATAAACCAGTCAGGCACGACTAGACACACCAGTACCGAACAACAGTGTCTTCTTAGCTATTGATTTACTTTTAACTATCTACGTTTTCTCAAGGAAAAAAAGAAGCGAGTGAAGCGCTGACAGTTATATGAAACTAATTTTTGAAAAATTCCAAATACCCAAAGCATCAAACTGGAATGAGACAGAACATGACGCAAAATGAGAGAAAACAACCGAGTGAGAAGAAACAAAATGAGAGTGGTCGCCACTTCAAAACACCGATTTTCGCGCGACAACGGACCAATAAAGAGGACCATACAAGTGCGCTCTATTGCAAGGGGCGGTGCGGAATCGCACAGTGAGTGTAGTCACCTCCCGTTATGAGAATGTTTTGTAGGATTGGGTATCCGGTCCCTGGGAAACCCAATCAATATTCGTTTTCCCACCGACGTGAATCATTTTGTTGTCGAAGGATAAATGGACTGTCGTACTGTTTTTTTTCTTCTTTCGAATATTTTTTTAAAGCTTGAGGAAAGTGCTTGCGACTTTTACTAAGATATCGTTTCGGGACCTATTTGTAAGATTGCTTTACAATATGTATAAGATTACTTTACTGGACTATTGAAGTTGCGAGGGATACGAAAGAGCAGATAACAGTGACGTCACGTATAGAATCGTTCTAAGCTTGAGGTAGTAACTAGTACTCGTTTCATGAGTACAATATTGTAATCCTGTGCCAACTTTTTTCTGATTCAAATTACACTAATTTCCAACAAAGATTGTTTTCACGACGGATCTAGTTATCTTTCGAATCGGTGGCCTTTTGCAAAAATCCGAAAACCTAAGCTCCGCACGGAAGCAGAACAGAACGTGATGATCCCACGCAGAATGAGAGAAAACAGCTAGGTGAAAAGAAACAAAATGAGAGTGATCGCTACGCCAAGACACTGATTTTCGCGCGGCAACGGGCCAATAAAGAGAATCATGAAAGTGCGCTCTCCTGCAATGGGAAGGCCGGGCCAAAGGGGATCGTCGCACAGTGAGGAGAGTTACCTCCCGTTATGAGAAATTTTCGTAGGATTGGGTGTTGGGTCCCTGGGAAACCCAATCAATATTCGTTTTCCCACCGACGTGAACCATTCTGTTGTCGAAGAAAGAACGGTCGTACTGTTTTTTTTTCTTCTTTCAAATATTTTTTTAAAGCTTAATGGCATGTTTGAAACGACAAAAAATACAAAAAAAGACAAAAAGAGTGTTCGAAATAGAGGAAATTTTGCGTCTTTTTTTCAGGGGGCAATGAAAAACTAGCCTTAATTTGAAGTTTGATTTAACGTAAAATTTTCCGAAAACCCTGAAAAAAAGACGCAAAATTTTCTCTATTTCGAACAGCTCTTTTTGTCTTTTTTTGTATTTTTTTTGTCGTTTCGAAGACCACATAAGAAAACTGCATGCGATTTTTACTGAGACATCGTTTCAAAACTTATTTGTAAGATTGCTTTACAATATGTATAAGATTACTTTACTGGACTATTAAAGTTGCGAGGGATACGAAAGAGCAGATAACAGTGACGTCACGTCTAGAATCGTTCTGAGCTTGAAGAAGTAACTACGACGTAGTACTCGTTTCACGAGTACACTATTTCAGTCTTGTGCCAATTTTGTTTCTGATTTAAATTACACAAGTGGGCTCTATTGGAAAGGGCGGAAGGAGGGAGGAGAGGTCAGGTTCGCACAGTGAGTGTCATTACCTCCCGTTATGAGAATGTTTTGTAGGATTGGGTATCCGGTCCCTGGGAAACCCAATCAATATTTCTATGCACTCGATGTGAATCATTCTGTTGTCGAAGGATAAATGGACGTTCGTGCTGTTTTTTATTCTTCTTTCAAACAATTTAGGAAAAATCTTAAGCAAAGTGCATGCGATTTTTACTAGGACATCGTTGTATAATTTTTGAAATTGGTCACCTCAATGATATCGGCTATAGCATAGTTGAATTTCTTCATGTTTTTCTCTTGTTCTCATTTATTGTATCAAGTGAGTATCAATTTTCAGCGCCGCTCCTGCAATCACCTGCAAAAGGCCCATTCTGCGCCCATCTACCAACCACATCTCCTACGTTCAAAACGGTTTTCTAGAGTCAAACTCCAACAATGATGTGAGTTTGCTTGATTGAATGATATCATGTGCTCAAACGTCGATGTGTTTGAATAAAGTAGACCTTAATCGAATTTAGACGACTCCCAAAATCGGAATCAGTAGAATTTCAGTGAGATAGTCCATATCGGCGCTTCTCATTGACATTGTTCATGAGCAATGAAGCAAATAAATAGTTCCGAGTTATTGAACTTTTTCACTTATAAAAGTGAAGTTTTCACCAAGTCAAGAGCACTTTCAAAAGGAGCATTGTTTCAGGCAACCTCAACAACCAATAATTCCTCTGTTCCTCGTGCCAGGAACTCACATCGGTTTCTATTACGAAGTCGTTCCGGGTGTTAACAGAACCGGTCGCTATGGACTCGTTGTCTCTGTCAAATCACACAATGGATACATGCGTGACGCCGTCTGCAAAGCTCAGATCAACAAGCAACATCACGATCGAGAAGTGGAGATTCTGAAAGCCATGCAAAACACTGAAGGCTATCCAACCTTCTATGATGAGCTCACACTGATGACCAACATTCCCCATTATGTGTGCAGTGAGTTATTGCAGCATGTTTTTTTTTCTACATTCTCAATGATCTCCTTTTATCTGGTTCCAATGCACAATTTTCAGTTATCAGCGACAACGGAGCAACCCTTCATGATGTCCTGCAACGATCCGGGCGCAGGATGTCAAATGAGAATGTTATTCGTATTGGATACCAACTCTTCACAATTATCAATCGGCTTCATCAGAAAGGTTATGTTCACAGAGACTTGCATCTCTTGAACATTCTGGTGAAAGTTGGATTGGATGGCGTGAGTTTATTCTGTTTTTTCAAATTCCAATAATTTTCATTCAGGAACTCAAGTTGACCATCGTCGATTACGGTTTGGCGAGACCATCAGTTCCAGCTCCGCCCTCTCACGAAATGCTCTCATATCATGCCAGTTTTCAAGTCAGCAGTGGAGACGCATACACCCCCATGGACGATCTAACAAGTATAGTAATCAATCTGATGATTCTGTCAGATATTGATCCGTTCGGCGCAGACATGAATTGGATGCTTCAAAGAAAACGGGCATTTGTGAGTTTTTGAGTCAACATTCAAAATATCTCATATATTCATAGCACGCCAGCCCATGGCAGCCTTTCTTTGGGACCGGAAGAGAATGGATCGTCGGGCTGTATCTGGAGACACAACGACAGAGAGAACACGGATCCCGCCACGCTCAACTTATGAACCTTTTTCAAGAAGCGATTCCAGGTTTCGATCCGAGCACCCCCATCACTTTCGGATTCTTTGACGATGAGAACTTTGCGATTCTTTAAAGCAGTTCCTCCTGTGTCTCTCAACGATGTATACGTTGTATTTAGTTCTCGCTTCATTACTCTTCTTCGTTTACATTTTCCGGATTCGATCCGAGCACCTCCATTACTTTCGGATTTTATGACGATGGAAACTTTGTGATTCTTTAAAGCAGTTCCACCTGTTTCTCTCAACGATGTATACGTTGTATTTAGTTCTCTCTTCATTACACTTCTCCATGTTCATTTTCAATCACTTTTTACCGGTATCTGATACTGAAACTGCTGTGAAATTGCCATTCAGAATTTTCCAGTTCCTATCCCATGTTTTTCCTTGTTTTTACTCGCTAGTTGCCCAAATTTTCCATTTCCCAACCACATACAGCCATTTTGTTTCTGTAAGATAGTGTACTCTAATTTAGCATGACGCTCTCTTCTTTCCCTGTATAGTTCGGAGATGGTATTGTACTTTGAAGCTCTTTAAATGTCAAATAAAGCGTGGGACATTTTTGTATCTAAAATAATTGTGTATTTTCCATGTGCCTAAAGTAGTCAATTGAAACATCTGAAAATTATAACCGAACTTTTCAGTGGTTTGGGATACATATTAAACACTGACCAAGTCGAAGTGTCGAAGTCCAAACGGATAGTACGGAAGTCTTGTCTCAAACTTCAATTTGTCGTTCGGACAATAAGTGTCGGATTGATCATGTCAGTATCGATACATGTACACGTGAAACTGTTTCTTTTGTCGCTGGTTCAAAAGACAAGAAAAATCGCATCGACTTCCTCTGCAATTTGATTCTCCTGTATATTCCCTTCTAATTTCCCTCCTTGAAGCAGATGCCGTGAAATCTGTCATAGAAATACAGTTTGCTTCTTTGTTTTTGGTCAAAATGCGGAAGAAATAATAGCAATCCAGAAAACCACCGAAGTACCACTTGAATACGTTTTATGTACTTTTCTATCGTGAGAAAGCAGAGGTAGCGAGAAATATGTGCATTGTCCATGGATCTTTGCAGAGATGCAAGTATCGTAAAACCTGTAATAGAAGCGTCTGCAATAGAAGCACAGTCTGATATGCAATTTTTTTTCGAGGTGATCGTGAACTTTCTCTTTGCTAGGTATTTTGAGATGCTTTTTCCAAAAAATGTCAAAATGAGTGATAAATAGGAAAAAATGGGCCGTTTTCATGAGAAAGCGAATAACTTAAACCGTCTGAATATGGTTTCGAACAGTTGCCTGAATTTCTGAATTTGGCGACAACAGTTTGAAAAATAGAAGCACACCCTAGAGCACCTCTGAAAAATATAAGCACATGTGCTTCTATTACAGCGTTTCCATCGAATCGTCGTCTTCTATGACATTTGTGAAAGTAACTTTCAACCATCATGAACAGGTTTATTCGATAGAGTTCATGGAAATGCGAAAACAACAAGAGCACACACAGTTAAAAAAACATGCAAGTAAAAGTGTGAAGTGTGGCCTCTCCCTTCTTTCTATTACTATGGGAGGTGATAACAAATGAAACAAGGAACTAGGTTCCTATTAAAAAACAGAACGTTCGATTCTAAAATGGAGAACAAAAACCGATAACAAAAGGATTGAATGGCGGGATGCGATAAGGAAAAAGGCAAGATTCTATAAGAAGACTGAAACCGGGATGAGGATATTAGCCGTTCCAGTTATTGTCCTTTGCTCGGGCCAAAATCCTTGTCCTCGCTCGGATCCTTGCTAGTTGATTGTTCCGATGTGGAACTGTTGTTTGAATCTCTCAGGATTCTCTCTTGTGGTGGTTCTCTCAGGAACTCGCGTGGCTGACCAGCTTCTGAAAATGATAAAAATTACATTAAAATTTTATCGTTGTTGTTTGGCTTCGTCGTTATCTTTTCAATGTTACATAACAACTTTCTTCTGTTGATTATGGGCTCCACTCACCAGCACGGAGTTGTTCATTCTCCAACTCTATTTGCTCGAAATGTTGTCTCAGAAACAAGGTTGGAGACGGAGATTGCGGAGTATCGACGATATACTGAACGCCTGAAATCAATTAAATGAAAATTCATCAAGTGAAGAAATCACTCACGTCGGACTGATCTCTGTCGGGCAAATCTGCTCATGTCCGGAGAGCTGTATGGAGATCTTCTGGAAATCGGCGATCTCGATCTAGATCTAGAATTCACTCTGCGTTCCGGACGGCGCATCTCTAAAATTGTGAAGTTAAGGTGGTGTAGACACAAGAGAACAACTTCACCTCTACGCGTAAATGGTCGGCGCTGGATTCTCGACACAGGGTTTGCGGTCGATGTCGATGGAGCACAGGAGATCGAAGCCTCCTCTCGATCATCTGGACTTGGAGTCTCATTGGAGACTGATGAAGAACTCAAAGGGAGAGCGGAAGAAGAGGACGCCTGTGAGGATTGACGGCTGACTGAAAAGTAAATTGAATAGTTTCGCAAATCGTTACCATTCGTCTCCACTAACCTTCAGCACTAACCATCGACTTCAGTGGGTTGAAGGAATCTGGGCGCGGCGGTGTACTTTTTTCTGATTCAGTCCTATCAGCAAATCTCACAAATCGTCTTCTGCGAGGCGGAGTAAGTGGAGATCTGGATCTTGGCGATCTGGATCTGGATCTGTTGACGGATCTGCGCGATCTTGCTCTCGACCTCATTCTGCGTTCCGGACGTCGCGATTCTGAAAATTCCGAAGATGAGGCGGTGTTACAGCATGGAACCAATCTTACCTCTACGAGCAGACGGACGGCTCGGACCTGGCTCGACGCGGTCTGGTGGCGATAGCCAACGGGCAACCGTATCATTTATTTGGTAATTTGGAGTTGGACTTGGAGTCTTATTCTCATTCGGATTTTGAGTCTCATTCTCATCTGGACTCGGAGTCGCAACTGGGACTGGACTTGGAGTGTTAAATTGCTCTGATGGTGTTCTCAAGGTGTGGGTAGACGATGTACTCGAAGAATGTGAGGAATTTCGGAGACCATCTGCAAGAGAAAAAAGTTGGAAAAGCCATAGTAGTTGCATTTTTTGCAGATTGGTCTGAAACCTGTGACGAAAACTTTTCCTACTCACCATGTTCGTCGTTCGGCGAATTCGATGACCGAGGAGTCTCTGGACGTGGTGGTGTACTTGATTCCGATTCTGCATCGAATCGGCGGCCGTCGGAGCTCATCCTGAAGATAATGTCATTGAGAGAATAGTGACGAGTGGCGATGAGATGGAGAAGTATTATGACGTTTCAGACGAAACAGAAGAAAATTGATTGATGTACCGGTCAGGCACGACTGGAAACACCAGTACCTGACAACAGTGTCTTCTTATTGTTTTACTTTAAACTATAATTTTCTATGAGGAAAAAAAAGAAGCGAGTGAAGCGCTGACAGCTGTATGGAATTGGTTTTTGAATCACTATCAAGTTGGATAAACGCCGAGTTTACGACTGATCCAACTATATATGTATTATGTTGGTAAACTTTTCCGAAAGATCTGGAAACTCTAACCAGTAAACGCCAAATTGGAATGGGACAGAACGTGGTAAAATGAGCGAAAACAACAGAGTGAAAAGAAACAAAATGAGAGTGTTCACCACTTCAAAACACAGATTTTCGCGCGGCAACGGACCAATAAAGAGGATCATGCAAGTGCGCTCTATTGCAAAGGGCCGGTGCGGAAGGAGAGAGATAAGGTTAGGGTCGCACATTGAGTGGAGTTACTTCCCGTTATGAGAAATGTCTGTAGGAGCATCGGGTCTCTGGGAAGTTGCCTCATGGATCATTGCATGACCAGTTGTATCGGCAACACGCATGTTTTGGTTCCAATCAATATAATTTTGACCCCACGTGAACTCTTCTGAGTTACTACCTCCCGCTACGAGGAATTTCTGCCGGGCTCTGCAAAAACAAGATACGCAAAAATGACAATCACCGATTAGGTGTAGATTGGGTGTTGGGTCTTTGAAAAGTTGCTTCCTGGGTCATTGCACAGCTAGTAATTTCGAACACTGGGAAATAAGATCATGATAGGTAGGAAAATAATTGACTGATCAGTCCTCAAAAATGCATCATTCGATGCACGCCTTCAATTATTTTCTCGGGAAAAAGTTTTGTAGTATGCGAGTGTTATCGAATTCTAGAATTTTGAGTTGGCGATTGAAGAATAGCAAATTAGAACAGACGGTCACTTTCAAAAAATTGAAGGAAAATAAGAAACACCGTTTTTTTTCCAAGAAAACGACGACAAATCGACTTTTGAATCTAGGTGCAAATTATAGAAAAGGCTGCAAAAAAATGTCGACGTGACGATCTCCTTTGGCACCATACTGGGAGCTCAAGGCATCTGCTTCGCATTGATTTCGGATTGGCTATGCTCACCGTCCCAGCTCCACCATCACAGAACATGGCCTTCTAGCACGCCAGTTTGCAACTACATATGCAATGGAGACGTGTACACGCTTTTGAATGACCTGACAAAAACAGTCTTCAATCTCATGATCATAGCGTCTAGTCTCAAGGATTAAAGCGAGAATTTGTGCGGTTGATATCACAGAAAGCGTTCACTAGTTCTCATACATTCCTTTCTAGCACTCTAGTCTGTGGCCTCATTCCAAGAGCGCTGGACGAGAATGGATTGTCGGACTATATTTGGAGACACAAAGACAGAGAGAAAGCGGATTCTGCCACTCTCAACTGATGCAGCTCTTTAATAAATGTTGTTTCAGGATTCGATTCCAGAAGCCTCATCGATTTCAGAATCTATGATGGCGACATTTTTGTTATAGTTTGAGGTACCTTAAAAAGTTGTACTTTTATTTTTAAAACTTTTTTATCTCAAATGGAGTTTCATTCAGTATAGTATCTATTAATCCACTGTGATTCAAAACATCTTCCTGAGTGCATTTACACTTGGAACTTTTCATTCTTCCATACCCATCTGCTTTCCCGTTTCCTCTGCTGCTTCCCAGCTAATAAAAAATACATCGCTTTCAAATCAAATTATATTCAATCTTTGCGATTTGTGCTTCTTCTTCCTTTCTTTTGATAAAACTGTTGACTTCTCTTTCATTTTTATTTCCCTGAATATTCCATTTCCATTTCACTCTTTGGAAGGAGTTTAATTTTTCAGATGAAGATAGTTTCCGTTTTGCCGTTCTTGTGTGGGCTGATTGTAATATTGCTTGCTGGTTTCGAGTTGACTACTCATCTTGCTGGAAAGGCGGCTGAATTGCGAGAGATAGTCTCCAACAGCACCGATTTTGATGAGGTGAATACAACGCAATGTGGATTTATAGGTTCACCCATCTCTTTGATCTCAAAATGGAAAGGATTCGAGAATAAAAACGAAATTCTAGAAAAGCTAAAAGTTTTAGCTCAGGCTCATTCAAAAGATTGTCGCACTAAAATTCGAACTTCAGATAACGGTTCAAAGTTATTCAATATGATTAGTTACTACATTGTGTATTACAGATGGAGTCAGCAGGTATGACAAATGGAACTGATGCAGCGAACGCTTTGCTCCCATTGATCATCACAATGACTGCATTCGCGGTATTCATTGCCGTGCTGGTTATTTATCAATCGTGCAAGGATAAAAACTATCAAAGAAAGTATCACTCGACCGCTCCTGCAATTCAAGGAATATCTGAACAACGTCAGAAAGAAAACGAAGAGAGACAAAAACTAATTTTGCTCATGACGGCTAACGATCCATTCTTCTGTTTCATGGTTTGATGTTCTGTTGAATGAATGAATCAAACTGTCAAAATTAAGAAAATTAGGAATAGTTGAAGATCCACCTAGTCGATGTTGATTTCTGAACGACGTGATGATACATCAACAGGAAATGCTAAATGTCATATGTGCGATGCAAAGTGGGAAGAATCAAGCAATTGACGAAGGGCTTGCTCAAAGTGTCCTTGATAAATTCCGCACAATTCATAATGGGTCCCTTTTAACCTCGGTTTTCAATGCATCCAAATAGAAGTCCATTGGCTTTCTTGAACGTGAATGTTCGTCCATCGTAAATTCTACTTTTCGAATTGATGGAGCCAGGTTGTGATGATGGTTTAAAAGGGTGCATCTTTGTTGTGAACCTCCACTTGTAAGCAATCAGTATCTTTCGGTATTCCGTATTCCCCGGTCACATAGGAATAAAAGAAAATGATATTCCAAAAATGTAAATTTTTGGAAAAATGTAAATTTTTTGGAGACAAAAGTGTTGGGCATATCTCACGGCCCGGTAAGGGGAGAATGATTTCAGTTGGGGCTCGGACACTATTAGACTCCAACATTATACTAATATGACGACAGCTGCATAGCTTGTACCCCGTTTGAAAAAAATAGAGTTTGAAAACAACCTATCAAAAATGACCGGAACGTTCCGAATACCCTAATAACTCAAATACAGCCAAACACTCCCTTCGTTTATTCGAAGTTGGCATTCGTTTTTTTTTTCATTCCACAATTTTCACATCTCGAATGAATTTTCATTCAGTTTAGCATCTATTATTCCTTTGTGATTCATTACATCTTCCTGTGCGCACTCGGAACTTTTCCTTTTTCTGTCACCAACCGTGTTTCTGTTCCCCTCCGATTGTTCCCAGATAATAAAAATGCATCGCCTCCTCCTTCTTCCTTTCTTTTGATAAAACTGTTGAATTCTCTTTCATTTTTGTTTCCCCGTATACTCCATTCTCATTTCACTCTTTTGAAGAAAATACTTTTACAGATGAAGATAGTCTCTGTCTTGTGGTTCCTGTGTGGGCTGATTGTGATATTGCTTGCTGGTTTCGAGTTGACTACTCATCTTGCTGAAAGGGTGGCTGATTTGCAAGAGGTAGTCTCCAACAGCACCGATTCTTATGAGGTGAATAGAACAAAGTGTTGATAAAGTAGTTTACTTATCTCTTTAATCTCAACATAAGAAGGATTTAAGAGCAAACAACGAAATTCTAGAAACGAGTTCAAAGTAACTTTCAATATAAATTATCACTAATTCAGACGGAAACAACCGCTATGACAGATGAAACTGATGAAGTGAACGTTTTGCTCCCATTTATCGCCGCAGTGACTGCATTCATGGTTTTCATTGTCGTGTCGGCTGTTTATGATTCGTGCAAGAAAAATGACCATCAAAATGAGGATCACTCGAACGCACCTGCAATTCCAGGAATATCGGAACAACGTCGAAAAGAACTAGAAGAGAGAGAGAGACTGATGGCGGCTAACGACGCTACTTCCTATTTTATGGTTTGATGTTTTGTTGAATGAGTGTAAAGATGATGTTTTTTATGTTTGCGAGTACATCGAATATCATATATGAATAAGGAAAGGAGTGAAGTAAAACAACTTTCGAATCTCAAAGCAGAGAAGTTTTTCGTCATCAACCTTCCGAAGATTCGCTTGAAACAATTTGAAACAACGATTCTATCACAGGATTCGTGGTTATCATTCAATTGATATATCTATACATCTATTTCTATAAGATACATCTATTTCTATCACTCCCCTTTTTTTCTATGTGAGAGTTTTCTCTTGGCCATCATTCAAACACCAACAGAGAGAGCGGCATCACACTGTTTGCCTGACCAATTATGCAGACCAGACCACTAATGAGCCCGGCACTACCAGGTACGGCGCCCATTTCGAATGGGAGCCAATTGGTGACTGTCTGCTGATAGCATCCTGTGCAGAAGACAACGACGGAGTTCAGTACACATATACATTATTGTTCACAGAGTTGAGATTTTGTTTTATTTTCATCTTTATTCCGAGCCACGTACACAGAAAATCTCGCTCTCAAATCTCCTTTTCCGAATAACAAAAGAAGTTGACTGAAATTTCGAGCAGTAAAAACCAATCGATTCAAATTTTCCAACTGAATGCTCATCTCGAATGAAATTTCATTCAGTTAAGCATCTATTATTCCTTTGTGATTCAAAACATCTTCCTGTGCGCATGTACACTTGGAACTTTTTCTTCTTCTGTCACCAACCATGTTTCGCTCTCTTCCGATTGTTCCCAGATAATAAAAATGCATCGCCTCCTCCTTCTTCCTTTCTTT
This sequence comes from Caenorhabditis sp. 40 LS-2015, assembly GCA_900536305.3. Classification (NCBI taxonomy): domain Eukaryota; kingdom Metazoa; phylum Nematoda; class Chromadorea; order Rhabditida; family Rhabditidae; genus Caenorhabditis; species Caenorhabditis tribulationis. The sequence continues at coordinate 67,749 of LR545904.1, read as the reverse complement.
TGATAAAACTGTTGACTTCTCTTTCATTTTTGTTTCCCCGTATATTCCATTTTCATTTCACTCTTTGAAAGGAGTTCAATTTTTCAGATGAAGATAGTCTCTGTCTTGTGGTTCCTGTGTGGGCTGATTGTGATATTGCTTGCTGGTTTCGAGTTGACTACTCATCTTGCTGGAAAGGAGGCTAAATTGCGAGAGATTGTCTCCAACAGCACCGATTTTAATGAGGTGAATAAAACGCTACATTGATAAAGTAGTTTACCCATCTCTTTGATCTCAACATGGGAAAGATTTAAGAGCAAATAAAAACAAATTCTGGAAAAGTTTGAGCTATGGCTCATTATAAAGCTCGTTGTTCTAAACATTTGAACTATAGATTACAGTTCAAAGAAATTTTCAATATAAACTGTTACTTTTTCAGACGGAAACAACCACTATGGCAGATGAAACTGATGCAGTGAACGCTTCGCTCGTATACACCGCAACAATGACTGCAATCATGGTTTTCATTGCCGTGTGGGCTGTTTATCATTGTTGCAAGGAGGATGACCATCAAAATGAGGATCACTCGACGGCACCTGTAATTCCAAGAACATCGGAACAACGTCGAGGAGAAATAGAAGATAGAGAGAGACTGATGGCGGCTATCAATGCTCCTCCTCCTTTCTATTAGATGGTTTGATGTTTTGTTGAATGAGTGTGAAGATGATGTTTTTTGTGTTTGCGAGTACATCGAATAGCATATATGAATAACATGTAACGGAGTGAAGTGAAACAGCTTTTGAATCAGAAAACAGAGAAATGTTTCGTCATCATCCTTCCGAAGATTAGCTTGAAACAATTTTCAAACTGTATTTTTCATGATTTCGTTGAGTGTCAGTAGAACAGCTGGAAACCGGAAATAGTTCTCTTGCGCACAGGTGAAATCAGTACCGTGAAAGTATTCTCGTATGTGTTCCACTGCCGAATGGCACTGCCAAATGTAAAGACTGGAAAAGTCCAAATTGCTATGGTTAGGTATCGTTGGAGATTCACCTAGTCGATGTTGATTTCAAAAAGAAGTGATGATACATCAACAGTAAATGCTAGATGCTCTGGATGAGAGAGAGAGAGAGAGAGAGAGAGAGAGAGAGAGAGAGAGAGAGAGAGAGAGAGAGAGAGAGAGAGAAAAAGAGATGCAACAAGTCAACACTCTGTTTGTAACAGAACTGTTAATTAGGTTGGAAATCTTCAGCAAGTGACGGGCGAATCTATAATAGCATCTATGATGTCACAAAACCTCACTCCAAAGAATTTCTGAAAAATAGGATAACACCTGTAATACATTACACATTACATTTACAAATCACAAAAATAAAAACACACTGATTCTATCACAGGATTCATGGTTATCATCCAGTTAATATATCTATATAAGATAAATCTATGTCTATCCCTCGCCTTCTTTTTTTGTTTGTTAGAGTTTTCTCTTGGCCATCATTCAAACACCAACAGAGAAAGCGGCATCACACTGTTTGCCTGACCAATTATGCAGACCAGACCACTAACGGGCCCTACACTACCAGGTACGGCGTCCATTTCGAAAGGGAGCCATTTGGTGACTGTGTGCTGATAGCAGCTGAGAGCAGAAGACAACGACGGAGTTCAGTAGACAAAGATGATGGGCTAACAGTAAAAGAAACAAGTGGCGACAGCGAAAGAGAAAAACAGAACTGCGAATGCAAAAGTGAGAAGATAGGAGGAAACGGGATGCTTGGGATGAGCAATATTGTTCACAGAGGTTTCTGGGAATTTGTTTATTTTCACTTCTCTTCAGAGATACGTGCATAGAAAATCGAACCTCCTTATCAGATTGAGAGAATCAGTTGACAGAAATTTGCTGCTGTAAGAACCAATCAATTCAATCTTTCAAACTGAATGCACTATATTCAAAAGTACAAACGGATAGCATTGAAACACCTCAAGTTCCTCTTGAGATACATCCGACCGGTGTTATCTTCTATTGTTTCCTCAGTTTCCGTTCATATCGATTCATAGTATCCAATCTCTCCCCTTCTTCCCTTTCCTTCATCGTTGTTGGCGCTGTACTCCTCTCCTAGACCCCGCCTACCACCTATCTGGGAGCCCCGCCCATCCACCGCGCACAGGTATATAAGAGTCGCCCTCCCACCATTTCTTCATTGCATCCAACCATGCCACCCACTACTCGCTCAGCGACTCGCCCACGGAGAGGACCACCGCGGAAGGCCCGACAGTCCAAGCCCACCAAAGCCGCTAAGCCGAAGCCGAAACGGAAGATTAAAAGAAGACCGACACCAGAGTCGCCACCCAGACGAATAATCGGATATAGGAGAATCGCACTGATGTCATTGATTTCTCGAAAGAGCGCGCAGTTGAAAGACTGCATACGTTGGGTCCCGGTTTATGAGTAAGCCCGGGCCCTTCGTCCATCCCACCGAACCCCAAAGCCTTCTTTAAGGCTACCATTCTTATAAATCCAAGTCACCTTGAATAAAGATAACAAATGTTTTCATTGGCGGGATAGAGAACACTTGAAGAACAATGCATTTGGTAGACCACGTCACGTCACATCTTATCTCTGGTTAGATCACATAAACAATCCCCATCAATCTTCTAGATAGTCCAGTCCTCATTATCGGCTATTAGATTTGAATCGGCTACATGAATACGTGTCGGTCTGTTCTCTGTTACCTAACTAGAAAATGGTCTGCACAGTCCGTAAAGTGAAAACAAAATATGAACTATAAAGCATTAGTCATTAGTTTTCATCGTGCCGATTGCGGAGACCATTTTCTAGTCAGCAAATATTGCTTCAAATAAACCGTTCTATTTCATCAGAGCCGGCGCCAAATTCTTATCGCCCAGTAATCGTTTCATGTCCTTTTGTGATGCATCTTTGTGTCGCTAACGGTCAATAAAGTTTGGAAAAAAGAGAAGAGCATTCAGATGTAGTTTCAATATTGACAGATGAACGGTTACATGTGAGGAACGACGATGTCCGAACAAGTATTCTAGAAGGATGAAAACTCATGATTATGAAAGTTGAAACACATCGGTAACAAACGTGGAAAATAACAAGAATTACTCCGACAAACTCAATGTTATAGGTGCTTCTTGTTTCTGGAAGTGGAGTATTTGAAAACATATAGTTAGGGTGACCACCTTTTTCTTCGTTTGAATCACTTTTTAAATGACGTCAACAACAATCATAGCCACAACTAACCTTTTTAACCGTTGTCTTCTGATTGGGTTAAAGCGCTAATTGAGGCTATGTCTGTGAGACACCGATAATAGTAGTCCAGAGTTCGATAGGAATTCTCGACAATACAGAAATTTAAAGACTGCGTCACTTCAACACCTGCTTTATGACATCTGTCTAGACGGAAAGCCCTGTCCTTGATCTTGCTTACTGCTATAGTGTTTGACAGTGGGAGAACGGACAAAGAAAACCTTCATTCCTTGCGATGAATGAAAGGCTCCGCCCACCAGCATCGACTTCAAATCCAGAAACTCAAACTAACCATCTTCGGACCGACACAAATTTTGTGAAATGTTAGATCAGAGAAATACTGGGGGAAGTTGGTGGAACTGCCAAAATTTTCCTGCTTCCACGAACAAGTGTGTTGGGAAATCTTAGTTTTGGTGGCCGGGGTGTGTGGATTATTCTGCTTACCAAAGTGATGTGACAACAATCATAGCCACAAAGAACGATTCTACCATTGTCTTCTGATTAGGTTTAAGCGCTGATTGGGGCTATGTCTGTGAGACATCGAGAATATCAGTGCAGAATATAATATATTTCTCCGTTAGTAGAGATGAGCAATGGTTGCATGATTTGTTCAATACTTCCTAGCAAATGTCGCGACGGAGTGACCTTGTTTACTGTTACTGTGATGGAAAGAAAGAGAGGGAACAGAGAAAAATACTAACTTTCTTTCTCCTAGAAATTTAGGCTCCGCCCACAAACTGGCACTTCCAAACTTGATAACAGCTGCACGACAAGAACGAGAAAATCTCTGGGATTTCAAAGAAAATATTGTCGGAGATGAACTGGATTCAGAGGCTGACAACATGCATGTATTCAGAAGACACCGTTGAAAACCACGTTTCCGCTTTTAGGAACAAGTGTTTTGGGAAATTATAGTTCGAGTGGCCAGGGTGTGTGGATTATTTTGGTTTTCAAAGTGATGTCAACAACACTCATAGGCCCAAAGAACTCATATACCATTGTCTTCTGATTAGGTTTAATCGCTTATTGGGGCTATGTATGTGTGTCATCGGAAATATCAGTCCAGAATATAATAGATCTCTCCGGTAGTGGAGATATGCAAATACTGCATGATTCAATCAACACTTCCAAGCAAATGGCTAGACGGATTGACAATCACCTCTTTGTTCTTTCTCTGTCTCGTGGTCAGACACACCTTCTCATATTAGTAGACGCTCGCTGTCTGGTGTCGAGCCATGTTTATCCCGTGCCAGGCGCGGGTCTCCACTATTAACGTTCGCTCCATCAAAGGGCAACGCAACATTCTGAGGCATCATGAAGAGCAGATACTGTGAATAGCTGGGAGACTGAGACATCTCCGTTGAGACATCTCCGTTTGTTCCATTGTCTTAATTGTTTTTGGGCAATGGGATGTCGAGTAATCAGAGAAAAAAAAAGACGGTGAACAGTGATAACCGAGGTTCATTCCAGAACAACAATGAACATTGCAGATATGAATCATTTCACCGTCACTGTGATTTCAGACTGAAAACCTGTTTCAATCTGACTCACGTTTGTATTTTGAAAAATTGGCTCAACAGTATTCAAAAAACTTGACCGGAAACTTTGTTTAAACTTGGTATACAATCAATTTTTGACGCTTTTTTATCTGATGTTCGTAGGATTATAGTTCGCATGTCTGGTGTTTGTGGGTTATTTTACTTTTCAAAGTGAAGTCAACAACAATCATAGCCGCAAAGGATACTTATACCATTGTCTTCTGATTAGGTTTAAGCGCTAATTGGGGCTATGTCTGTGTGACATCGAGAATATCAGTCCAGAATGGAATAGATTTCTCCGGTAGTAGATTCCTAGCAAACGTCTAGACGGAATGACCTTGTTTACTGTTACTATGATGAGGAGAAAGAGAGGGAACAGAGAAAAATACTAATTTTCCTTCTCCATGAAGTTTAGGCTCCGCCCACGAACTGGCACTTCCAAGCTTACAGACAACAGCTGCACTGCATGAACGAGAAAATCTCTGGGATTACTAAGAAAATGTTGTCGGAGATGAACTGGATTCAGAAGTGGACAATATACATTTATTTAGAATCCACCGTGGAAAATCACGTCTACGGCAACACAGATACCGAAGAGGTTCTGCTTCTGGGAATAAGTGTGTTGGGAAATTATAGTTTTGGTGGCCGGGGTGTGTGAATTATTCTGCTTACCAAAGTGATGGCGACAACAATCATAGCCACAAAGAACGATTCTACCATTGTCTTCTGATTAGGTTTAAGCGTTAATTGGGGCTATGTCTGTGTGTCATCAGAAATAGTAGTCCAGAATAAAAGACATCACTCGGGCATCATTGATGTATGAAGATTGCATCATGTGTTCAATTCTTTGTAGGTAATGTCTAGACTGAGTGACCTTGTTTATTTCAATGACATTGACTGTAATCACCTCTTTGTTCTTTCTCTGTCTCATGGTCAGACACACACCTTCTCATGTTAGTAGACGCTCGCTGTCTGGTCTCGAGCCATGTTTATTCCGTGCCAGGCGCGAGTCCCCACTCTTAACGACCGCTCCATCAATAGGCGACGCGGCATTATGTGGCATCATGAAGAGCAGATACTGTGAATAGCTGGGAGACTGAGACTTCTTCGTTTGTTTCATTGTCTTAATTGTTTTTGGGCAACGGAATGTCGAGTATTCAGAGAAAAATATGATGGATAGAGATAACTGAGGGTCATGAAAATTTGAAAATGAGAGTAAAAACCGAGTCTTTCCACCTATTCTTTCCAAAATATAAAGACTCCGCCGACAATCTACGACTCTCAAATCTAGTATAGATTACAAACAGCGGGAACACAATCTAAACGGGTGGGTTTTTTGGAATTTTCAAGAAAGTTTTGTCAGAGACATACTAGATTCGAGAGCTGACGAGGGGATGTATGCGTTCAGAAACCACAAACGCTTTCGCCATCCAACTAAAATCCCTAAAAAGTGGGAAGAAACATTTTTTTAAATGAAGATCATCGTTCCTCTTCTGACCTTGTCACTCAAGAAGATTTTCTTTGCTTTCTCGTCCCTTTGATGTTCTTCCGATGAAATCGGTGTGTTCAAGTTACTAAACTGAACAATGTGCGCAGCCTTTCGGTGCTTAAATACGAAGACGAAGAGACGCAACCTTTTTCTCTGTCCCTTCTTTTCGGCTAAAAAACTGAAGCATAAATGATGTGATGGAGTCCTCCGACGTCTATTGATACACTATTATTCTCAATGATTCTCTGACATAGTCTCAGTTACAGCTTGAACGGAACCATCGAGGAGAGTTCAGACGTAGCATTGTAACTCTGGTTGCCGTTGACGTGATTTTCAACGGCGGCTTCTGGATACATGTATACTGTCAGCCTTTGAATTCAGTTTATCTCAACTCAGATAATATTTTCTTCGAAATCCCAGAGATTTTCTCGTTCACGTCGTGCAGCTGTTATCTGCATGTTTGGAAGTACCAGTTTGTGGGCGGAGCCTAAACTTCGTGGAGAAAGAAAATCAGTATCTTTCTCTGTTCCCTCTCTTTTTTTCCATCATAGTAACAGTAAACAAGGTCATTCCGTCTAGACGTTTGCTAGGAATTGTTGAACAAATTATGCAATATTCGCATATCTCTACTACCGGAAAAATCTATTTCATTCTGAACTGATATTCTCGATGTCACACAGACATAGCCCCAATAAGCGCTTAAACCAAATCAGAAGATAAGAGTTAAAGCGACCTTTGTGGCTATGACTGTTGTTGACATCACTTTCGTAAGAAAAATAATCCACACACCCGGCAACAATTATAATTTCCCAGCACACTTATTCCCGGAAGCAGAAACAGTTTGGCATTAGTTGTGTTGCCGGTGACGTGATTTTCAACACTGGCTTCTGAATACATGTATATTGTCAGCCTCTGAATTCAGTTCATCTCAACACTGACAGCATCTTCCTTGAAACCTCAGAGATTTTCTCGTTCCCGTTGTGCAGATGTTGTCTGTGAGTTTTGAAGTGCAAGTTTGTGGGCGGAGCCTAAACTTCGCGGAGAAAGAAAGTTTGTATTTTTCTCTGTTCCCTCTCTCTTTTCATCATAGTAACAGTAAACAAGGTCATTCCGTCTAGACGTTTGCTAGGAATTGTTAAACAAATTATGCGATCTTCGCATATCTCTACTACCGAAGAAATCTATTTTATTCTGGACTGATATTCTCGATGTCACACAGACATAGCCCCAATAAGCGTTTAAACCTAATCAGGAGATAACGGTTCAAACGTCATTTGTGGCTATGATTGTTGTTGACATCACATTGGAATCAAAACCAATCGGATTGGTTCAATCCACACCCTTGACATTCGAACTATAATCGGGAAAAAAACTTAATTTCAAACAAAGTTTCCGGTCAAGTTTTGTGAATGTTGTTAGGCCTAGTTTTCAGAGTACAAACGTGCACCAGAAAGAATTTAAGCCTGAAATCACTGAGATGTTTCATGATATAGAAATACCCTCGTTTTTCTCTATTCATCATCTTTTTTTTCTGACTATTCGAACTCCCATCGCCCGAAAACAATGAATACAATGAAACCAACAAAAAAGTCTCTGGTTTGTTGTTCACAGTATCTGCTCTTCATGATGCCTCAGAATGCCGCGTTGCCCTTTGATGGAGCGGTCGTTAAGAGTGGGGACCCGCGCCTGGCACGGGATAAACATGGCTCGAGACCAGACAGCGAGCGTCTACTAAATGAGAAGGTGTGTCTGACCACGAGACAGAGAAAAAACAAGGAGGTGGTTACAGTCACTGTCACAGAAGTAAACAAGGTCACTCAGTTTAGACATTTGCTAGGAAGCGTTGAACAAATTATGTAATCTTTCCATACGGAAAAATCTATTACATTCTGGACTGATACTCTCGATGTGACATAGACATAGCCCCAATTAGCGCTGAAACCTAATCAGGAGATAACGGTTAAAACGTCATTTGTGGCTATGACTGTTGTTGACATCACTTTCGTAAGAAAAATGATCCACACACCCGGCAACCCGAATTATAATTTCCCAGCACACTTATTCCCGGAAACAGAATCAGTTTGGCATCAGTTGTGTTCCGGTGACGTGATTTTCAACACTGGCTTCTGAATACTCGACGATGAATTCTCGATGTCTTGCGGATATAGTCCCAATGACAGTTTGAACCAGAGATGCGCGGACAGCGAAGATTTTTTTTACGGACAACGGACAGCGGACAACGGACACTTTTTTTCTGTCCGGACAACGGACAACGGACACCGGACAAAAAAATACTTTTACGGACAGCGGACAGCGGACAACGGACAGCAAAAAAGGCACGGACAACGGACACTTTCGGACAACGGACAACGGACAACTGTATTTTTCTGAAAGAAGAGAGTCTTTTTCTTGACTTAAGACGTCAGAATGGTTCTTCTGAAGATGGAATCACATCAGATTCGTACCCAGCAATGCCGTGTAAGGGATTTTTGAGCGTCAAAATTCAAAATTTCGAGAGCAATAAACGACGGACAACGGACAAAACGCAGAAAAAATTTCGGACAACGGACAACGGACAGCGGACAACGGACTGTCCGCGCATCTCTGGTTTGAACCGAATTCAGAAGATGGTCATTGTAACTCTGGTTGCCGTTGACGTGATTATCAACAGTGGCTTCTGAATACATGTATATTGCCAGCCTCTGAATTCAGTTCATCTCAACACAGCGCATCTTCCTTGAAACTTCAGAGATTTTCTCGTTCAGGTCGTGCAGCTGTTGTCTGTGAGTTTCGAAGGGCCAGTTTGTGGGCGGAGCCTAAACTTCGTGGAGAAAGAAAATTAGTATTCTTCTCTGTCCCCTCTCTTTCTTTCCATTATAGTAACAGTAAACAAGGTCATTCTGTCTAGACGTTTGCTTGGAAGTGTTGAACAAATTATACAACCATTGCTCATCTCTACTACCGGAGAAATCTATTATATTCTGGACTGATATTCTCGATGTCTCACAGACATAGCCCCAATTAGCTTCGATACCTAATCAGAAGACATTGGTACATGAGTTCTTTGTGGCTATGATTGTTGTTGACATCAATTTGTAAGAAATTCGAAGAATAATCCACACATTCCAGCCACCCTCCCTGTATTTCTTCAACACACTTGTTTCCAGAAGCAGAAAAACTTTGGTATCAGCCACCTATATTCCTACGATCATCAGACAAAAAAGATTCCAAAAGTTGATTGTGTGCTTTGAGCCCATCTTCAAAAACACTGTAACTGGTCAATTACCATATCCATATGGAACGCAATTGTTCACAATTGTAACACCTTCCTCTCCCCCTCCCATTTCATGATTCTCCTTGACTCTTCCATTTCTCGTTTCTGACATCCCTCTCAATATACTTTTCGAAACTTGTTAGACTGCCTTATGAGTTATAAACAATGCGCAAAGTTGGTAAGATTAAGATGGGTGTCATAAAGTTTACGACCTGTTTTTGTCGGCACAAAGAATATCAGATTTCTTGAGTGTCCGTTGGAGCCGATTCGGATAATTTATGGGGATGCATTGTGAAAAAAGTTTGTCCGAATTGATTTCCGAAATCATTGCAGTTTTTTTAAAACTATAGAACGTCTGATATCTGTATTGAGAGAGCTGATAGACTTTTGAGACGTCGAATGTTTAAAATAGCTCAAACGGGCAGTACATCTGCAGTGAGCACACCAAATTGTGGTGGAATAAAGAAGAATACTCTGGAACATTTCCAGAAATCATTTCATCGAAGTTTTCTCACAAAGATCGCCCTAAAAACTCATTTGAAATCGGCTGTAGGCTTGCTTGAAAAAAAAAATGTTTTTTTGATCTACCGTTATCCTGGAGTTTGACCTGCATTTTTTAAAAAGAAGAAGTCGAGAAATTTAATTTTGCGCGCCAAAATCTGTGTTTTCTTTGTCTTTCACCATTCTGGTGTTTGTAAAATCTCACCAACAGGTAATTTTTGTTGTTTTCTTCGTTTTGCAACTATCAATTTTTCACATTTTCCGGTATACAAATATTGTTAGAAATAATGTTGGACTTTCAGGAAATAAGAAAAGCGCAAAATCATGAACTCCAACAACCCAGGACCATCAGCACATGAACTCCTAGAACCCAGGACCATCAGAGCATGAACTCCTAGAACCCAGGACCATCAGCACGAAAGTAAAAAAAGTGAGTTATTGATTAACCAGAGAATCCCTAATAACATATTTTCTTTTCCAGATATATTACGTAAGCAAACAATCTAATGGCTCTGGCTGAGAATCAAAGTGTTCCCATTGGAGAGTTCAACATAGAGATCAACGTGGGGACCACCATTGGAAACGACCGCGATGACAATCAGCGCAAGATTTCGAAAAAGAACATGCTTCGTTCCGGTTAGTTTTTGCACATCAGAAAGTATTATTAGAGGCCTTTGAACTTTCAGACCACTGGCAACTAAGAGGCGTTTGCCTGGCCCCGAGGAAATCGTTCAAACATTATGAATACTTTTGAAGTTCATCAGAAGGAAGGAGGCCTACATTGAACTTGAGAATTAATTTCATGTATTTTTCTTGTTGAATTGTTTTAAAGATTATCTATTCTCAGTAATAAATGTATGTCCAGATTTTAATTTCTCGCAGATCGAGGACTACTGTAGACTTTTGAAAGCTCTAGTTCCAGATCTTTTCTTTTACTAAGAACATTTGAAAACTTGAAAAATGTGTCGCCAGTACACTTCAAAAAATATATACAGGGTGGGGATTAAATATAGCGCCGCTTTCAAGAGCATGTAAAAACGTCAAATGGAAAGATTTTTTTCCGAAATTCAACGGAGATGTTCATTGAACAATAACAAAAAAGATATAATTAACAGCTTTTGAAGCTTGCTTCTCTTGTTTTGAATGCAACTCGAAGTCTCCTCGGGTAGGAGTCCACTACGGCACGGAGGTAGTTGGCGTCTAAATGGTCCCATGCCGCGGTCAAGGTGTTCTTCAGGGCCCCCAAATGTGGACAATTTTTGACGAGACTTATTGGGCCAAATATCCCCACAACGCGAAACCCATCGGATTGCAATCCGGACTAGTAGCGGGCCTTGATCCTCAGTGATGAAAACTGTAGAATTGGCTTGGCGCCGCTGCTGGGCGAGTTTCGCTGTGTGAGCAGGTGCTCCCTTCCCCAACAAAGTTTTTTAGCGTTCTCCAAAGATCTCCCCCCTTCTCCACGCACTTCACAATTGTGGAGCGGAATGGAGAAGAAGCCACCATTTACTTCAAAGTGGGAATAATCGGCTGAAACTTTCAGAAATTGTTGAAGACTAAACAATGAATAAAAAAAATACAACTATGTGCACCACAGACCGTTTCGCCGGCGCCAGAGCTTATGCGAAGTTGCGGCGCTATAATTAATCCCCACCCTGTAATATCTCAAAATGTGTTTGTTTTGCTGCTCCATTCCAGTGATGGTCAAACGTACAGGTTCCAAAAAAAAACACATTTTTCCAAAATAAGAAGAGGGCGGAGCCGAGCAGTCTGTTCATATATTTTGGAGATTCGAATATGTTCAACAGGTGGCGACTTGACGTTCAAGCCTATGTTTTGGTTTAGGACAGGTGTCCTGAACAAAAAAAAAACACGGAGAAAAAACATTTTCTGTTAATGAAAACATACAGGCAGATGGCGATGGGATAAGTGCGTGTTGTGGAGACTCGATTTTCCAATGTCAGGGATATTCTTAAAATAAAGAGAAAATTGTATCATGAAATGTCTCGTACGTTACAAAACTCCTACTTTATATGAGTTCTCATGTCCTCCAACCTTCCATGCTTCAAGTTCTGAAGACACACCCGTTCTCTGCCTCTCTATTTACCTTTGCTCTCTCAGGAGACCTATGAGGGACTGTCCTCCTTCTTTTTCTTTTCATTCTATCTTTCATTGCTTCTTGCTTTCTGCTGCTACTTGTTCTCTCTGACAAGTAGCCTTCTTCTGTTTCTGTTATCGTGTCCTACGGAATAATCCCTCATATATTCAAGTCACCATAACTTATATACTTCTCATCAGACACAGTAATAGGTTGTCAATTGGGTTCGGGAAAAGTTGACTCCTCGTCACCCTTCTTCTTGTCCTTATCCTCTCCTTCTGGTCTTGGAGCTCCGCTTCATGTCTAGTGGAACAGCTGCAGGTGTGAACAACTGACGACTTCTCCTCATTTCGAATAGCACGTTGTACTGAAATTATCTAAACGATCGTAATCCTGCGCGAGTTCTACTATTATAGTTGATTGTTGGCTACTCAAATCTGAGTTACATACATTCATCAACAACCTGACTTGATACTCACGGCCTTCTCCGCCTGACCTCAACGTTCAACTGAAGTTGAGTAAAAGCGGAGTTCAAGAATTGAAAAACAAAGAGAGGTAATATGTACTTAGTTGCCCTTTCCCACGCCGTTATGCATGGGAACGACATAAATAAAAAATAATTGGATTCAAATATAAAATAATTGGATTCAAATGTCATGTATTCTGTGTCCTCTCAAGTGCCGTTTTCAAAATCGGAGAAACTTGTCAGCAGCTGGGAGAACGGGGTCTGGGAGAAAGCAAAAATTCTAGCAAGTAGATTACTCGGCTTTGCAAGTCGATATATTTCACATAATCTGAGTCAACGGGAAATCGACCCTCTAGTTTTATATCCTGAAATGAAACAGTTCTAGCTGCTCATCATTTCCGAGTTATCGGCTTTCGAAGTTTTTTTTCGCAAATTCGGGGCGCCACCTCCTGGCCCTCGTTTACATTTCTGTTCTTGAACCTGCGGCTCCCTGGTCAGGGACTCCGACTCTGAATTCCTCTGTGAAACTTCTCAAAATAAAACACGTTCAAATTTTCAAAAAAGTTGCTGTTCAGCAGGTGGCGACTTGACCTTCGAGCCTATGTTTTGGTTTAGGGCAGGTGTCCTGGATAAAAAATATTCAAAAACACTGAGAAAACAACATTTTCTGGGAATGAAAACATTCAGACAGATGGCGATGGGATAAGTGCGTTTTGTGGAGACTCGATTCTCTAATGTCAGGGATATTCTTAAAAATAAAGAGAAAATTGTATCATGAAATGTCTCTCACGTTGCAGGAGTTCCACTCCTCATCAGACACAGTCGTAGGCTTTCAATTGATTCCTTGGGAAGTTAACCCCTCACCATCCTTCTCCTTGTTTTTTAACACTCCTGAGTCTCACACCAAAAGCAAACTCAAGTTCAGAACGAAGTGAATCAAGGAATGCGTGAACACCATTCAAGACTTCCTTTTGAGGTTCTTTCAAGTTAGGACGGAAAATTTCCAGTTTTCACAACCTGATTTCAACACAAATAAAAAAATGGGTTCTTCGAACTTTCGAACTCCCATTGGATCGAAAATCCGTCATTTAACGTTCATTCTTTCTTTTTCACGGAGAAAATTTCGGAAAAGTTCTTCGAAAAAGTAACTTTTCTGAAAGGATATGAGTTCGTTACCACATGTTTTTCTTTCTTTTGGTGTTTCTTTCGAGTGTTGAGCTCGTTTTGCTTCTTTTCTTGGGTTCGTTCGAATAAACCTGTGTAAGGTTTGTACAAACTGTAAAAAGGGTGTCTTAGGGAATTTGTGTATTCAAAAAAAAATTATGTGTATTCTTAATCTTGATAGTTTCAGACGAGCCGCTGCAATACCAACGATGCGAAGCATGAAAGAGGAGATAGAGGAAATGAGTGATGAGGTAAGTATTATTTTGAGGTAGGGGGGGGGGGGGGGGGT